>ML685778.1:5023213-5399301 GCA_007922175.1 Pelusios castaneus
TCCCACGAAAGCTCATGCGATTAATAAATCTGTTAGTCTTTAAAAGTGCCACAAGACTCTGTTGTTTTTCTACAATAGACTAACACGGCTACCCCTTTGGAATTTAAAATTAGAGTTTGTTTTAAGGATATTTTCTTGTTTATTTTGAGATGTAATGTGGACAATTTGTGTTTTAACAGTTATAAAGCTTTTATTATTTGAATCTGAATATCTATTGCTATCAAATGTCTGACTCCCCCATAATTTTTTGCATCTACTTCATCTAACTGATTAAAACCCAATAGCTTAAAACCCATAATTTTGCATAACTGTGAAAATGTAAATTGGTAAAAAGTGGAAAAATGCTCAACAATAAACATTGACATTATAAAAACTGAATTTTGCCAAGCCTAAATATACATAATGACAAATCGCCATAGCTTAAGCAATATTTAATGTATCATATTTTATATAAATGTACTATATATTGCTGAAGCCATGACAGTTTGTCATTACATAATATTTTTAATGACAAATCTCCACGTACTAAGCAATATTCAGTCAAATGTTTGGGACATCAAGAAGTATTGCAATCATGAAAAAAAGTATTGGAAGCATTAGGAAAATATTTAGTTCACACATGTAGCTGAATGTATGATAAACTCTTCTTTTAGCAAAGAACTAACATTGTTGCCTACTGTGTAGGTCTTGTGAACATTATGAATATGGTTATATATAACACTCTGTATATATTGCTTGCATTATATCCACCTCTTCTGTATTTCCATCACTAATTCTGTCATTTCGAATACGTCCAAAAGCACATCTCCTTTAAGGATATGAAACACACTATTCCACTCACACCTACAGGGCAGCACTGATACATCTCTCTTTTTCTTGATTCTAGATTTGAATGCACTGCTCTCATAGAAATACCACTGGATTAATCCAAACTATATCGGAAAGGCAATACTGCAGCAGTAGTTTAGCTCTTAACAGGCTGACTCAACACATTTGAAACAGATTTTACCACCCTGCACACTGACACATAGCAATGGCTTTCTGACATAATATAATTTCAGAGTATAATCACATCAGTGCAGTGACCTAAAATCACCTTCTATGTATGCATCTCATCATTTTTTCTGCCGGTATGCGCTGATACTGCATACCGGCACCTAGTTTTCCCTGACTCATCCTGCTGCCCAGCTGGGGCCAGGGTCAGCAGGGCAGGGAACGGAGCAGGTCTGACCCCAGCAGGGCAGCAGGGCCAAAAGCGGCGGCCGTGGGCCAGAATTCAGCCCACGGATGCCTGGGAGCTGCGGCCAGGCTGCAGCTTTTTCAAATCTCCCGCCCTGAGCATGCTCAGATGTGTGGCTCAGGGCAGGAGCAGCCTGGCCAGGGCGTGACTCTGGCCACCCCTGAAGCTCCAGCCAGGTAAGGGGGAGGGGGCTGGGAGGATCAGAGAACCAGTGGGAGGGGGCAAGGGGGAGCGAGAGGAGCAGGGAGGGGCTGGGGGGGCCTAGAGGAGCAGGGAAGGGGGTTGGGGAACTGGCGGATGCTGGGGGGACGACCAAGAGGAGCAGGGAACTGGCAGGGGGCTTGGGGTGGGGGCTGAGAGGGGTGGGGAACCAGCCGGAGGGGGGCTGAGAGGGACGGGGAACCGGCCAGGGCGGGGCCCAAGAGGGGTGGGGAACTGGCGGTGGGGTGAGAGGGGCGGGGAAGGGGACCGGCGGGGGGCAAGAGGAGTGGGGAAGGGGCCTGGGGAGGCTGCTGTGGGCTGGCGGTGGAGGGTCCTGACATGCCCTCTTCCCCCCCCCGACTCCCCCCGTGCACCGCACCTGTGGGCATACCGGCACTTTTTTCTCAAAAAAAATAAAGGAATAAAAAGCACTGTGTCTCATATTTTTTCTAAATACTTATAGTATGTAGGCAAACAGTATTTCAAAAGGAAAAAAGATCTATGCTGTAGAGAGGGTTGCCCCATTCCACTTTTCAGATTGCTAGTAACCAGACCCATGAGGCCCTTCCCCCTTCTCCCCATTGTCTCCCTTCAAGGCCCCACCCCCTTCTCCACCTCTTCTCTCCAAGACCCTACCCCTGTCACTTGCTCATTCCTGCTCTTCAACCCTCCCCTACCCTTCCACTACAGGAAGTCTCTACCTCCCTCCCCGCCAGCTGGGCTCCTCCTGCCCCAGGGCAGGGATAGGAGCTGCTCTACCCTGACAAGGAGCCTGCCTGCAGGTAGGAGGTGATCTGCCTGAGCAGAGGCTGGCATGGGTTAATGAATCCACGCCACCTCTCGCCCATGGTAACTGTAATTTTGGTGTCCGGTCAGTACATCTGACTGTACACAGCCATCCCCCTTCTGACCAGACTTTCTGGCCAAAAACCAGGCAACCCTAGCTGTAAAAAATAAGATAAATAACCTTGTTGGACATATACATTCCAAGATGTTAATTCCACTTCAATTCCTATTTAGTAGAAGTTCATTAAACTTCTTCATCATGAGCCTGACCTAGAAAAGCAAATAAGTACTGTGTTATTCCCCTTAGACTCCTGAGTTACTGCTAAGGAATTATAAATCTATAGTCACTTCGAAAAGCAACCAAATACATCACAAAGGGAAACACAACAGCTGAAGATCTGTATCTTTCATGAAAATAAGAAATAGAAGACTAAAAGTGTGGTTTCGTTTTTCAGACCATGAATTAATATCGTATTGCTTCAGCTTTTCAAAAGTACATACAACTCTTTTCACATGGCAAGAGAGGTGATTAGCAATGTTCAAATAACCGAGTCCAGATTAGTGCAATGTTATTCACCTTGAAAACGCTTGAAAGATAATCAAGAGAGCAAGACTATAACCTTCACGTGGTGCTCCTGTTACATGCTATTGATTAACACAACAAATGTCATCAAAAAGCTACTGGACATCGATTTGTCGACATGCTGGTATGATTAACAACTATAAATATGCACAACTGGGAATGGAAAGAAGGCACCTTCATTCACCAAGCCCATTCTGCTTCTTCAGGCACTCATACCTCATTGTCTCCCTAAAAATAGCAAGTCATTATACTTTAAAAGCACCTTTCATCCATAGATCTTACAACACTTTTTACAGATGGATAGGGAGAATTAGCCCCATTTTACAGGTGGGGAGACTGAGGAACAGTGAAGCATAAACGGTTAGCATGTGACTTAGCCAAAGTCCATCTCAAGACAGTGAAGATTTGGTAAACAGAACCCATACTTCCTAGCTTGCTGCCCCCTGCTCCAGCAATTAGAAAACACTGCCTTGATCCTGATCGAGCAAAGCATTTACATAAGCGGTTCCCAACCTTTTTGGCTCAAGGGCCACAAATATAAGTTTTACAACCCTGAAATGCCACCAGTCTCTGTCAGCATCCCCCGTCTGCCCCCATGGCAGCCAGGGGAAAGGAGTTCAGTGAGGAGGATCTCCTGTCCCCCCTGGCAGCAGCAGGGAAACAATGCACTCCACCTAGGTCCCTAGGCAGTGGCCCCCTTCTGCAGTCAGGGGGATGGGAGCTCAGTGTTCTCTTCTCTCTGGCTCCAGCAGCGACCTCAGAGTCTAGGGAAACAGACAGGGTGCTTTACTGTGCTCCCTGCTACAGCCAAGGGATGGAGAACACTGATCTCCCGTCTCCTTGGCTGCACCAAGGAGCCTGCACCGCAATGCGCTCCACCTGGGTACTTAGGCAGCAAAAGAGGAGCCACGAGCCACTCCGAAAGAAAATGGCTCATTGGCCACGGGTTGGGGAACCACTGAAGTACGTGCATTCATAACTTAGTCTTTATGTACATGATTCATCCACAATGAAGCCATTTGTTGAATTAAAGCCTTGGTTTCTTTACACAGGATGAAATTATTTTAATGGGACTAGAATTTTCCCAGGCTTTCTAAAAGCATGCTCTGGATATGCTGGTTCTTAATTTTATGACCTCAGTTATATCATCCAGGCTACTTCAAGAATAGTAGCATGAATTGTCATTAACTACAGTGATTAAGCCTGTGTTTTATAATTAGATCCCCTTCTTGACTTGCAAATGTGTGTTTCTGACCTTCCTATATGCTGCTTACCATTTGTTACTGGGGTCTCCCTGGTTGCCCTTCCTGGTTCAAGAACTACAATGTGTTTCCTGCAGGTAATCTGACCAAAACTGAACACCACACTTAAGAGTCTAGAAGCCATCGTTTATAAGCATGTTTCCTCTGTCTTGCTATAAAACATCCCCTTAAATACACAAGCACCATTCCCGAACCTTCTCACTGTAAAATCTTCCCAGCTGTCACTTGGAGCAGTGCTCTGCAGTTCAAATATTCTGAATATTAAGATTTCGGAATATACATTCCATCCATGTAAACCAGACATTTCAAAGGATTTTGCATATATCATGAATACTATTTAAATAGGTGTTTATGTTCATGCACTCAGGCTATGTCTATTGTGACGGTGGCAGATTCGGAGCCGTCAATGCACTCTTCCACGTTTGGTCTGTTAAGACATGCTCAATCGAACATGGAACCGAAGCTGTAACTCCAGCTCCATAACTGCAGTAACACTATGGCGACCAGACACCATTTCCGGTCAGCTTAGTGCAATGGGTAAGGGGTAGATAGGAAGCCGGCGGGAGACACGCAAGTTATTTTTCGTACCTTAGTTATCTCCCTTCGACTGCTGCCGAAAAGTGCGGCAAGTATAGACTAGGGCTCAGATAACAGTGACAAGTGTGGTATAAGAGCCTAACTAGACAAAGATAGATAATGTACCTACTATAATCAGAAATTAAGATAATCTTTAATAGATGGAATTTGTTCATGAAACTTGCAAAAATCCTCTTATTGCTAGATACAACCTCTCTCCCTTCTCACTTTCCTCAGATGTGAAATAGGTATAATAATATGTACCTATCTCAAAAGGGTGCTCTAATGCTTTGGCATTTAATGAGTGAAAAAAAAATTTAAGATCGTTGGAAGAAAAGTGGAGGGAAGAGGAAGGGAAGGGAGGGAAGAGTTTAGAAGTGTAAGCATCAGTTACAAAGTATCAAGAAACCCTGGAACAAGGTCAAACTTGGTACAGTAAAATTCAGTCTTCTATAATTCTGAGTTTCATTCAATTTACTATGAGGAGGGTCTTTCAGATGAAGTCTGAAAACCCAGATCCGGTCTTTTGTGGACAACAAAGGTCCCAACCCATGCCACTTTTCACAAGAGCAGAAATTTCCCCTGTACCCTTGGTCAAACTCTCCCTTCTCCCCACTTCTGGCCAGTGTGCTGCCCTCCCATTACAGAAATGGATGGAAATACTTGTAAAACAGTTCGGGATCCTTCAAGATGTAAAGTGCTTAAGAAGGCGTAATACACTGGTTCAGTTTTAATTTTACCTGATATATCTGTAAGTGCTGATTTTTAATTCTCTATTCATCTCTAAACTCCAAACTGCACTTTTAACGACATGGTTTGGATGCTATACCTGTATGAAACTGCTAAACTGAAATTACTTTCAAGAAGATGTTGCCTAGCCTCATTATCAATACAAAAGAGCAGATAATTAAAATGCATACAAGAAGCTATTTATTCAACTGGTCAAGTAACCTGACAGTTGCTAAAAGCAATCTTTATCTAGACAAAGAGAGGGTTAATTAGAGATAGGGAAATCATTTGATTTCTTGTGTTTCAAGTCTGGAAGTTCTTAATGTTCTGTTTAAGCAGCACAATGGGTGAGCCCCATATGAAATGGGAAATAAATGATAATGAAGGATGTAAAATAATCATGTCAATACAGTGTGTACCAGGGAGATGAAAATAATCTGATTCCAACTACTCTTTATGCTGTCAGACCTCATTTAAGGCACAAATAAGGCTCTTTCATTCCTGTCTTCTCAGTGCGTGTTAGTTGTTAAGTCCCATGAGTTTTCCCCCTGAGTAATGTACAACAGGAGGACTCTTCTGGTCATGCTTCTCCGGATGCCCAAAGACATGCCTGCCCTGGCAGACTCTCTGGCTTCATTCATAACACATGGAAATTATAATCTACTATCTTGGTCCCAGGGGTTAAAGTAAGGGGGAACACACCGGAACGCAGTTCCGGGGCCCACAAATTTAATGCATGAAGGGGGCCCAGACAATATGGGAAGGGGGCCCGGAGATTAGAAGTGTTCCGGAGCCCATCAAATTATACTTTAACCACTGCTTGGTCCCGATCTCAAACAGGGAATGTTTTGCTCCAGAGGCCGCATGTACTTTGGTACATTGGGGAAATAAATCTCTTTTGTTACTACTGACACCTCCACATCCAAGTCAGAAGGCCCAGACACTGGTGGGCACATACACTGCCATTCTGAGAAGGCATGCCACATTCCTCACAGTTCTGACTCAAAAAGACAGCCATGGCTGTGGGAGAGCCAAGATTTTACTGCTACGTAGTAAACCAGCTAAAAATCTACCAATTACTCTGTAAACCAGAGAGTAATGCTAGTGATGGGATAGGCTGTGTTTCCACTTCAGGTGTTTTAGTATCACCTATATTTTATTTTCTGTTTTCTCCCATCCTGTAAAACACTAATAAATCCTTCTTTTTTTTAAATCTACACTTAATTGGGTTTTTGGCTGTTATCAGAGGAAATTACTTGCTGGGTTTCCTCAGGGAAGCAAAATGCTGTCCTCAGGAGGGCTGAAGATAACAGTCTGTGCACTGGTCAAGGGCAGGAGAAAAGCTGTTATCCTCTTTCAAAGCAGCGCCTCAGTGAGATCAGCAGTGTTGTTATCAATACAAGGAGGGCCAAATCACCATAGGATACAATGCCCCATCAGAGACCTCTAGACATGTAACACATTTCTGTGAGGGCAGAGGATCATTTACAGGAGCAGGTAAGGAATGCGATGGGTTATCTTTTAAAACAATTTAAAAATTATGTGTGTCCTAAAATGAAGCTAAAAACTTAACTGCACACAAAAGCCATGTCAGATTACCAGTATATTTCAATTAGTACTGATTTCCTAGTGTGAACCCAGTCACACTAGTATAAAGGTACTCGTACTAGGATAACTTATTCTCAAAAAGCACGGGTAAAAAGTTCTACCTGTAAGACACCTTTACACAAGTATAAATGCAACTACTTTAGGGAGTTGCACCCATTTAACTCTGAATTTAAAATTCAGAGGCATCTTGATAAATTGGACAACTGATCTATAGGAAACAAAATGAAATTCAACAAACTAATGAAGAAAAATGTAAGGAGCTACAACTAGGGAAGAAAAATCAAATGCACAACTACAGAATGAGGGATAACTGGGTTGGCAGCAGCACTGATGAGAAGGATCTGGGAGCTGCGGTGGATCACAATCTCAACATGAGTCAGCAATGAGATGAGGTTGCAAAAAACAAAAACAAAAGAAACCCAAATGCATTTTTAAGTTGCATTAACAGAGGCACAGCACACAAATTGCCAGTTAGGCCCCAGTTGCAATACCTTCCTGTGTAGAAAGGATGTAGAGAAACTGGAAAGGATCCAGAGGTGAGTGACAAAGATGATCAAAGGGAAGGAATGCAACCCATATGACCAAAGCTGAACTGGGCACGTTTAGTCTGGAAAAGGGGACATTAAGGAGGGACAGGATAGAGGTCTTCAAATACTTGAAAGACTGCCATAAAAAGATAGAGAAAAGTTTTTCTCTCTTGCGACAAAGAGTAGGGCCAGAGGTAATTGATTCAAACAACAGCATAGCAGATTTAGATTAAATCTCAGGAAAAAATTCCTAATTATAAGAACAATAGGACAGTTGAACAGACTGCCTAGGGAGGCTCTGGAAGGTTTCTCACTGGAGGTTTTCAAAAGGAGGCTGGATAGCTATCGATCCTGAATGATTTACACACAACAAATCTTACATCTTGGCAGGGGGTTAGACTAGATGACCTTTGTGACCCCATCTAACTTTATGATTCTATGATTTTATTTCAGTAGAAAAATCAAATCTCTGACTAACTCTTGTAGACCAACCCTTGCTAAAAAGGATATATTACACCAGAAGTATGAATCAATATCTTAATAAAAAATAAAGACTGACACTTTTCATTTGCACACCCAGGACTAGAATAGCCACTACAAACATAACAGGAACATTTCTTCTCAGTAAGGACCTTCTGCATGTGCATATCTATCACATTCCATTAATAGTTCTCCCCATATAGTTACAGAACACCAGAGAAGGGCCCTATCTGGTGAGGTGCTGAGAATTTCCCTGGAGGTGCAGAGGACTCCGTTTCCACTGGAGTTCAGCACCTGGCATGTCTGAATTGGAAGTTTTTATTTCTTTGCCTCATGTCACTGTGCTGTGTTCATTCCAAACATTTCCATTTTCAGACTACAAGTCACTGTAACTACTGACAGAGTCGCAGCCTGTTGCCTTCTGAACAGCCCTGATAAAAGCAAAAATGTTTACAATGTAAAACTGCCTGAAAAGCAAAGCAGCAGTTCTCTCTATCTGGCAGGCTTTCAGACAAGAGTATCCAGAAGTCAATCTGCAATAGGCTTTAACCAACCTACCCTTAATGCCCAGAGGCACTCCTGAAACACCAGACTTATTCTGAAGTATACCAAAAGCTGTAATGTTTTACGTAAAAAATACTGGATGTTTCCACTCTAGGGCTTCCGAATACCCCATACCAAACTCTATCAATTTAATTTGTCCTGTCACTGATACATAGTTAAGATCTTTTTCTCCCAAGATCTCCTGGCAGGAGTACATTTCCAACCAGTGTGTGAGATGCACATATAACAGACTGCATTATTCTGCTTGGATTTTTTCAAAGAGAAGACTGTACAAACACTTGAAATTTACCTTTGCCTTGGTGCTGCCCCTGGCACTCACTGCTGTTATCCCTAACCGTATCCTGAGGCACTGATTCCTGCAACGCTAACCTGCTCCCCTGAGCCACAGTTCCTCTCTTCTGCTGATCTAAGCCAGGCAACCTGGAAAAGACTGTAATATCCATAATTCTGCTACTGCTATTTTGGAAGAGGGCTTGTGGGGAAATAAATAACCCTGTGCTCTATGAATAATTCTGATGCAAATCTGTGCTTAAAGCACTCTTTTTGTACTAAAACAAAGGAATGTAAATAAGTGTGGGTATATTTTTATATCTGAATTAATCAAATCCCTTATGAAAAAACTGATTAACCATAATCTACATCCAAACAAATACTAATTTAAAGGGACAGTTCAGAACCAAAGAGGGAGTGAACAGCTCAACAATATGTTCCCGTTAGGCTCAGTAGTGAGTGTTTCAGGGTATTAACTTCCAGTATTTTTACTGAATATAGTGGATTTTTTGGAGCTTCTCAGAGCAGTTGCCTTCCAGTGACCTTGTCACTTTATCATCCCAATTGTCAGTATTCAGATATGAAATATAATACTTAAATTCAATTACATTATCCACTAATAGAGGTCACTAAGAAATTCCTCATTAGCAGAAGTAATTTGGTTCGGGGCTTCCATTATTAAAAATTATGCGCATTTCCAAAACAGTGGGATATTAGTTTTTAAACAATTAACATATACTCTCAGGGTCTGATTCTGATCTGTTGTAAGTTCATTTTACACTAATGTGACTCTCCTGACTTCAGTTATTTCTTATTTATGTCATTGTAAATCAGATCAGAGGAGGGGAGCCAGTTATCATTTTTCTTTTTTTTAACATTCTGATGGATTTGATAACACACCAGAATTATAAATCCTATGTCTTGTTTATAGCTCACCATTTTATAAATTATAAATATAATTATAAATCCTATGTCTTGTTTATAGATCACCAAAAGCATCACTCAATCTTTAATTCTCAAAAACTTACCTCTGTGATATCAAATTCAAGTGCACAAGTTGTCATCTGGATCAATTTGAGATACGTTTGTCAACTCAACATATAAAGGGTTAATTCCAAACCACAAACAACTCATGACCTATCTTGCAAAAAGTCACTTTACAATTTGCACTGGCGGGGTTTTTTTTTTGCCTTCATCTCTTTCAAATGTAGCTTTGTATTAGCATGTTCAATAAAGCAAGTAACACTCCAGCTCTATTAGCTAGAATCAGTCTTGACCCTCATTTCAACCTAACTGGAGATAATTACTTGATACTAATGTAAAGTGCCAGAGCCATTCTTGAATTTCATTGAGTTATTAGGCAGATTTGGGTTCAAATCACTCCAAATACTTCAGTTTACTTTTAATACTCTTTCTCTCTTGCTGACAAAAGGTCATAGCCCTTCTTTGCACATTCAAGCAAATCTCCAATAAGACTACAGACCAGATCCATAGTCCGGTACACTCAATACACATATTGATCAGTTTGTACAAGTCCTTCCCAAATATAAAGATGTACAACTATTAAACTGAAACATTTTTAAAACTACGTTTATAATAGGTGGACTGTATAGCATATTGTGTTCAGAGTGCACTACTATATTTAACATATCTCAGCTGTGTAGAAAGCAACAACTGCTTTTTGTTTGGGTATGTCATATGTGCTGTCAACAGGGAGGTCTGTCAAGCAATTAGACTCTAGCAAACAGCTTGACATTCAGGTACATCTCAGAGGATGGCTGGTTCATTTTACCGAGTCTAGGCTGGAAGTCTGAAAATTAACATGCATACATTTAAATGAATCATGTCTGTGCATTAAGTAGTCACCACATTACTGATATCTATGGTAAGAGGACCAGAGTTATTCTTTGAGGCTCTTGAAAAATCAATAAAAAAGAAACCTGCCGAAGTCTCCTTTTCAGTGAATATCTAATATCCATTAGTCTATGAAGGGTGAAAAGGATGGATTCTTATCATTCTACATGGGGGAGTCACGTGCATAACTTCCATTATCTTAAGTGGTGGTCACGGGGCGGAGGTAAACTCTATGAATCTTATTAGAAAGTGCACCACAGTTTTAGCATTTCACATGTTCCAAAGGCTGGCTAGATTTTTACTAATCAGTTTTGAGTGTGCCAAAGGCTCATTATTGTTTCATCAACTCAGGTTTATTCCAAGTATAGCTCATCAGATTACAACTGTCTGACAGATGTTAAAGTACTTTAGAGTGTTAGCTGATGAGCACAGTGTCACAACAATAGAGCAAAGAGGATAGACAAGCAGGATCTTTCTTCTCTAAATATATACTATGAACTATTGGGATTATTCCTATGTGCTTTAAAAAATAATATCACCATGTAGGTTTGCGTGAATGTTCTGAGACAGAAATAATATTTACTGCACACTCTACAATGGCTATAAAATGTCTCCCGCTTTTTCATTACGTGAGCCATTTATCTGTGTGGGCACTTCTGTGTATATTCGAAGGTGACAAATAGGGTTTTTTGTATTCTTAGTATATGAGAACCAACATGCGAACACAAGAACTGCTACTTGATCTGAGACAGAGAATGGCACATGCCCAGAATTACCTGGCTGTTGAATAATGTATCTGAGATATAGGGCAAAACCTAGGCACTTACCCATACCTCAGGTATGCATGTCACTTTTATAATGGTGCTTCACAGAAACACTGTTCCTTTCCCCTACAGCACAGTAACTGGTTCACACCTGAAAGCATTACTATCCGAATCATTTACATTTCTTAATCTGTTTAATATGCTTTTATAATTCATAAAATATTTCGTTTTCTGTTGCATTTGCAAGACATACCTGACAACAAGGACTGACACATGAGAGTGCACACATGCACACCCGATGCACTGTTAATTAAAACCTCTCGCAGAAGACACTTTGGGAAATTAGAGTTTACAACCACTAAAATAGCATAGGGTCAGTAATTTTCTCTGCAGATGCACTTGTATGGAGCATTGAATTCTTCAATAATTCATTCAGTTCCCTACTCTTTCCTGTGATGCTCCACCTTTCTCCTTGACTTTTTGCAGGTATATGATGTAGTCAAATTATCTGCTTTTCCCATGAACTGAATATAGAAGTATCAGCACTGGAATTAATTATAACATTCTCCTCTGCTGTGGAAAGTAGATAGGCAACAGGTGTTCTGTGGCCACTGTTTACCACATTGATCATAATAATCTTCCTTTCACCTTGTGCTCCCTGCCTGTTTGCTCTCTCCACTTGTCTCTCCTATTATACTTATGTTGCAACTCCATGGGACAGAGAGTGCCTATAATGTTATATGGTTGTGCGGGGCCTAGCAAAAGAAATAAATGATGACAATAACAATAGACAAAAGCAATTTCTTATTGATTTGACTTGTCTACGATGCAACAGCTCCCATTTGTGTGTCTCCTTCTCTAACTAGAGCAATTACAACTTTTCTTTTCACCCATAATCAAAATATTAATTTGATGATGGAAAAAGATACCTGTGAGGCTAGACTCATGTAGCTGAAGTGTAATAACCAGAATTAAGTTACTCTTAAAAAAATCTCTACAGTTTACAGGATCTATACTTCACTTGATGGACACATTTACTCAGCAAAAGGACAGTATACTCCCAACCCCAGAACCCGTAGAGGTTGTATTCCTCCTCTCTGAGTTGAAAATGGTATTTTCAAACAAATGGATTCTGATCATTATTGCATTAAAAAATACTAGTGTTTCTACATGCTGGAAAATTACCTTATTACCGTATGAAATGAGAAAAGAAGGGAAAAAGAGAGTTTTTATGTCAAGGGTTTCATCTTGTCTCAGGCTCCATCACCAGCTTTATGGCTTTTACCACGATGATAACAACTAATAAAGGTCCACACATGCACAGGTCTCAATAACTGCTTATTCCCAGAGGAAACTGAATGACTTCTTGACAAACCCATGTTCTGTTCTGAAATGGTTCAAGACAGTGTACACTACCAGAGGAAGTCGACATCACTCTGGCATTGGACAGGGACAACCCAATAGCACATCCCTCACATTGGGTATGTCTACACTGGAGACTGTGTTAAGTCAACTTAACAAGGTCATCTTTAAGTCGACTTAAAGTCGACCTTGTTAAGTCGACTTAGAGCGTCCACACTGAAAACTCCAGTCGACTGTCTGTGTCCACACTGGCAAGTGCTAGATTGATGGAGGAGTGGCCAGGAACTCTGGGAGGGGGCCAGTGTTCCCTTTAAGATGATTATGCAGCTAAGCAAGATATCGTACTTGTTGAGTGACAATTTGTGAGGCATGGTGCCTCATGGGCAACAGTTTTTTGGCGCTGGAATCATCAGCAAGCCTAAATACCTTAAGTCAAAAGAAATGCATAAATGTTGTCTTTTAATTTAAACTTTAATAAAAATGTTAAAATGAAATATTGTAGTTTTATTAATTTACTATGGGTCGAGTTGGAGAGAAGAAAAAGAGCTGCAGCCACTGGGCTGGCGAGAGTCGTGGGGATTGGACTAGGGAGAGCCACGGCCAGGGAGATCGGGGTGGGAAGGAAGGGGAGAGCCATGGCTGGGGAGATCGGGCTGGGGAAAGCCGCGGCCGAGGAAATCGGGCTCGGGAAAGCCGCGGCCGGGGAGATGGGGCTTTCCCCTTCTCCCCAGCCGCAGCTCTCCCCAGCTACAGCTCTCCCCGGCCCGATATCCCAAACCACGGCTCTCCCCAGCCCGACAGCTGCAGCTCTTTTTCTTCTCTCCAGCCTGACCCATAGTAAATTAATATTGCATTAATTGGCTAATTAAATTAGTAATGTAATTTAATTAGTAAATTAATTAAATAGCAAATTAATATGGAGGCCAATTAGGTAGACTTAAGGGCTATCCCCTGTCTACACTGGCTTACGTCGACTTAATAAGGTTGACTTAAGGCTTAAGTCGACCTTCAGAAGTGGTGTTATTAAGTCGACTTAATAAGCGCCCAATGTGGACACAGGGTTCTTTAGGTACACTTAACGCTCCTTAAGTCGATCTAAGGCTCCAGTGTAGCCATACCCATTGTGTCCCCAATTCAGCTAGAGACTTAACCAAGTGCCTAACTTTAAGCACAGAAATAGTCTCATTACAGTCAATTGGAGGACTCACATGCTTAAAATTAGGCATATGCATAAGTTTCTTTATGAACCGTAGACTACAGCTGTAATTATAGTCCATTTTTCCTGCCAATATCTTTTCAGTGCAACTGATGATGGTGTTGCTAGTTGCAGGTCCATAAAGTGCCTGAACTGCTCGTGCGATAAGTCCAGAATGGCTGTTGGAAAGGGAGAATCATTCAATAACTTGGCAGAGATAGCCTTTGTGTCAGTATTCCCAAAATCATGCAGATTCCTGCCCAGTTTTACTCAGATGAATGGAGAGGCACTGCCCAAGTACTGAAGGCATGGTTTTCAAAGTACAGTAGCACACATTACTTGGCTGAGGTAAGTTTTTGCAAAGTGAAGGGGGCGTGAGAAAACCAAACTGGGCATTAAAAACTATTTCAATGAAGACCAGTTTCTTCAAGCTTCCAACATTTAACTCTGGAATCCAATAAGTTTTGCTCCTAAATAAATATTTCATGATAAACATAATCTTTGGAACTTCAACACGTACTTAAGTACTTTAGTTATGAAACATACATAGAGTTTGAAAAGTTCAGCATAGTTAAAAATACCATGTACCATATGCAGAGTAATTTGACATGCCCTGGTTATCTACTGAACCCCCTTGAATGTCCCATAGCACTACTAGAATTCCTGGCTCATCAGTTATTGTTTTAGTCTTTTCAGCGATGTATTACTCATTGCATTCCAGGGATAATTGGTAAAAAAAGATATTTGGGGGACTAGATGGTTCCTGGAATTGATAATTATGCCTTTCAGATATAGGTGACTAATGTGAATCCAGGTCATACCAGTAGTGACTCACAGTTGTGACCACATGACAGGAGTTAGACAGCTCACTGTCAGTGTGTTCAGTTTTCAATGGAACATCTTTAACCCACACAAAAACACTCCACCATAATTATCATCAGTTAGTTCTCTTGTTTGCAGTCTTAACAAAAAGCCAGACTAGAGCTTCTCAACATTTTTTCAACATTTTTTTCTTTTAATAGAAAAATGAGCTTTAAAAAAAAAAAAAAACAAAAAAAAACCACCCACCATTTTTATGAAAAACTATCATTAAACAGTTTTTTTTTTAAAAGTGTGGTTTTCAATATTTTTTCATGTTTTTGTTGAAAACATTTTCCAAATGGTCATTAAAATTTTTGTTTATTGAAAACTGTGGTTTCGGTACTTGAAAAATATTGATTATCATTTTTTATGTTTTTAGTAAAAATTTTGTGGAAACGTTTTAAAAATGAGGGTTCTGTTTCAAATACTTTGAAAAGAAAATAATTTTGTAATTTTGACATTTTTCACAACAACGGGTTTTCATTTTTCAAACAGTTCCACTAAAGAATGAATTTATAGACATGTACATGGAAACTGATCTCAGACCTTCAAGCTAATCTCTCCCCAGTCAGGACTGAAGCGGAGAGCCAGAATGGAGAGAGAAGTTCTCACTATTTATGCTACAGCTGTCCTTTGGGCACAAACAAGGAGTCCTGTGGCACTTTTAAAGACTAACAAATTTATTTATCACATGAGCTTTCGTGGGAGAAAATCCCACTTCGTCAGGCGTCTAACGAAGTGGGATTTTCTCCCACGAAAGCTCATATGATAAATAAATTTGTTAGTCTTTAAAGGTGTCACAGGACTCCTTGTTTATTTGGATGACGTAGACTAATACGGCTGTCCCTTTGGAACCTGTGGACACAAGAAATTGATGATACACATTTACCATGCAAATTTTTTCATATAAAATTGCTAACTAAAAATGCTGTATTTCATTGGGGATCATTTTATCTCAGAGTGAAATAAGCAATCAGGACCCCATTTCTGTTCCTGTTTATGATCTCTTTGATCTATAAAACATTAGGAATATATTACACCTTTGAAAAACTTTTTGCATACTCAGCATCATTATTTCTTACTAACAAAGTCCCTCAATCACAGTCTCAGTTGAGAAACATATAGAAATTGCTCAGCAGGATTGCCCCTTTCTGAAATATATTTTTTATCAGTCCCCATGAAAAACTGCAAAAATGCAGGCTGCTCATTTATCCTATTAATAGCAAAACCAGTATTCCCTGGCCTGCACTGCTTTTCACATCATCAGTTTTGAAAATGCAAGTCTTATTCTCCATGCAATTACCTTCATGTGAAGCAGGATTCTTCCCAGCTGTCACAAAATATCTATAATTCTCTACAACTCTCCCTAAATATCTATAACTCTCTACAATTCTCTATTTGTACCAATATCCCAAATCCTCACATTTAATATTGAACAATATTTATTCCTGCACATTCCTGACAAAGACTGTGTTTGGGTGTTTGACATCAACTATCACTCCAATTTTATTATAGTGCAAATGCGAGCAGGATGCCACTGTTAGTAGGTAATTTGTACACCATTCAAATTCAAACTCTCTTTTTTTAGGATTAAGGTTTTCTAGGCCAAAAGAAATGCAACTCTAACTGTATTTGAATAAAGAACATAGGCCTGAAAAATTTCAAACGTGACTAGAAATTTTGCGAGCCTCAGTTTTTGAGTGTCCAACATGAGACACCCAAAAGAGATCTGTTTTTCTTTAAGTGCTCGGCACTTGCTCTCTAAAAATTAGGCCCTTTTAAGGGGCTTCAAAAGACTGAAGCATCCCAAATCACTAGTACTTTTGAAAATGTAGGCCATCTTTTAGGCAGTATTTTAATTATAGATGTGGTGCATATTCTCTCAAGTTCCTGAATGTCAAGCCCTCTTTCCAAGGTAAAGATATGTCTTGCATCTCCATTATCCATGACGGGCAAAAGTGAACTATTAGAGCCCAGGACTATGGCTACGTCTACACTGACTGCAGCAGATTTGCCATAGTCAGTGCGCTCTTCCATGTTCAATTGACCGGTCTGTTCAGACGCACTCAATTGAACACAGAACCAGAGCGGTAACTCCAGCTCCGTAACTGGAGTAGCACAACGCCGACTGGATGCCATTTCCAATCAGCTTAGTGCAATGTGTAAGGGGTAGTTAGGAAGTCAGTGGGAGATATACAAGGCATTTAGGTACCTTGCGTATCGACTGCGACCAAAAAGCGTGGCAAGTATAGACTAGGGCTACTAATCTTAAACAGAACAAAAGCTTCCCAAGTGGATTTCGGACAGAACTAAGATGGGGTTTAGAAAGATCAAGATACCAAGACTGGAATAATCATATAAACTGATTATTGACTGAGCAAGGAAGTAAGTAGCAAGAAAATGCATCAAGCAAAAAAAACATGGAATTTACATAGAGCACAGCAATTAAATTGCAACAGGACAGAAGCAAATGATGAAAGTCTTCAAGATAGGCAAGTCTCTAAGGCTATGTCTACACTTGCAAGTTAGTTCGAATTAAGGAAGCTTAATTCGAACTAACTTAAGCCTTGGCCACGCTAGGCTTTCATTAGTTCGAATTAAGGGCTTCCTTAATTTGAACTTATAAATTTGATTGCTTAGTTCGAATTAATGGTTAATTCGAACTAAGTCAAATGTGGCCATATTAGTTTAAACTAACTGCTTAGTTCGAACCAATCGGCAGATTGACCTTCCTGCAATTGACTAATTTGAACTAAGCAAGTGCCCTGCATGGCCATGACTAGTTTGAACTTGCATTTTATTGGGGCCATGCTAGTTCGAATTAAGTTAATTAGTTAAAATTAGTTCGAATTAACTAATTTGAACTAGCTTTTGTAAGTGTAGACATAGCCTAAGAAAGGTATCACAGAGGGCTCAGAATGTACAGTCCCTGGAGAATGATCCAGAATAATTTTGAAAGGAAAAGTTGTCTGTGGCTTACAACTCATATGCTTCTTTCAAACATGACTTCACAGTGCAACTAGTAGTCAAAGAGGATCAGAAAAAGAGATGACACTCATTAACTTTTTTCCTGCCATCAAAAACAGGTTAAGAAAGAGAAGGGATCAAGGCACACCCCACATAACAGTAAACCTGCTAAAGCAAGCAGTGAAAGATGATTATTGAAGACAAAATGCCTGAAGAAGGGAGGATGGATCAACATTAATACCACAAAGGATGATTCCAGAGAACAAACTGAAACAGTAAACTGCAACGCTAACATGACATAACAGACCCCAGTTGTCAGGAGTGAACCTAGGTCCACTGAAGTTTAGTGTCTGAGCTACTCCTGCATAAACTAATAGCTGCATGGCCCTTATCTAATGCTGTAGCAGACTCAACGATCTCTAGTTGGGTCTGGTGCCACGACAGGAGGACAGAATACCACCCCAAACAGGCATGGGTTACACTAATAACCCCCAATCAGATAAGCACAAAGCTTTCTTTAAGAGGCTGACTTGCTGCACTGGATTTCAACCTACAGATAGCAAGAAAACTTTTGCTTAAGATCTTCTATCACAAAAAACCATCAGGCGATAAATGAGTTACTAGAGACGATGAACGCATGCAATCTATCATTCTAGAGAGATGATGGGACAGTGTTTGATTCAAGAGGACTAAGGATAGACAAAAGTTACATTTTGTTCCTGGAAAATGGACATAAAAAATTAGATCTCTATCACATTTCCATACAAAGAAAGTCAAAATATCAAAGAGCAACAGGACTAATATATGGATGTACCCTCTCTCCAAAAACCAGTGTGCAACAACAGAAAACAATCTTACACTGACTAGACAGGAAAGATAACAGGACTTTTCTTACACAAAAAGCAAATGACCCCTTAACTCATGCAAATGAATGGGAGATATATTAACTCCACTGATATGCTTACAAAACCACCTGAACAAAGAACATCAGTGGGAAGACAGACCAATTTTGAACAAAATGTTCACCATGCAATCAATTAGGAATAGTCTACTGTGTGAGCATGTATATGTAAAATATATGTATGTATAGGTAACCTGCTGGTGGGTATTACAGATCCCCCTCTGTGTCTGATCTGCTGAGAATGTGACTCTCTTACAACTCCAGCCACAGAAACCTGGCTTAAACAGCACTGGAAGTTCCTGCTTCAATTCCTAGTGTTGGCCAAGATAGCGGTCATCACTTATGCATATGTTCATCCACACACAGCCAAATAGAACCACCTTTAAATTCTAATAAGGCTACAAATATTCTGCATCTATTTATGTTTGTAGCACAGAAGCCTGAATTTCTAAATATCTGTGAATTTGAGGAAAAGGCCTGCTCATTTCTGGGGCAGGGAAAAGGCCAAGCCCAAGGGAATATTGAGAAACTCTGCAAGGGCAACTTACAAAATTGTCCTCACCTCTGATAATTTTCTGTCATTTTCTGAAAGAAAGGAGCCATATGCTCCTAAGTAAATATATGCAAAAACTGTTTGTGAGTAATGGAAAGAGTAAACAACTAACATATTACATATTTCAGCATTTAGTATATATCCAGGACAATTCTAGCCAATTATGGTGAAAACCTGGTCCCATTGAACTCAATAGATGTGTTACTGATTTCAATGGATTTCACCCTTGATGTTTTACTGAGCAACATGAATGGTCTTTGTTTAATAAATTCTAGTTGTGTCTAAAATGAATGTGTATATATTAATTTGTTTGATATTATGTTCTACACATAAGGCTATCTGATAATTAGCCAGAAAACAGCTCACCCCAAGAGAGAACAGTCATTAACATTCCAAGAGGCACTAATGCAAAAGTAAGATGTGTCCTCAGACACCACAATTTCAGTAGATAATGTTTGCAAGGCACCAATGTTTTAGAGGAGCACCACAAAGAGGATGGAGCTGGGGATCTGCATAGGGCCATGTTTTTTTCTGCCAAAAAGTGCGAACAACTAAGGTTAACAGTCTCCAAGAGGGTCAGAAGGTAAAGATCTCGGAGGGGATTTAATCCCACTCCCATTGGAGTCAATGACATATTTCTCTTTGACCAAATAAGTACAGTAGCAGTACTTCATCCTTCTGAAAATCACGTGTCTAGTCAATACTGGCTACTCTATTTAACTTAGAGAGTCCTGTGGCACTTTTAAAGACTAACTCTTGTTCACTGCCGCCTAATTTTGCTGGCAATGTAGATTACACTTTCGTTATACTGGTTTATTTTATTTCCCTCAGCATAGGGCTGATCCCACCCCTTCTAAAATCATTGGGACTCTTACTGAGGCCTGGTCTACACTGCCAGCAAAATTCAGCCACAGCCAACAGGAGTTAAGGCAAGCTATGCATCGACTTTGTAACTTCCAATTAATGTGCTGTCTCCACAGTGCTGTTCAGACAGGAACTGCATGCCAATCGATGCAGCGCTATGCCAGCTGAGGGGGTGGTTTTATTAGATCAACTCCTGGGTCAGTAGAGCATGTCTTTACTGATCTCTCAATCGATCTGGATAAATTGATTTGCTACCATCAATGAATTCAAAACTGGCAAGGTCTTAGGCATGACTCCGTCAGATCTCAAAAATGTGTATCATGTAATCAACAAAGCTCTCACCAGCAATAAATAACCAAAAAAAATTATAGTAAATGAGCACATTGAATAGTCATATCCATTTCTAACTGATTTCAATGGGACTCAGTGTTTCATATCTGATAAATTATATTATATAGTTGATGTAGCAGTACATGAATACAGTATTGCATGAATAATAATGGATTTTTTAAAATTTTTAAGTTCATAATTCCATGAATGCTATTTTATATGTTGTATTGATTTTACGATACAGAGAATACATTACAACATACTACAATCAAGGAGCAGTGCAAACACACTCTTTGAAAATAATTCAGACTAAGGTAAAGATGGTGACCTTTCAGTATTTCTTCACAATTTTTAATAGAAAAAAGAAGGAAATGTATAAGAATACAGTTAAAGAAGGGAGGAAAAGGAGATGAAAAAATGTATAGTACTGTCCAAAAGTATGGGATGGATTTAGGAACCTAACAGCATAAATTATTCTTGTACATTATCAAACAAATAAAAGGATACAAGAAAGTGGCTGGCACTTATTTCTTAATGTTTATTTCTTGATTGTGCCCTATCAAGCTTAATTTTTTATCTATAAATCCAACACAAACAATCACCACCTTCCATTCAAAAACAGAAATGTATGTTCTATAAAATGGTTAATCTTCTGGAAACAGCATCAATACTGGCACGCACGATTATATCAGAATCACAAATAAACGGATTTAATAGACTTCTGTAAGACCTGCATAGATAAACTCATCAATCAAATTTAAATGCTTGAATAGAGCAATGATGCTATGTATTAAACATGTCTACAGAGAGCTGATAGAATCTACAGTTGCCAAAACAGCAAAATAAGGCTGAGTATAACTGAAAACATAGTAGTTCTTGGAAGAAAAAAAGGGGTTATGCAACCCACTTAAACAGGGGGGGGGAGGAAAACAATCACTATGAAGAAAATGAAAATAATTGAGAAAAAGGCAAATTATCAGGAGTGAAACATATCAATATACCGTGTTCTGAGTTATATTATGAATGTACTAGTACAAAAATTAGCTTGAGTTTTGCATAGATTTTCTTATGCTCTACAGAGACATAAGATTTGTCTTAATTTAAAAATCAGAATTCTTTTCATGGTCTTCCACAACAGTAGTATTGAGCCAGCATAAATCTATTGTTGTTTCTAAAGGAACATTTTTCCTTATTATTCCCATATACTTAATCATGTCTCTTCTGCTTCTGGCTATTTTAGAGTACCTAAACAGTACAGGTGGTTCTTAAGAGCTAATGAGTTTAGAGTAGAGCCATGTAAATAACTGGCCTTTTTGGTTCACTGCCAGTTTCAATTTAAAACAAACAAACAAACAAACAACTCTGTTTGCTTAATCTAGCCTGATTTGGGGGTTGGGGTAGGAGGAGTCCTGAATCTATTTGGGCAAATTCATGTAAAATTTGCAATTCTGTACTTACCAAAACTCCTTTTTTTTGTGACTAATATAACTATTCGTTTAAAATATTGCCCAGCTCTAGTTTAGAGGTTATTATTATTACAATCTACCAAATCTGAAACAAATCTGAAACTTGTCAGGATGTCCGGCAAATCTAAATTAAGGCTACAAAATAATTAGTTTTGTTTCTAGGCATTTTTAAAAAGCAACATTTACAAAACAGCCTGGGAAAGAAATGCCGACACCATCCACCTGGTAACTGTTAGCTTGGTGGTTAGGGCACTCAACTGGGATATGCTAATATGGAGCAGGGATTTGAAGCCAGGTCTTCCTCCTGAGGTGAGTACGTACCAAACAGACGAGGAATTATTCTAGAGGTAGGTCTTTCTCAGTCTCTTCAAACTGTTCCATTTTGTCTACATAATTAAATAGCCACTAGAGCGAGGACTTGAACTTGGATCTCCCCCATCTGAGAGGAGGCTATCGAGTCACATTCTCTCTCACTGTCTGGCCAAATGACTAATCAAGTATTTTATACAAAGTAGAACAGATTCAACGACAGACAGTGACAATCAACTAGAAAAATCCGTTGACCTGATACATGGTGATACAATATACTAGCACTCATTGAGGACATGAGTTACTTCAGAATTTAACCTTTACAGAAAGAAGATTGTGTCTCTAACCCTTCTGACTTCAAAGACAAACTTACAAATATGACCCAATGACACACTGGCTTTCTGAAACAGTAATCTCTGAGAGGAATCTATGGCCCTACTTACCAAAACAGGTTTAGTTCTAAAGCCCAATGGCTAAAGCACTGAGCAGAACCAAAGGCAATGTACAAAGAATGGTGTCACAGATACAGTATATGAGATAATCAAATTTGATAGCCTGGCACAGTGCAGTGATGCTTGCATTGTATGATTCATCATCTACAACTGATGATAATGTTTTGCCCTGATTCAGATGCCTCACCACGTTATACAATTTCAGAGGGCAAATGTTGCAAAGGATGGTAGGATGAGACAGAGATACATCATCCCAGCTCTGTCTCTCACTTCATGGTGGCTGGATGAAGGAACTGTTTTCCTCCTCTGTCCTCTACCTGCTATCAGATCTAGATAGTGGAGTCTATAAACCGCATGATGGGATTTTTGTTGCATCTGTTTACTCTTCTTTCCCACATTCTTTTGGCTGCTAGAATAAAAAGAGTTGGACCTTCTCCAGGAAGGACACAGAGGAGGATTGGGGGGAGGATATAGGGTTTGTCAGACTGCTGGCCTATTTCTTTGATCCTTTCATCACCCAGGAAACAAACAAAAAATTAAATGACTCCCACAGAAATGTGATGTTGGTTTTATTCTTTAGCCATAATATGTGGGGGATGATACTGAACCACTTGTAAAAGGTTTTGAGATTCTCAGATAAAAAGCATTGTGTAAGTGCCAAGCATTATTTTGTACAAACAATTAATAGAATAGGAAATGTATTATTGAGCTATGTTCATGTGTTTCTCAAAGCCAACCAGTTCATTGCCATTTCAATAGCAAAGTTTGCTAACAGGAGCCTGCCTACTTTTATGGCCTGTAAGTACAGAAGCTGGTACTTGGAAAGTGCCATGCTATTTATTTACAATCTGCCTGTAAATTAAAAAAAAACAAACAAACCCTTATTGTCGCTAAAGACACATTAAAACGTGTCTTCTTTAAATGCTTAGTTTTAATAAAAATACCATGCGGTAAGTGGCGCATGGTGGAGATGTGTCCTGTGCTAAACATCAGTCCTACAAGTATACGTCCCCAGTGAAACTACAGAGAAATGCTTGAACAAATTGTTTAAGCCAGGAAAATGAGTATTCGGCATTGGGGCTGTTAAATTTCTGGTTAGATGCAGGTGCTGAGAGTGTATTTGTTCTATTTCCTGAGCCTTTCTCAATAATCCCTGTAGGGATGAAAGTTAAGTGCTGAAAAGTGGGAGCTGAAGCAAAGATTAGAGGATACCGCACTCCCAATACCTGTTCTGGCACACACATGAAAAGGTTGCTTGTGTGTATTTTTAGAAAGTTTCCATATCTTGTTCTCCTTAGGAACAGCTTGTAATACTTGAAGGTGTGGAGCTCTACAAATTCTTACAGCTATCTCTCTCTGAAGCAGGTGGCTAAGTCTGAGCACAAATGCCCTGGGTTTGAAATTTTATTCTTTGAATGTTTAAATTTAATTTCAAGCTAAAACCAGATTCAATAAGATCAGTCCTTATTTATGCTAAGGCCTTTCACACTGCTCCAGCAGTGTCACAGAGCCTGTTTTAACCACATGTGTGACCAAGAAGGGCTCTGCATGATCTAAGAATACTTTGTCCCTCTCCCTCCTCCATCTCTGCCCCAGCCCAGAAACAGAACGATAGAGTAATTCCCAGTGTAGTCATACTTGCTAGTAGGGCTGTATTTACTGAAATATTAAAATCTCAGAAAACTAAATATGTGAAATATATGATCCCACACATTTTTACATGTATAGAAGGAGGCATTTTGTACAAACGTCTCAGGTTTCAAGGTGAATGACATGTCTTTCCAACTTATTCAACAATGGTATTCTTTTCTGACCTCTCTGCTTTTATTAATTTAATCGCTCTATGTGAGCACTCTTCTCCCTTCGGCAGATTTATAACAACATATTTAAAAGATGTTCAAGACTCGCGTTAACATCTAACTGGCAGCGAAACTGTCAATTCCACTTCAGCCCTCTTGGCTTCTTGATTACTAAGTTCTATTAACTGAAAGACAGCACCGGTATACCAAGACAATCAAGAAGAAAGGTCAGTGGCTTATGAAAGAAAGTTCTGGCCTTTTAGTAAACCTCTGGGACTTCATCTCAGCACTAACTTGAAGTATGAAAAGGCAGGGATTCAGTGGTCCCTGAACAGTAGACTACGATCCTGACACCACTCACGGCCCGGTACTGCCGTCAAATAAAGGGCCATAACTGAGAACAAATATTGCCTCAACTCAAAACCCTCACAGATGAAGGCTGACATTATAAGGGGCACAGGGGCAACACTAGCTTGTACCTTTCCATAAATATGGAACCGTTGAAAAAAGCAACCATCATATTCCAACAATCTCAGCCCCTTATCTCAGGGAATGCTTCAAAATTAATAACATCCTGATTGCCTTATTGAAATGACAGGTCAGCACAGAAGTCCCCATTTCTGGTACAATATATTTAGGTTTCGCCTTCCACTTGAACAATGAGACCCCTTGGAGGACGATGATAGCCCTCTGCATGTTGTAGAAGGTGCCAGTATCTCACAGGGATGAATAAAACCACATTTAGCAGAGAGAGGACCTGATGACCTACCGATCTCAAAGCTGCACTCAGCATCACACAGTAGGTCCAGGAAATGACCAAGATACTAGCAGTGAAGAACACTCAGCATTTTCTAGGCTGAGCTGAATGTCTCACAGAATTGAGATCTCAGCATTGAGAATCCTTCCTTATGGCATTTAATAATACCAGGCCACAAACGCAGGTTCTGTTCCTGTTCCCACTGAAGTCCAGAGATGTGCTGCTGATTATGGCAGAAACAGGACTGGAACCTTTGGTAAGAGTGATTTTTTTTTTCTTCAGGCTAAGGAGGTCTTCCTCATCATCTGTGTATCGCTAGCTATAAAAAAGCAATATGTGTGAATGATACCATTTATCCAATGCTATGCTTCTGTTCTCCCAAGATAAACAAAGAAAGAGAAGATTATAGGAGTCTTTGCCAATATAAGACTATTAGACGATGGATCATAATACAAGAGAAAAAAAACGTGGGAGGCAGGCTCTCATGACAGAGTCTCAGCAGTATCTGATACACTATTTGTCAGGGCTCAGCATTTGTGAAGCCTGTATCTAGCTCAGGACACAAACACTTGCAGCAGCTCTGAAAGATGTGTTTTCCAGTATCTAATCGGAATGGCCTGGTTTGCTACCAAGGGGGAGTTTTAGCCCTTAAGTCTAAAAGCAAGGCAATGCACCAAAGCCACTGCCAGCATTACACAGTTTACAGCTTTTCTATTTGTGATAGCCAGAGTTCACTACTTGTCATTTCTTCCCTGCAACTATCCTAGTTTAAAAGAGACAATCTCAATTTTGTTTTAGCTTCATTTCCATTCCCTACAATGGAAAAAAGATACCTGCTTCTGGATCACAGAAAATAAAACTGAAATCAGACCTTGAATTTCACTTGCATAATTGTAAGATCGGAAGATGACCTTCGTTTGCTCAAGGCTGATTACTCCATAAATCCTGGTTTTCCAAAACAAGAACTGTTCACATTGTATTCTTGTTGTGCACCACATCTGACCGTCTTTTCGAACAAATCACATATATGAAACAACAAGCTAAGCAACTTTTTACACATGCTTATTTTCTCATTGTGTTTCCAAGTTTTAATCAATGGATGTTAGGGTTATACCCATACTAACCCATTAATGGAGCACTCAGTACGCTATGAATTTTAAGGACCGCAGGAGCCTTCTTACATTCCAATGTAATCCATCTTCGTACTGAATGAAAGTTGCAAGCATGTGATGGCCAGTAAAGTATGGGAAATGAATGTGGTGGTTGGCTGAAATCCTGAAACAGCTCCCATTAAACAATGTGGCCACAAATGAATGACAACTGAACCTCTGAGACGTAGCATGGGGGTCAAGAATTGAATTGGAACATACACTGAACTACCTTTTTAACTCCTAAAGGTGATTCCCCCGTCCCTCCAGGAAAATGCTGGGGCCCGTTAGCAGCAAGGTTTGCACTTTCCCTCCCCAGGCTGTCCCTGTTCTATGGCAAGATAGTGGACTGTGGACTCCAATATGTTTCACAATCACAACATTCATGGAAACATTTATTTTACACACTCATTTTCTGCATTTTCCTTTTGGAGTAGTAAATTACAAAGGGGTCAGTTAAATCTGGAAGGCGAGAGGGGAAAGAATTCAATAATCTGTCATGTGGGATCATTTTTCTTCCTCCCTCCATGTGAGTCCACTTATTTCCTTCTCCAAATATCTAAAAAGGACTTCTATTGCCAGATAAGGGGATGGTGAATGTCAGACAAGAATAGTTCCAGAAGGGTAGACATGTTAATCTAGTTCAGCAAAACAAACAAGTTGTCCTGTGGCACTTTTCTAACAAGTTTATTGCATAAGCTTTTGTGGGCAAAAATCCCACTTCATCAGATGCTTTGAAGATGGGGAACTTACGAGAATGGGAGGAAATTAAATCAGGGAAATGTATGACACAGGATCAGGTCAGGCAGCTGGAGTATAGGCAGCTACCTCCTGGCTGCGAGCTGATACCAGCAAGTTGGGGGGGGGGGGGGCGGCAGCCAGCTCCCAGCTAGGGCGCAGGAAGCTGCTTCCTGGCTGGGAGCCTGGAAGTGGACTGCCTCAGCCCTGTTCCCGCTGAGAGCCTGAGGATGCAGCTGGCTCATGCCTCGGGTGCGGGGATGTCCCCATGTCTCTGCTGGAATTGGTGGTGGAGGGAGCAGCCCATAGGGAGCCAGGGAGGCTGAGGGCTCCCTGCAGGGAGCTGAGAGATGGCTCTCAGCTCCCTCCACACTGCCCCTTAGATCTGTGGAAGTGGTCCTGGTGAGGACACACTCCATCAACCCAAGGATAGCAGTATGGATGTCTGACACTGGTGGCTGAATGTCAACATCTTAGGTTGATAAAACTTCTTAGTGTAGACAAGGCCTAAGTCTTTCAGCTCTTGTGTTCGCAAGCTCCATTTGAGAGTGCAGTAAATGACATGGCCCTTGCATGCACACCAAATGCCAGCATTCAAGGGGTTAGCCCTCTCTAGACCACTTTTGTCATTGGGAACTGCACAGGGCAGTCCCTAGGGGGCAACGGGGCCCAGAGCCAATTGGCCTGGGGGGGCCCCCACCCCACCGGGTCGGCTGCTCCGCCCCCAGGACCGCGGCAAGCGGAGGCCCCGCCACCAGCTGGAGCTGGCCCTAGCTGTGGCCCTGAGATTGCTGCCAGGAGCTGGCCCTGGAGGAGCCGGCTGTGGCTGGGGACCCCAGCAGCCCCCCGCCAGGCCACGCTTTGGCCAGCCTCTAGGCCGGCCCTCCCCACCCCCAGATGGAAGCAGCAGGCCCGGGGTGGGCTCCTGGCAGCGACGCGGCCTCGGGTCCCCGGAGCCGGCCCCAGCCAGGACCCCAGGCTGCTGCCATCAGCACCCCAGCCGGGGAGAGGGACCTGCGGCCACAGTTGGGAGCTGGCCGGCTGAGGCCCCATCACCGGCTGGGGCGATGGTGGTGGTGCCTGGAGACCCAGCTGGGGCCGGCATGGGGCCTGGCCGGCCATGTGAGGCAGGCCAGGCAAGAGAGGCTGGGCCCCACTCAACTGCCCCACCCCTGGGCCGGCCTGCTCTGCCCTGGGGGCAGGGCAGGCTGGCCCAGAGCCATAGGCTGGGTGAAGATTTCTGCCTCACCCTGTCCCTCTGCCTTTAGCTCGATGCCAAAGGCAGCGGAGGCAGGATGAAGCACGGCCGTGGGGGGGGGGGAAGGGGTGGCAGCCATGGGACAGTGCGGGGCCCACATAGCCACGGGGCCTGGGGCAATCGCCCCATTCGCCCCCCCCCCCCCCCAAAGGACAGGCCTGGAACTGCATGTGCTCAACACCCCCAAGAATCAGGCCACTTATTAAGTTCTTGAACATGGATTTAGAAAGGATGTTCAAAAGTGCCTAAGTGACTGAGGTGCACAAATGCCATTGCTTTTCCATGGGATTTGTGCTCCTATATCATTTCAGCACATCTGAAAATCCTGCCCTTAGATGACAAACAAGGCACCCAAGTTTGAAAAATTTAGCCTGAACCATTTTGTGCTTCAGTTTTCTGCGATGTAATATGGTGATACATCCTTATGTTACAAAGATGCTGTGAGACTCAGTTTGTTAATGTTTGTAAAACACTTTGAGATCCTCAGAAGCACAGGGATATGTAAGTGAAAAGTATTATTATTTAATGAGCTGAGGAGGAAGATAAATTGTTTTACAGAACGTGACGGTTGTGTGCGCAACATTTCTAAAACATCCTTTGATTACACTTGAAGAGGAGCAAAATATAGAATTAAAGATTCTTTCAGTGGCTTTCTCTGTTCCTTTTAACTCAAAAATTGTAGACTGATTGGCTTTGACATTTTAGAAAAATAATATTTTTAGATAGCTAAACTATTGCACGCAATACCCTCTACTTCACAGGTGCATTGCATTTTTCATCAATCAGGAAAAGTATATAACACTAAACATCTAAACGGTATCATCACATTTGACAATTACCTCTTTCAATTCGATGATTACAGATATTTATACAAATTGCAGAAAGACATATAATTACACTAACTGTACATTAGTGGACCACAACTGATTAAAAGACACCTATGGAAGTTTCCATCAAGACAGCATTAAAATCATTAAGCAGACCAGTACAAGTAAGGACATCCATAGATGAGATTTAAAACTCTAATACTTATAAACACAACACAGCAGCCCCTTAATATTATTGTATTATGGCCCTGTTGTGTCTAGAAATTGAGCTTTAATCCTTAACTGTGAATTTGACTTTGCCTCCCAACCTTACCATTCTTTTCATGCAGTTTTTGTTGTGAGAATATTTAATGTCTTGCCTTGTCTAAATATGCTGTAACTACAGTACAGTTCTTTCTTGGTGACTTAATGTTGTAATTTGAAAGGAAAATGTAAGGGTAATTACCGATGCAATAAAACATGAACATACTGTAGACAACTCTATGGAATTTTAATTAGGAAAAGTAGGCTGTGTTATGATTTCCCTGTCCTCTTTTCAATAAGCTGTCTCCAAGTGTAGATCTCATTTTCATGGATTTAAAATCTGGAACATTTTTGTCAACTTCAGCTTCATCTTTTAGAAGCATAAATATAAAGCAAGTTATGATGTAGCTAAATATAGGCTTTAAATGCAATCTTCTTATAGGGGAACATATATATATATATATATATATAACACTACTTCTCTTTTTATTCCTTCCTCAGTACAAATAAGCTAAGGCATAAATATAGGAAAGATTGATTCTTTTTTAATTTCTTTGTACACAGATTCTGCTTAGACCATGGCCATGTCTAACCAGGCTCTGACAGTAGATTAACGCCCCTGCCCCACCAACATGCTTGACAAAGGAGCTTAACTTTATCCTTACGACAGTATAAGATGTTGTAAGTGTATTACTATGTAGAAGCACAACTTTCATAAATGCAATAATGTAATTATCAATACTCTAATCAGGGATGGCAAAATATGAAATTTAAAAAATACAGAGTTCTATTTATCTAAGCGATAAAAAGACAAATTACAATATTTATGTCTTCAAAGCATTACTTTATATTTTGAACTCCAAAGATGCAGTGCTTTGCACAGATTGCTACACAAAAAAGTAACAGAAAAGAAAGACACACACAACCCTTGTCATCCACACTTGACAGGATATGGAAACATAATTTCAGCTACATTACCTGACGACTGTCTTACATGACATAAAGTTACTAGCCAGTTGGCAGTCACAAGGTTTTCAAGCATTTTCTGTCATCGATGCATTGAATATTTTACAAAGTCTTTGTCAAGGACTTACATGAACTTATTTAATGTGGCCTTGTTTAAGTCTGTTGCTTTCAAGTGCCATTAATCCTCTTTTCCCACCCGGATAGATGCTCCGACATAATCATATCAGAAAGTTCAAAAATTAGGATATTGTTCTTTTAAAATAATAGTCCTCACTTTATGCCATACAATGAGATATGGCATCTTCAAATACACTGGGGGGGGGGGGGAACCTTAGGAAGAGACATAATTATAACAAATCAGTTCTGAGAAATTTTAATGAGGGCTGATTCTCCTTATAATCCATCACTTTATTCTAGAAGTGTCTGGGAGTACCACTATAGTATTAGAGCATTGTCACTCTTCCCTGTCATAAACCCCATTTCTAAGATGCTTTTAACTCAGCAATTTTACAGTACTCCACATCGGTATAAAATCTGGCAGATGGGTTTTCCATTCAGATGTGAATTCTCTTTCCAGATTTTGATCTAAAGAGATAATGGCTCTTTATTTTTCTATTAAATAGCAGAGGGAGAAGGGGAAAAAAATATTTTAGTGGCCTGTTGGTTAAAATTTTTAATAATACATAGCTTTGTCTGCATGGTGTCTTTCATACAAATGGCATCTCAAGCCCAAATACATTTTGTAATTCTCTTGAAGGGGGGGGGGGGGAAGAGGCCAGGAGCCAGATCACATTATCAATTCCACATTGAAGCCAACAGGGGCTTGCTTTGTGAGCATACTGATGGATAGGTTGAGACCTGATCCCATGGAAGTCCAAGGATGTTTTGCCATGGTCTTCAGTGAGAACAGGAACAGGATTCCAGACACAGAAAACTAGATTCCCAACAGTAACGAGGTTAGACTCAGCAGAGTTACGATTGAAAAGTGGTTTGGAGGCATCTTTCCACCCCCCTGGGGCCAAAATAGTCCGATATAATGCAGAACCACCTACAGGCTGCAACAAATTGCACCAACGATAGCAGTCACACTGGGGCATGCACTGACTGCGCATGACCGCAGCAGCCACTTCAGGCCTCAATCCTTTTCATCAACACTGTGCCACCCCCTAATACGCCAGGTACAAGGTGACAGAATTTTAGCTGCTCCAGTAGGCAGCTTTACAGCTGTTTTGGGCTGCTGCAGAAATGCAAAGCAGATGAGACGCAGTTGAGGCCAAGAATCTGGCTCTAATGTTTTTACAAACTCTGGCTATTTGCATGTACATACACTTTGAAAGAAAAGACTTATTTACATCTCATAAGGGGTTAATCATGCATGTGAATATCTCTGTCTCCTAATAGTAGCAGTCCTCAATTAGATGGACTGAACGGATCCTACAAAAAATTCCATTGATTTCTATGGGACTTTGTGAACTAAGATTCACATTTAGTGCTCAACCTTTCCAAAGGATTTTATGTAGTAAAAACATGTATTGAGAGCTTCAGCAAAGAAAGTGACCTGTCAATACGTACAGTAATAGCTTAGCTACATTCTGAGAACACTCAGCCAGAATTTCAAACTTGGCTATTTAAAGAAAGGCACCTAAAAACAAGTCTTCACATTTGTGTCTAAAACTGAGGTGCCTAAATCAGGATGTCGATATCTCTAACAGTGATTTAGATTACTAAATTCTGATTTATGTGCATATCTTTAAGCATTCAAGTTTTAAAATGTGGCCATCAATGCCATTTGTCAGTCTCAGTCTGTGTTGTTAGGTGCTAGAGAAACGCCAAAAGTTAGACAGACGGGATTTTAAGTAACTCTATTAAACATCTGACACACAGTTCTAATGACTGAGATTGGTTTAATAAAGCTAGTATGAGACAAGAAACATTTGTAATATGTAAAATCCTGACAAACTGAACAATGCGTGGCTCCATGGAATTACAGCATTGGGTCATGTTCTCCAGTCTGCGCATGGAGAAAGAAGAGCCCTACAAACAGACTCCCTTTCAGGTTGGCACTGGGTGAGACTTGATCCCATCTGGCAGTACCTTACTCTGCAATCAGTTCCATTGACTTCAATAGGACTTCGTAGAAAATGTATATTATTCAATGTAACCAAGGTTACAAGAAACCAGTGCACTCTTTACAATAGCTGTCAAGTAAACATTACAGTGCAGAAATGCAAAACTTGAGAGGATCATTTAAAGAGAGCAAGTGATGCAATATCAGAGAAAAATGCGTGTGTGGATGGAGAAATTATCAGGGAAGGGAATTATTTCATGTTTTTAATTTTTAAAATGTATTTTGGATCATTATCAATAAAAAAAAAGTTGTTCATATAATTTTGTTCAACACCGGAAGAGGATTTTTTCAAAGAAGGATCCCAATAATTATCTGAGCACGAGCAGAGTAGCAGAGAAAGGAGTGGCAGTTTTAATTCAGTAATTTCCCTGCCAATTATAGCCACAGACTATTTTGAGTTTTTATTTTGCTATTTTACAGACAGCCAAAATGCTGACTCAGAAGAACCAACCCTTTTACAGCAATAATAGGAATAAAATGGGCAGCAACATATAAAAATACATGTATAATTGTTTTAATCCTTGAGGGTGAATCCAGCCAAATACGGATGCCTCACTCAAAGCCCTCCTGTGTCCCTTAAACGCCTCAGTGGAGTGGAGAAGACAAGTCACAGGCCCTACAGGTACATGTGGTGCCTCTGATCCTCTGTGCTGTGGAATGGGTACACACCATGGCCCTGAATAGGCTGGCAAATGTGGGACTGTTGCAAGCCAGCCAAAGGCAGGTTGGGAACATGTCATGAGATCTGTGCTTATCTATAATGGGCAGCCCAAAGCTCTCGCTTTGGTGAAGGGGGTATGGTGACTATTAGAGTCTGACCACAGTCCATTTTCCTGGCAGCAGGCTAGAGGAGTGCCTTGTGAACCTCTATATTCCTCTTATGTTTTGGTGTAGGGTTAGAGGATGAATTTCATCACAACAAAATTGATGTCTGTCCATAAAGACTGTAATGCAAGGGGAAAAAAACCCACAAGTTCAGACAAGTAAAGAGCCTGAGTAAAGCCCTTGTCACTACAGAGGAGGCATATCCCTGAGCCTCCAAACCAAAAGAAAAGGTTTTATTGCGTTGGAGAAACATTCTTCATGATGAACACAGTCTTCGGAAGGACCTTGGCCTTTTATTCCTGATTATTTCTCAGTGAACTGTTTCCAAAGAAAAGCAGTTTCCCTTAAGCTTCCTATATCCAGTGCCCAAAGTGTATGTACATGTTTGCACAGACCTTCACTGCTGAATTTTGCTTTCCTTAGAGAAAACTACTGGAACTGATGCTCTGTTCTCTCTACTGCTGACCTCTCCCAGCTGAGAGCAAAACATTCTAATTTAAATTTGGCTAACAGTATGAACTTTGCAGAATATTTTGTTTCCTGAGTATTAAAGCCATGGTAATATCTAAGGATGCTAATAATGTACTACAAACATAATATTATTTGCCAGCAGCTGAAGTGCTGGCAAAGCAAAATATTAAGTACCAGAATTAAAAAGCAAAGCATATTCAGAATTCAGAGACTACTAAGAGTCGTTTTCCTGTCTCAAATCCACACTACTTCTTATCAAAGTATCTCCTCTGTGATGATATTTTTGACTGTAACTGCAACTATATTTTAAAGGGGTACATGTGAGTATAAATCATGGGTTTTTATGAATTTCTTACTTGCATCACTAACCACACCCTAGATTATTAAAACCGAAACGAACATATGCTGTTTGTTTACCATTTATGCTGTGGATTTACTCTTTACAGTCCCCTTTTCTTAAACAGAAAAAAGCTGCAACTCCTGTTTCTTATGCATCAGCACAATACTGTTGTGTTTGGGTTCAAAACACTCCAAGGGGATGTAAAGTATACTAATTATATATAATTGATTTGCATCTCATTTATAAAACAATCTAATTTTGTCCTGCATGATAAACTGACAATGTTCCTTTGAGAATCCAGTATTTATGATTGCCTTTAATATACAATATTCTTAAAACATATACTGCACTTCCCTTAGCATTTAGGGACAGAGTCTCTCCTCCAGAGCAGTGGTTCTCAACTTTTTGCAGGTCACGACATACTTGGTGGTATATTGCGACCCTAAAAACACACCAGCCCCCTCCCCACTCCGGCCAAATCCAGCAATCATCCCGGCTCTCCATGGAAAACTTACCATTCTGTGGCAACACACAATGGGTATGTCTACACTGGCAATTTAGGTCGACTTAGGTAGCCTTAAATCGACCTAAATTACTCCCCATCCACACTGGACTTTCATTAAGTCGACTTAATGAAAGCTTAGGTCGACTTAGTAAGAACCGCTGGTTAGGTCGACCTAACCCTTAAGTCTACTCCTTAGGTCAACTTAAGCCCAGTGTGGACATGGATTAACTCTTAAGTGGACTTTGTTAAGTTGACTTAAGGGCAGTTAGGTCGACTTAGTTAGTTGACTGACTTACTGTTCAGGCCAACCACTTTATTAAGTTGACTTAATAAGGTTGACTTTAAGTCGACTTACAGTTGACCTTAATAAGTCGACTTAACAAATTCAACCTAACCTTTTCTAGTGTAGACATAGCTAATGTGTCCCGACACAGTGGTTGAGAATCACTGCTCCAGAGTACACTCTGGGCAGTAGAAGGCTCACCATCCCAGGACCCCATGTAGGTGGTCTGGACAGAACTGAACACCACGATGCGCATATCCTGGCTGGCCCTACCCCACCATAGCACCAAGGAGCTTGCTCTAAGGAAGCTCTGCTCTAAGGAACCTCTGAAAGCATGAGGCAGGGGTCAGGTTGCCCCTTAGGGTTCCAGGAGAATTTGGCTCTTATCTACAATTGAATTATACAGGAATTCCAGAATTTTCAGAAATGATCATTTGAGAATCCTTCCAGGCGTCTTTGAAATTAAAATATTTCCTTTCCTAGCTGACAGGAAGCTTCACTAATTAACCTGGTCTTACAGCACTTAGCATTGACTGTTAGAACAAAAACAGCAATGATGACTAATGCAGACTCATTACTTAGGGATAAATTGAGACAGTGTGATGTTTAATCTCACCTTGAAAGTGACCTCTGGGGTGTCACAACAGTTCATATCAGCACCAAAGCTCTGCTGATTTGATCATAATTGCATTAATTAGAAATTAAATTAATACACTGTGTTCCTTACTATCAATGCCACCTTTGCATCAAGAGCTCTGCACACAGTGCTCTAGCAGACAATGTAAGTTGGACTAATATAGAAGGTCAGTAACAAAAGAAAAGCTCCACCTAGACTCAAATGTTCTGCATATTTATAGCTATTTCTGTAAATTCTGGCTTCCAATTTCTGTTTAAGCTCCATAGAGGTTAAGGAGCAAAATTTAAGGGGCCCTATGGAAAGACATCAAGCAGAGGGGGCAAAAACTACAGTTTCCTTCATGGCAAATCTTTAGCTCAGCCTGGTTCCCACTGTAGTCAAAAGAAGAAAGATTGGGTCTCTTAAGAGGCCAGTTTGCCTCTGTTGAAAGACACTGAACCTAAAATGCCCATTAGTAAAACTCAGAAAGTGAGAACTGTGCAAAATGGCAAACTTAAAAGGATATCCAGTATCATGCACTTTTAAAGTCCTTCTACGAGTTCTGCTGTTTTCCAAAAAGTTCATAAAGAAAATGAACTTTCAACCGTAGTCCATTGTAAAGAAAGGATCGACGCATTATGATACATTTCATGGCTGTCACATAATGCACATGAAATGTGACATTTTGAAAGTGTGAGAAAAAGCCTAGATAGTTTTACAGCTTTTCAAGCCAAATGGTCTGCAATATGCAAATAAATCAATGTCAGGTGAACTAGCCTGAGTTAACTCTGTCTCAGTCTGACCACCTATCTCATTGTTCATAACTGTGCTGATATCAATCTTTAGGATTAAAATAAATAAATAAATCTTCAAAATAGTCTCTTTTTGTTTGGATTTCTATGAAAGAAAATTTTTAAAACCTGACCATGAAGAGTTCAATGCAAGGAGATGAGTTTAATAAAAAAAAACTAGTTTTAGTTGTTCAAATCCTTCAATTATATAAAATGCAGCAATCAGAAAAGGGAATGAAGCTACACACCTGTCTGAGTTCTGTTGACATCCAAACTACTTGGGAGGGTAGATCATTGACCTCAGTGAAGCTATGACAATTTACTCCAGTTGAGGAGCTGCCCTTGATATTTATTGATATGTTATCAGAATCCCATTGTTTACGTGTGTGTTAGTACATGTTACATAGTTTGAGTTCATGTATAATAATTCCAAACCTTAGTTGCATAATGAAGTAGAAGACCAGAGGGCAAGTGTCTTCAGCCACCTGGTAAGTCTGAGTATCTAGTGTAGCCGCATCTCTTGAAATATATTTCTGCTTTGATAAAACTGTTTTGTTAATGTATTTTATCAATTAACTAAAAACCCGGCCTGTGAAATTATACCTGATACCTCTAGTCAGTTTCTCCATCAGTCAGATTCCACCTCAGATAACTCGTTTTTTTATGAAGACATATGGCACAGCAACCTGTGTAGCACTCCCCTCTCTATCTTTCATTTTCTATTGCCAAATTCTGCTTCCACATTCAAGCAAAACTGATAATAAAATCAATGGAAAGTTTGCTCAGCCAAGGACAGCAGAATCGGATGCTGTATTTTTAGGTGAAAAGAGTAAATGTATACCATGCTGAGCGGACTGAAACATAATCTGCAATCGTAATGTGTACACTACTTTGAGAGATTACATATGGTAATAGTGGCAAGCCAGAACTGCTGGCTGCGTGCAAAGGTGCCTGCAATCCGGAATACAGCGAAAGGTACCATTTTCTATCTCTGTTGCTTCCTCTGTAATGCAAATTGAATGTTATCACTTACTGCACATAGATGCTGCTAAAAACTTTAAACAAGGATAATCAAAATGCAGTGAACTAGTATTTATGTTTTTCTAAAATGAGGAAAAATAGAGATTATTACTGATAGTACAAAAGCAACAAAATATAAACACAAGATAGGAAGCCTCCAAATAATTCTAACACTTTCAAAGAGCTCCAAATGTGAGCCTGGTAAAACATATTTCTCTACTATGTGTATATATTTTTTTCACCCGTTAAATCATTTCCAAGTCTTGTTAAAATCATACACTATATCCTATTAGATTCTTTCTTTTCCTTCAAAATTTGAAGGAAGTATTTCCACTTTTTTAATCTATTATCTATATTTGTATTTAATGACTACATGTGCTTGTAAAAGTACAGACTAATTACACTATCTTAAAATACAAGGATGGTGCCATGAAAAGAACTCCAAACCCCCTCACTCTTATATAACTACATACTGCTGAGATTTATATCACAACACACTCTCCCCTGATAAGGTTATACTAGAATAAAGTCTCCCCCTGGTGGATCTGTTACATAACGATGGCTCCATCAAGATGCTTATTGCATAATAAAACCTCCCTTCTTCAGTGGAACTTTTATGGGTAGAGAACTTCATTCATGTTGCTATCAACATGCCAAGAAAGTTCCACTACAGCTCAATTTCAGTGCTCAACCACTTCTCACCAGGAGCTACTCTCCTTGACCTCTCCTCTGGAACAACTAACTATTGTGTTTCAAAATATATGTGATATAACAATATGGAATAAATGAACCCTCAAACTCATTTTCCTTATTTTCCCATTTGAATCATTTTCTAGATAAGAATGACGAACATGAGGATGATGTGAGCCATTCACCCCAAACAAGTCCATGTTATTATCTATTTAGGTTGTCTGAGTAAAGAAGAATAATTTTTTCCATGCAGGAATAAAGTCCCAGCACTAAGGTCTGAGATTATAGAGCTGTAAGACTATTTGCAGAATGACTCTCCTTCAAGCACTTGATTAACTGTACTATTCTCTGATCCATTTCATTATATATACAAAGCATTGTGATCCATGTAAATTAGTAGGTTGGTCATCATGGTCTCCTTTTCTTGGAAATACAAATTTTCTTGGAAATACAAAATCTCTGGGGGTTTGAAATTTTTCTCAATTACGTCTGTGGCAGAACTCTCACATTATTAGTAGTAACCACTGTTGAGTCGATACTGGGTAAAAAGCCATTGACCAATAAGAGTAATGTTCTCATGTTCACTACGGAATAATAGGATAGTTAAATATTTTTATTTCTTGCGAGATTTAGAATACTGCTGGTCTTTCTCTTTTCATAAATTCTGCCCTACTCCCATGCAGGAATTGCACTTAAAATATCAGCACTGCCACTTATTTCTAACAATTGGTCACCATTTTGATAAATGAACACAAAGTTACACCCTTCTGCCTGATGATCAGGTAGATGGAGTCTGATACCGCTTCTATGGAAGTGAATGGCAAATCCCCATTCACTTCAGAGGTGCCGGATTGCCCCTACAGAACTCATGAAAGGTGCTGCTTTGATCATCTCTGAGATCACTGTCCTCTCTTTAGTCATGGAACAGATACAACACAGATAGAAGCAGTGAAAGCTTCTCTAGGCTGGCCTACCTTGGTCTTGCTGTGATGTATCAGCTTCCAGGAGTAGCAGGATGGTTGCCATTTCCCTCAGCCCTTGACTTCTCAGCAATAGCTGCCAACAACAGTGATTTTGTGCCACTCCCAATAGTTTTCATAATGTAAACACCTGGCCACTAGGAACACAAGGGAGATGTCCCACTCATTTCACAGTCGTCAAGCAGCAATGATTTTCAACCATTGTTGGCCTGGGATGCGAAAGATGAAATGCCAAGAACCAGATCAGGCGCCATCCAGCCTTTTTACACAATTTTTAAGAGCTCAGTTCGACAAAAATATTTACAGCTTCTAAAGTGCAGAAGGCTGCTAAAGCTAAGAACCTTGGCTCTGATGCCAGCTGGCAGAATCAAAGCAAAATGCATGAAAACAAAGACTAATAAGCAAAAAGTCACAAATCTTACGAGGCACTGAGAGGCTCGTGCAAAAGAGTCTTCAAAGTGAATTGGAAACGAGATATTTTAGCCGTATTCTTAGAAGATCTGGGGCCATCATGTCTGAATGGACCTGGAACTACTATTCTGACTGCATATGAAATGAAAGAGGAACTTAGTAGGTAAGCTGAGCACAACAGGAGATAACTAAAATGTAGGGTATGTTTACGCTGCCACTGGAGTTGTGACTGAAGCTCAGATAGGCGTACCTGGCTAACTTTAGCCTAGCTAGCTCAGTTAACAAGAGCAATGCAGATATGGTGGCAGAGACTTCAGCAAGCTAGCAACATGAATACATATCCAGGGTTCCAGACAGGCATCTATATTCCACGCTGAAGCCTCCGCCACCACATCTTCATTGCTATTTTCAGCATGTTAGCTAGCTTGAAGCTCATGAAGGCACGCTTACCTAAACTGCAATCCCACCTTTGAATGCAGTGTGGACATTCCCTACGTGATACTTCACTCAACAATGCTAAATGCCTTGATTTTCAGGCAAATATTCTCCTCGAGCAGAAGATGATTTACTTCAGTATTAACCTAGTACAAGACCACTACTGCCAGTAGCAATACATACTGTGTACTGTGACATTTTAGTACTGTGGATAATTGTCAGATTTTATCCCTGAACGGAAATGCCACTCCAACCACAAAATACAACCGTTATATGTGTCAGTATATTTCTTCTTCAGAGTCTAGATACCATGAGGGCCCTGATTCCACACCATGTGAAAACCATTTCCCTGCCCTCTATAAGTGGTTCCAGAATCCACCCACCCCAAATGATGGGGACTAAGGACTGTTCTGTACGAGGGGCAGCAAATTTGCCCAACTGGTGATGGATACCAGGGTCTGTTCACCCTCAGCCAAAGAACAATGAAGTCCGACATTCCAGGTGCCTGGATCTCTGGTCAGTCAACTCTGGGGTTTTCAACCCTACTATTGGCACATCTTTAGGAAAGGGATATCACACTTTGCCCCAAATGGGTGAAAGGCACCAAGAGTTATTTGCTCACCTGAGATCAAAGGGCATCAATGTACAAGATCAGAGAGATGCATCACAGTCAGCATGCCTCCAAGATGAAGACCATGGTCGACAACTTCACTCCTCCTCTGGCATAATGGACCTTTCTACAGTAAAGATGAAGCTCATCTGTGCCTTCTTGGGAGCCAATCCAAGGCTGTGACATGGACTCTTACCAAAAATAAGGGCCACCACAAACCGCACCACCTTCCACTTTAAGTCAAGACCTGTTTCTTTGACCTTGCCATGTCTAACATAAATCTATAGCAACATTTGTGTATATTAAAAAAAATCCAAAATAAAACCCTCCCTAGGGGAGGCAAGAACAAACACAACATATGTGCAGCCACGGTGCTTGCTGCACTCCCAGAAGGGTCTCAGATACTGCAGTAACGAGTACAGTATACTGACCTGAATAGAGCAGAGGAGAGTGGAATCAAGTGGCAGGCACCAGTCTAGAAGCCATGAAAACTGGTGTGCCACCACAAATTAAGCGGTAAGGGTGCCTGTCACAGATTCCCCGCTCCCCCCCAATAGAACAAGCAGAAGAAAAAATACCATCTTTGCCATTACAAGTCACAGCTCTGCCTCCCACAAAGCAAGGGGCCTAACTAGAGTGACACCTGGGCTAAGGGTACTGATCACAGCCACTCCATGGACAGAGTACCACAGCCATAGCTCCACCCACTCCAGGGTGACTGGGGCCAAATTCATGGCCCATTTCCACTCAGGACCTGCCAAATCTGGGTCTTGGAGAGCAGGCCCTGAGGTGGGAGGAAATGTGTGGGAGGCACACAAATGGGATTGCACCTGCATGGGGTGCTCTGTCCCTTCTGCCCTGGCTGCTGGCCAAACTTGACTCTCATCCCCCTGATCTTGTGCCCAAGCCGGCATCCCTCCTGCTCACCTTGTGGTCCATGACACTGATGTAGCCCTCCAGGAGCCCAGCTCCCACAGGGAGCCTCGGGCGCTGCTGGCTGCTGCTCTCTGGCTTCCCACTGGCTGCCACCTGCTGCTGCTGGTTCTGCTCCTTCTGGCCTCCGCCGCTGATGCTGCTGTACATGAGCAACAAGCTGGTGCACATGGTGGTGAGCACTAAACACACAGCCAGCCCATGGCGCTGCAAAGGGGACACAGAGACACTGAGTCGCTCCCGAAAGCCACAAAGAGCAGGGCCTGGGGCACAGGCCATGGAAGGGGAGCGATGTTGCTGGTCCTTAGGGGGTGGGGGGCACAACTCAACCCCCCGCGGTGGGAGAAGACTGGAGCCCTGGAAAGAGGAGGTGGAGGTTCAAATCCTGAGCAGGGGAGATGGGCTGAAGTGCGGGTCTCCCTCCTGCCTCCCAGGCACTGCACGGCACAGACTCTGCCTCTCCCTCCCTGTCACCCCACTGCAGTTGGCTACCTCGGGGCCGGGGCAGCGGCGAAGGTGGGGCTCCCCGCCAGTGTGCTTCACTTTGGGGGCAGGGTCTCTGCCGGGGGGCGCGTTTATTTTCGGAGCGACCGGGGCGCCTCCCCAGCTGCAGCGCCTGCAAGTTTGACACCAATTAAGAGCAGGCAAAAGTGCGGTCCAGTCGTTTCCTCCCTCGCCCCTCTCTTCTCCCCCCTCCCTTCCGCCCCTGCCCTCTTCCCCCGTCCCCCTCTCCTCCCCGGGCTTGCATTCCCCTTTAGCCATTGCATCCGTGCATTTGAACGCCTGCTCGGATTGCACCAGCCAAGTTCCAGCCAGACTCATCCTTTAAGCCGCTCTGCTGCCTGCCCGCTCCAAACAACAGCCCAGCCCAGGAATAAAAGAAAAGCAGGTGGAAAGTTCTCCTCCTCGCGTTGGTTCCCCTTAGGGAAATCTAGCAAAAGGGAAGAGGCGAGCTGGGAACGGCTGGAGCACGTCTGGTGCCCTGGCCAGCCCCGCTCTGCTTCGCTTGGCCCTAGCTGACCTGGGGCGAGTCGACTTACCAGCAGGGTCTTCATTTTGTGCACCTCTTTGTGCCGACTCCTCAGGCGTGCGCATCTGGGGACACTTTCTCCCCTAGGGTTTCCACTGGGAGGAAGCCGGTGACATGCTTCTTGCCGGGGAGAGACGCCAGCCCGAGCGCTTGGGGAAGGCTCTGCTGTTGCAGAGATTAGAGACAGAATTAAAACTGGCCTGGACCCTCTTAGTCTCTCAGTGAGCTTCACAACTGCCGCCTGCCACTGTCTGCTGGGTCCTAAACTGCTCCGCCTCCCTCCTCGCCTCCAGCACAGAGGCCGTTTCAGGATATGGAGAAGTTCACTGACGTCTTCCTCGAGGTCTCGTTAGTCCTCAAAAAGAGACAGTCCAGTAGCCACTGTCTCCTATTCTGCCACAGAAGAGCAGAGAGGGATAGAGATACGCTGTACAGAACTACAGGCACCATGTCATATTTCATCAGTGGGTGGGATTCTGATCAACATCAATGATCGGCTTTCGAAATATGACAGCATTATACCGGTGCAGGCTGGCACTAGCTTTGCCTTAAAGAAAAAAAAAACCAAACCCCCCCCCCCCCCCCGTTTTTAACACAAGGACGCAATCTTCAACCTAAGTTATTTCCATTTTGCCTGGAGGAAAATTCATCACTCTGTAAGCATTAACTGGGTTTTCTGAGCCTTGTGGGTTTCAGGCTACAATTTTTCATCTAAATTATTTTCATTCCTTTCTTTGTAAAAAATTTAACATCCTCCATTTCTAATACAGTATTAACTAAACTTTTAGACTCTCCTGCTTCTCATGCAATCCTTATTGCCTAACCATCTTTCATAATAAGTTTTTAAAATGTTTAAACACACACCGTTCTCATTAGTAAGTGGACCTGTAGTTTCTTTTACTCTTTATCCTAATATCATCTTTCTGGTTGCTGGAGACAAAAGTCGTTCTACTCTGATTTTATGGATAGTCCTCTGGAGTCCTTTACTGTATCCTTCTTTGATTTTGCTGTATCAATGATGCACAGTTCAACTGTGAAAACTTAAATACAGCAACTCAAAATTACATGAATTTCTTACTCTAGGAATTCCATATTTATATCTGTGCTCCCTCCAAACAACTGAGTTTCATTTTGGTTTTTTATGAACTTATTAAAATGAGAGTATAACATTTTGAAAAAAAACCCCACCTTAATTAAGAACAGATTTCTCTTGAAATTATTCATCAAAAATAATAATTATAATATACGGCTCCATCTGTAACCTCTAGCAAGATAGCATTAAAGACCACATTAAGGGGGAAATGATCAGTAGGCTAACTCAACCATGTTCACAATAATATCTTTCTCAAGGCTGGAATTGTCACTGAGATCCATTTTTCATCTTTACTAATTCATTGGTAGACTAACAGTGGAACAAATGTCATCTCTAGCTATGGCCCAGCGTTCAGCATTTAGTGCTTTTTTAAGAAAGTGGAATTTATTAACAGAAATGAAAATGTATGCTACATCAATGGAGATGGCAATAAACATGCTTTGTCATTTCAAAGACTGCCAGCATTGCAAGCATACTTACCATTTATTCCATTTGTGATTTGGGTGAGAATAGAACCAGTTGTTTAAACAGGAGCAGCAGTATAAAGCTAATCTTATCAGGTCTTGGTAATTCTTTATTATGGAGTTGCACTTGACACTCAAATTAGTGAAACAAAGGGCCACCCTGATGAATCATTGAAAGCAAATTATCTGCAGCTCTCCAAGGCTTTCTGCAAAAGACTACAAAAGGCAGCTCATGGATTGTACCATGCTATTTCTCAACTATCAGCAAGCAGGTTGCTGGTAGCTGACAGAGCTTTTCTGATATATTTCCCATGCCCAATTGAAGCATCTTATTTATGATGATTTAGGCTCATGGCTGTATGTTAGACATCTGTGACAAAGTATTCTGACCAAATTCATTAAATTTATAGTTTTGGGTAGTAGCTGGGCTGGCTGCTGAATATATTGATAGAGTAGTCAGGCTAAATTTTCTAATTTAATGCTGAGCTGGCCTTGAATATTGTCCAGTTTTCTGATTCTTGGATATTTAATTAGATTGCCATTGTAGTCATGGACACTGATCTTGGCAGTCAAATGGGCAGCGACACAAACAGTGTAGCATAAAGTAAATTCAGCTGTAGTTTTTATGTGTAAGTATGGTTTGTCCAGGGAACATTATAAGTCAACTGGAAAACAGCCCAGATACTTAATTTAATTTTAAGTTTCCATAAATTAATCATTTTAGCTTTGTGGGATTTTATATTTAAGAGAATATATTTGTGTCTAGATATATTCATAGATATATGCACATACCCATTACATTTAATAATTAGACTTGCAAGAAGTAGATGGATATAGGCTGAGTTCATAAACACTTTAATCAACTTGGAATAAAGCATATTTTAAAGTTCAGCTGACTTGCCTGATTCAATATAAAGTGATTCATATAGTCATAATTTCTTTTTAAAATGACAGGGGTACTGAAATGGATTTCTGATTATTCTGAATTCTGCCAGCCCCCTGTTTACCCCAAGCATTAGAGGAACAGTGTTTTATTAGTCACCAATCTTGTTTGCTGCTTTTGTAGGATATGTTTTACCAAGGTCCAGGTCAGTAATACACAGTAGGAAGTGCCAAACCAGAATCACAGAGATTTTATCACCCTGCACGTATCTCTTTCTATACATTTCTATTTCTGTACTTATACGGCCCCCATTACCATGGGATCAAGGGGGTTAATGGAGATTGAAACAGAACGGGGTGGTCTCACCACACCAGTCAAGAAAAAGGGAGAACTGTATATAAGCTTTGCTCCATCAGGCCTGGAAGAGGTGGGGAACAAAGCCCTGTGCCCCCCAACCCTCTTACACCCACCCGCTCTTACTTTACTCTCTTTTCTTTAACCCTGGTAGTATCTGTGTTTGGGCTGAGTTAGGAGCTGCATGATGTCCTGAGCTGCATGTAGTGGTAGCAGAGAAGGCATGGGAGGAACATGGCAAATGAAAACAGACTGAGAAACACATGTAGGTAGCAGTGACAAAGACAGAATGTGACACCATCAATTTAGGGTTAAATAGGGGCTATGATTTCTTTTCTCATTACAACCAGTTCTCCATCTTCATGTGTCTGACGAAGTGGGATTTTCTCCCACAAATGCTCATGCGATAAATACATTTGTTAGTCTTTCAGTGCCACTAGACTCCTTGTTTGTTTTCTCAAAACCAGAAACTGAGTGACTTGGAAATGCCAGAGACCTCTCACTGATAGGTAAAAAACAAAATAAAAAAAACCCCGCTCACATTGTAACCTTTACTTAACTTTTTGAATAAATGCATTAACTATTTCCTTTACATTTGTTACACAGCAAAGACCACATTGTAGCAGACCTGCAGCCAGTGTTATGGAGGAAGAACCTCTTTTCCTTCCTCCCCCATGAGCAGTAAGATGCAGCCAAAATACTATTGCTTACACATCCAGAGCACAAGCTGGGGGAATGGCACTGGTTATCAACGCTGCTGGTACCCAAACAGATGTCTCACGGACTGAGGCCATGACATTGCCAGTAGCCGTCCAGTATCTGGAGACCAGCACTGGCAAGAGTAAATGCTACTCTCATTGTGTAGGTATAGCAAACGCCACTTCTGATCATACAGCCTCTCCATTCCTTTCACAATATCCGGGAGGCATTCTGTCTATGGCTGCCCTCCATAAGGAAAATGTCTCTAAGCCTTTGCCACACAGCTGCTCACACATGCCTAAAATCTTTAATTATTTTGTGGCTCTCTGTGATGTCCTTTGATGCCAATCTGGTTCTTTTGCTGTAAACGAGTGAGTGCTGCTGGACCAGAAGATGAAGAAATAATTCTGGTTGCTGTGCGCCCAGTTTAAGGAGCAGCAAGAAAATCAAGTTCTTGTTTGTTTAACATCATCACAAAGGAAAAAAAGAGGGGGAGAAAATACATCAATCAGAATGCTCTAGGTGAATTCTGCAGGTCATTCAAAAGGTGTGCTTTATACCATCACATGATGTATTCTATAAATATTAGACATTTTACAGAAAAAATGAGTCACAAAAATGATTTAGCTATAATTTTTTTAAACTGTTGGGTCTGCTTTTGCATCTTTATGCCCCTAAAGCCAGTCCCCATATGTAGCTGAGAGTGAGAGAAAATTTTTTACTCCACATGCAAAATACTTTTAAAATTACCTAAAATTGTTTTTTCTTTAAAGTTTAATATTTTGAGCACATCCAGAGCTAGAAGCAAGATATGTAGTTCTAGGGAAGCTGGGATTTTTCCTTTTACAGGATTAAAATCCTGGCCCCCATGGAAACTAATGGTAAAACTCTCTTTCACTTCATTAAGGCAAAGATATCTCTCCAAGAGTATAAACTTCTATATCCAGTTTCCCAGGGTCTTGAGATATATTGCCTTAAAGAGTTTGTCATTGGTATGTAAGATTGAATACTGACTGGCCTGGACCTCTGGTCAGAGAAATTTTGGGGGATGATTGGCAGTTCCACATTTCAGGGGGAAGAAAACCTTTTTATGATGAGCAGATTTTTAAAAAAATGTGGCTGTTTGAAGATGTCCTTGGTGTTGGAATTGGTGGGTGTTAATCCACTGGGGGAAGTGGATTAATGGGCAGAAGGGAAATCAAAGCTGCTTGATAAATGTAATAATCCACCACATTGATATTACCTCTCCAGAGGTTTTATTATGTATGTATATATAAAGATTTTAACCTGTTTCCCCCACAGAGAAAAAGAGTCTGGTTGAACCAGTTTTGCATTGCAAGCACTACCAATGGAAAACACTCAGCAGCCAACATGGTAATGAGCTCATGCTATAGATTTTTCAAATGCCCAGTGAGTCATAAAATGCTTTTCAAAATTGGAGATGTGCATCAACGACTGGTCAAAAAGGAAAAAAAAGCTAAAAACAATATTATGGATCAGTCAATACTATCTCCCTTGTATGAAATCAGGCTGCCTTTGAACTTCTGACAGAAGCAAACAGTGATAGATGCATAAAAAATGAAATATTGCATGGAAACAGAAGTGCATATGAAAACACAGGGAAAAATACTGAGATAAGATCTGCTGAGTTTGCTCTTTTATTCATATCTATTTCTTGGTTCTTTCCCCAATCCAGGAAGCATATATAAAGGTAATGGATATTTCAGAACCAATCTGTCCAGCACTACAAAGGTACTTACTAGTCATAAGGCCATATATGAAATACTGCATTTAGTTCTGATCACTTTTGGAAAAAAGAATAAAAGCGTTGTAGAAATAGACAAGGCTCAAGCCAGGATGAACAAAATGATTCAGGAACACGAGGTAGTTTATACATGTAAATTGTTAGAGGTTGATATTCTTTAGACATGAGGAAATTAAGAGGGGAATATCACTTAGGTACAGTTTAGAGCAGTGTTTCTCAACCTTTAATGGACTGGGGAACACCTAAAGGTATTGATTTCCTTATGCAGAACACCTGATGAAAATGTTCTCAAAAAAGCTGATAACAGTGGTGGGAGATTTAAAATGCCCACCTGCAGCAAAGCTTCCAGGAATGCATCAATGTCCATTACCATGCATCTGGAAGCTTTGGCGCAGCTGGGGCATTTTAAATTGCCCCTACCCCTCTTCCCACTAAGCCCCCCCCACAAAGGGGAGGGGTTTGCATGGGTCACGGAACACCTGCACTATGTCTATGGTGCGCCAGTTGAGAAACACTTGTATAGAGTACTAGCTTTGGAAGAGAATAGATGCATCAAGCAAGACACTCCAAGGTCTTTTCAAGCTACTGTCTGCTACAAAAGCAAGGGAAGGAAGAAATGCATACTTTTCTATACAGTATGGATGTGACATATGAAATAAAGTAATTGGGGAAATTAGGTTAATTACTAGAGTTTTTAAAGAAGTTGGATAAGTGTTTACCGAATATTCTGGATGTGTTTTTCTGATCGAATACAGAAGGCATTATCAATAAGATTTTTAGCCTCCTCCTTCCTGTAGAGCGTAACATCCAATGTGCATATGTTTTCTCTTCCTTTGCTTAGAACCAATGAAGAGAACTCTTTCTACATTATGAAGTCAAAGAATTAAGCTGGGAGTAAATGTTAGACTTTAAAAAAAATAATCAGTTAAAAAAATAAGATGACCTGATGAATATACAAGAAACAATTAATAAACAGTGCAATTAATAGACATTAATAAACAGTGCAAATAAGCATTAATAAACAGTGCAAAAGGATTGATGGATAAGGACTCATCATGGTCTGGTTTTCAGTGTATTACTAGATAGTCAGTTGGAAACCCTCCTGCTGTTACTTACATAACCACAAATAGTACTTATGATGACAGGGATGAACAACAACTATGACAAATGGATCTGTTACTGTGAAACAGATGTCGTTAAAATTTGGATTCTCTATCCTGTGTTTTGGTAGAAAACTAGTATTCTTAACTAAGGGTTTATCCAAGCTGTCCTCACCATTTGCAGAAGATACCCTTAGTAGAACTTTTGTCCCTCCGATGTTTGTTTGTTTGCTCAGACCTGCAGAAGAGCCCTTCATAAGCTCAAAAGCTTGTCTTTATCACAAACAGAAGGTAGTCCAATAAAAGATATTACCTCACCCATGTTTTTGCACTGGTAAAAGATAATACGTCTCAGACTCTAGGCTATGCAGTAATTTAATGTTTCATATTTCAGCTTTATAAGATAAAGTAGACAATACATTTAATTCATAGAGTACTAGGCGGAATTTATTTACTGGTCTTCTCCATATGTTCATAAATCTCAAACTGTATTTCCCCAGCATACTCCAAACACAGTTATCCCAATGGATATGGCTGTTCTTGGGAATATGGGCTTCATTCTGCAAGTGTTCAAGCGAGTCAACAGAAATTGATGGCACTCAGCATCTTTTCAGGATTGGGCTCTTTATGATTAAAGTGGGAGTGCTTGTTAGAGATACTATGTTGGATGACACAGTCCATAGCAATTCATCAGTGTAGCTCTGTCCAAGGAAACATTAGAGGGAACAGAGGCGGCTTTTGGGGTAGGCGAAGCAGGCAAGTGAGGGGCCCCGTCGCCTGCTTCGTCTATCCCAAAAGCTGCATCTTCCTTGGTCAGCAGCAGGAAAAGCTGGGCTCAGGGGTCCAGGGCCATGGGGTGGGGAGCTGGGGCAGGAGGGAGGGCAGGGTGGCGAGGGGAGGCTGGGGGTGGGGGAAGTGGGCCACAGAGGGGGGCCCCATGGGCCTATGGGGGGCCCGACAATGGGCCTTTGCCTAGGGCCCCCAATAGCCAAAGGCCGCCTCTGATAGGGAATGAGCACTATAGTGTAATAGTGCAAAGAAACAGTAGAAGCAGCCATTTTTTATTTGACCCACGTCTGAGGGCAGAATGTGGCCTTAAGAATGTCATGTAAGATATGTTACAAAATCACATTAACACCTTACCCATTTCTTTCTTATAGGCCTGATTCTGTGAACCCTCACTATTTACTCACCTGACTAGTTCTATGAAGATATTAGCCCTAGTAAGAGAGTGCAGGATCAGGTTCCAAACTGGTAGGAGAGTTTCTTTCATGCAATGCAAATCTAATCAAACCTCTCAATCCAGCTGTCAGGGTAGATGGATTGTCTTCTTTCTGGTGTAGTATAATTCTTTTGTCTATTACCATGATGGGCCTATTGAAACATTTCTGCCACCTTACTGATATTCATCACTTTCAAATCAGCATACAATTAGTCAGTCTCCTGTGCCTGCCATGGAGTGGATGTCACTGGGCACCTACAGGTAGCTTGTAATACTATGGTAGAACAACTCTATATATTGGTCTACAACTCTTTTTTATCTGGCTAATGGCTGGTCTACACCGCAGCGGGATTTTGGTGGCAGTCGAAGGGAGATATACCAAGTACTTAAATCTCCCTTTGACTGCCTACCACCTATTTACTGCAGTGTCTTCAGTGTGCTGAGTTGAAGGGAAATGCCCTCCCTTCAACTCAGCCCTACTCCACTTACTAGGGTGGTCTTCAGTGATCAACTTCACAGACCCAATCAGTCGATTGGGAAGATCGATCTAACAATGCCATCAGTAAAGACTAGCCCTTACTTTTCAGGGCCAAAAGGTCCAAGTCCAGTTAGAGCTGACATTGTCCCTGCAGCAGCTGCACCTTCCTTTCTTTGAACTGAGATGCTATCTTGCTATCTCTGCCCTCATCCCCTCCCCTGCTCCCCCAGCCATGCTTTGCCTTCAGCCATGGCGACCTTTTCAAAATCCCAGTATTTTTCCTGGCCACTGCTAAATACTTTATTCAGGTTGACACATGTATTCTATACATAGGACCACAAAAACATTTGCCAGGAATGCACCAACTCTAGTTTTGTTACAGAATTTGCATTTCCTTCTGCTGGTCTCCTTTGTGAGGATTCTCTTTGTCCTCTTTGCTTGGTGAGTCTGACTCAAAATCTGTCCTTGGTCTAAAGTATTATAATCAAGTAGTCATGTTTGTGAAGGGTTAGGGATAGGGTTAGGGTTGTTTTATTTTGTCCTCTTTGCTTATGGTTGTTTGTTACAGGTTAGAAGGGCCATTTTAGAAGTCTTTTTTTCTCCCCTCAAGAATATTTTACATTTGTGTTGTACTACATGCCTTTTTAACCAGTAGTGACAACCCCCCACACACACACATTCTGTGGAGTGTGTTCAATTTTTCTTTTCTTAGTACTTGAAATAGGCCAGAACAAGCTCAAATGAATGAAGCACCAGATCATTCATGATTTAGACCTCACATTCAGATGAGGGAGCAATGATATTAGTATGACATAACTTGTTGCTCATAGTGTAAATTTCCTTTGCTTGGTCTCCTACGGATTAATCTCCATCACACCCCCAAAATCACACTGGAGCAACCTCACATGTACATGCAGGATCTTGGTGAGTTTCACATTCTCTCTGCCTAAATAAAAGTGCCTTTGAAGCCTGGAAACATTATTTTGAGAGAGTGTAGTGCTTAGAATCTGATTGACTTGTTGGTTAGTGAGGTTGCTGTGATGAGGGACTAAAAACCATATATTCCAAGGACTTGCAAACACTGGGAAAAGAAAGGAATTGGGACTGGCCAGGAAAGTGAGGATTCCAGTATTTAAACTATCCTTTAACCTTGTCAGGAAGCATTAGTATAAAATGACTTCTAAGTCACTCAGTGTTTGATCAGCCAGTGAGCTTATTCGAAGATGTCATATTTATAACTTGCTATCTTGCAGGTGGGAGGGTGTTTTCTCTTCAAGCAGAAAGATGGAACCAGCTGCCACTCCTGTGTGTGTAGCTTAATCAATCTCGATTAATCAAAGAAACGGCTACATTTTCTAATTTGCCTTAAGACTCAAATAATTTTACTCCAAATAGTTGTAATCTGCAAAGTACTTCCTAAACATTAACTAATCCCCACAGCACCCCCAGGAGAGAAGTTGTGTGTTTTTATCCCAGTTTTACAGAGAGGAAACTTGGATAGAGAAGGCAAGGTCCACATTTTCAGAAATGTTGCTCACTTGCAACTGTAACTGAAATCTCTCAAAGCTGTGATTGCTCAGTAACTCTGACAATTAAACCCTCAGAAATTTAATTTGGGAACCCAAAATAAGAGGCCTGGTTTGGAAATCAGGCCCCAACTGACTTTTAGAGGAAGAACTTTCTGCCTTTCAGTCCTGTATTCAGGCCACACCTCTTACTTCAGCCTAGTTAGAATAAAGGTAGGAAAACTTTGAAGTGAAAGTAGGGCTTTAGTGAATGGGCAATTAAACTCTCTCTCTTAAAAAATATTTGCCCTGAAACTTATGTACATTTTCAGGGACCCTGAGTACAAAACCTCCCATGAATTCTAGCTGAACACAGTCAAATGCATTTGAGACCAATAAGCCACTAGAAGAAAATATCCACTGCCCTGGTCTCCATCCCTACCAAACATACAACCAATCAGTGAGAAAGTTTGTCTACTGCATGCCAAAATCTTCTACCTCTTTCCTATCTCCACTGTTTCCTCAGCCTCCATCTCCGTAAGAGTACCTACCAGGTTAGGTATATTTTCTCATGGAAACCACCTCCTTTGCCAGCATCAGGTGGGAAGTGGGCGTGCACAACCTCAACTGCCTTCCCCTAATATTACTACATAGGTCCCTATACAGTTTGGCTTCAGCAGTTGCCTTCACTGATTCTCAGTAACTGATTGTGCGACCTGAAACAACTGCTTTCTCAATAACACAGTCATCCACCCCATGTGAGTGTCAGCGTAGAACTACCTTCTTCCTATCCTTCCAACAGTGAGGTTTTTCTGGTTATAGGCCATGGTTCTTAAGCCTTCTATCACTTGAAAGCCTGTTCCATTTCCCCATGTTATTGTTAGAGGATTAAGTAGGCCCATTGCCTTATTTCTGACCCTTCAGATACTTCCTTCCTGAGCAAGCTGTCATGCCAAATCAGTGTATGTAATACTCTGTGTGTGTGTGTGTGTGTGTGTGTATATACGCATCCTAGTGAGATTGCAAGGCTCCTAGATTAATAGGAAATGTAGCATCAGAAGTTCTACTTTCACAGCCAGGGTATTAGTTAGTGAAGAAGAAAGAGTGCCCCCGTTTGCAGGATGGGATGGTAAAGGAAAGGATTAAGGGCTGGAGAGAGCATATGAGGCATGCCGGGATACAGTGCATGCTGATAAGCACTTTGAGGGGTATGCCAGGGATAAACGAGGTCTTAGACATCATCACAGAGGGCCAAGAGGCCGAAAAAGATATTTATAAAAGTATTAAGTCTGAGCTGCACAATTTCACTCTCATAGGCAGAGAAGAAAAGCTCTGGGGCCTAAAACCTGCTCAGGGCTGCTGAAATTTCAAACCAGCTAATCGGGACTTAGTAAGAAAATAGAGAAGCCCTGGCATGTGGTGTATGTTCACTGACAGTACGCAGGGTGGGAAATTCTGGGAGCAGCAGGAATATTACATCTACAATCTTAAAAATATAGCTAATTTAAAGGGAGATGAACTGGCGTTCTGCAGCCCTGCTTGGAATCCAGGGGCCCTCAGACCCACAAGATGAAAACCAAAAATTCAAACCTGAGCGCCTAAGTTTCAGTTCCTAAATCTGTATTTAGGCACCTAAATTCATATGATTTACTTGACTAAGCCCCCACATCTCCCACTGACTTCAGGGATATTCCGATTTGCACTCAAAAAGTGTCTTGGACTCACACTAATTTTAGAGGAAGCTGACTGTTCTTTTTCTATATGTGGGCTGGCCTTCCCCTGTTCCAGTCTACTGCCACTGAGCTGTTCATAAATCTTGCAAGCATTAGGTAAGGCTAGTCCTCCCAGTTCAAAAAGGGAACATCATTTTTGCACGTTAATGTTCGCTATTTTCATGACTTGGTGTCACTAGATTATGCAAATCAGGTGCTGACCTATGGATGCTTTCCAAACCTCACTGTGCTGACTGTAGCAATGCTGAAATTAGATCAACATGTATAGGAATGTGGGTCATATAGAGCTATTTTGTTCCTAAATGTAGGTATTAACAAATTGCCAAAGTTTATTGGCCAATTGACTCAAAGCACAAGCATTAAAATAATTCATCCTGAACGTGTGGTTTTATTTGATGTTTAGTACAGTAAGCTCACCTGCATGAATTTGCTGTGCTTACTTAATATCCTCTTTAAGATGAAAAATGATGCCAGCTCTGTAGTAATAGCATCTTTTGACACTGTGAAAGCATTTCACCAGATTGAATGGCAGTTTTTCTTTACTATGATGGAAATTTTAAATTTGCCATAAATGTATTTTATCAGTTACAGCGTTCTGAGCAAGAATACATGCTAATGTCACAATATTATTTGTTTTGATTTTAGAAGGGCACCAGCCACAGATGCCCCCTTTCAGTTGTATTTGTCCAAGTGTAAGCAAGACAATTTTTAAAAGAATTAGGGGAGGAGGCTCCAGCAGTGTGCGTTAGGGCTGAGAGCTCATGTTCTCATAACTGTCCTTACATTATGTGATGTAATGCTTTTAATATATATTTGCAATCCTTTGGAGTCTCTAAACCAAATTCTGGAAAAAAAACAATTAGTTTGAGTGAACTCTCTAGCCTTAAGAGGACTTACAGCTCCATCAAAGATCTTTAAGCTGGAAAGCAGAGACTGGAAGAGCTTGTTCTGAGGTTGTCACTGATTCCTACATAATACAGTTCATGATCTCAGGATCTCCAGCCCGGGATGTGTAGGCTAGAATGTGGCCCAAGTGGAGGGAGGATAGAATCATAAGGGACGGGCAAGGGTCATCTAGTGTCTAAACCATGCAAGAGAGATGGCTATTCAGCCTCCTTTTGAAAACTTTCCGTTACTGAGCTTCTGTAGTCTTCTAGACCAGGAGTGGGCGAACTTTTTGGCCTGAGGATCACATCTGTGTATAGAAATTGTACAGCAGGCCATACAGAGGGGCGGGGCTGTGCGTGGGGCGAGGGGGGGGGGGCGGGGAATGCAACTGTTACACATTGTTGCTTGGGGCCAGGAGAAGCTTCATTCAGGGTACTGCAGGGCCACTACAGTGAGAGAATGATGTGGGGAAGGGGCGGGGCCAGAAGGGTGAGAGGCTGCTGCTATGTTGCACTGCTTGTTCTACAACTTTTCCATGGGCCAATGGTTGAGCTGGAGGATCTGATGAAAAGCTCAGATGGTCCATAAGGTGCCTGCAGGCTGTAGTTTGCCCACCCCTGTCCTAGCCACAAGTCGTCACTTGCCTTACAGTCTGAGTTGCCTTCCTGTCCTGCACTACAATCAGAAGGAATGATCCAAGGTCAATTTCCTCCTTCCTACTTGTCAAGGATATCATGGTGGGAGGAGGGGGAGGAATTATTTGTGGGACTTAGGTATTTTTTTCTTTCTCTCTCTATCTGTCCTGGAGTTGTCAGCCAGGGTAGATCCCAATGGTTTTAGGGTGAGACTGTGTTAGGCTGCTACTTCTACTGACTGACAGTGAGTCCATTTAGTGTGGATGAAAGTGAAGGATTAATAACGCTTACTTGAGCCAGGTATAATGCAGGGAAACGCTCTGCAAACTTTCCCCAACACACAAATACCTAAATAACCCTCTGCAACACAGCAGTTATTTCAGTCCTGCTCCCCAGTATGTAATATTATTTCTGTAACCCTTTCTCCCCCTTTCCCCATCCCTACCACTGTGTTGTTACTTGCACAGGCTGGATAGGCAGGCTATATTTTGGAGAGCTAAGACTGTTGGCAGGGATTCTTCCATCAATAGGTCACACTCAGCGGAAGAGTACTCTACTGCAGCTTCCATGCTGAAAGGGTATGTCTACACTAGCAATTTAGGTTGACTTATGGACGCTTAAGTCGACCTAAATTACTCCCTGTCTACACCAGAATTTCATTAAGTCAACTTAAGAAATTCCTTAAGTCGACTTAATGAAAGCTTAAGTCCACTTAATAAGAACCACCCATTAGGTCGACTTAAACCTTAAATTGACTCCTTAAGTCGACTTAAGGATGGTGTGGATGGGGAGTAATCCTTAAATTGACTTTATTAAGTTGACTTAAGGGTGGTTAGGTCGACTTTACAAAATGGACTAAGTCATCTTAAAGTTAAGTTGACTTAGTCTACTTTGTTAAGTCGACTTAATAAGGCTGGCTTTAAGTCAACTTAAGGTCAACCTTATGAAGTCGACTTAACAAAGTCGACCAGCTTTTTCTAGTGTTGACATAGCCAAATAGCTTTTCCAGGATATGAAAGCTGGGAGTAGTTCCACCAGAAACAGATTGGAGGCTAGTGCATAGATGTAATAGTGAAAGGTGTATGATAAATATAACCAAACCTCTGAATCCAAAGTTTGTCATATCACTTCACAATTTACCGAATGCTCTCACAATTTAGTATATTCGTATCACTGTAACATGTGAGAGATTGTCTGTGTCACAGCATTTCCACCACCACCAAAATGCAGCCATGTCTGGAATAGAACACTACAACTCTTTAAGTACTACTGTGCATACAGTACTATGTCATTATTCTTTTTCATACATTGCACTGAGCGAGCACTAGATTCCAAGACAAACAGATGCAATCCGCAAAAGCCAGCCAATGAGAGGTGCCAACAAAGGGGGGAGGCCCTAAGCCCTGCCTCTCTCTCAGAAATAGACACCTAAATCCAGAATGTAGGAAGGTGCCTATCTCTGCAGAGCTGCTTGGAGAAAAATGGTTCAGGCATCTAATGTGTTTCTTGAGACAATGAGATATATACCCATCTCATTCCGCACATCATTGACACCAGTGGTGGTGCCAACCTTAAGAATTTTAGCCTAGTATTTAGAGCACACACCTGACTAGACCTAGCTTCAATTCTCTCCCTCCCTGCCAGGGGTTGGAGGAAAGGATTTCAACAGAGGGTCTCCCACCACTGAGCTATGGGATATTTTGAGGTGGGTTCCCTCAGTCTCTCCTGTTGAAGCTATTCCACTGTAGATCAACAGAGGAAAAAGTGACTGAAGCAGGGGGACAGATACCAGGGTTGACCATCATCCCAGGTGGGTGGAACTAGCCACTGGACTATGAAGTCATTCCCTTTCTCTATCTCTCTGGCCCAATGACTATTCCACTGTGGATACACATTAAAAATAGTCACTCCTTTTAATTTGTCAGCATTCATGGTCTTATAACAGGTTCTAGCTCTCTTCTGATATAATTTAAATATATATATTTTTGAAATGCTTAGAAATAAAGCCCTCTAGTTAGAAAAATCATGTTTTCACTAAGTGCTTCGACGTTAAATACAAAACCACTAAATAAAGTTTAACAAGGGTAAACTGAACAGGCAAGATGAACTGACTCTGATGTGTTAATGTAATTCCCTTATGTAATGCTAGTTTCCCTGCAATAATTAATTTTAAACACTAAGTCAGTATGTCTGGTTTTTGATAATTATAAAAATGTATTCATCCATGTCACTGCATATTATTAATATTTATTATAAGGAATATTCTGTAGACATTAAGAATCAAGGGAGATAGAGTGTGGAGTCATTTCTCTCACAGGTTTATCAAAACAGCACTTTGGGTTTTATGGGAGTTCGAAATCAAATACAAGTACAGGGCCAAATCCTCATGCCCTTTCTAGTCTCTTCCTCAGCCCCAGTGAGGCAAAACTCCCATTGACTTCAAAATCAAGTAAGGATTTGAGGATTGCAACGATCTGTGATCCTTCCAAGTATCCTGTGTGCTCACCCCATTACAGTTCCATTCCAGAAAGCCAAGAGTTTTGAGTTTTATGCTATAATGATGTTCTAAAAAGATTATGAGGGCACTTGTTGTTCTGCACCACTTCAGGGATAACTTTAGTGATAAGGAGACTGCATCGAGACACGTTTGAGTTCCTTCTTTGACATTTCTCCAATGCTGATAATCAGTAGCTCTGTTCAAAGATATTTTTAAGCCTCTCAGCATTCTTGGACATAAAGCTTCACACTTGTAGGAGCTGAAACCCATCATCCTTATGTAGGAAAGCTTCCATTAAATTGGTTGAAGTCAATGGGGGGTTTGCTTGCATAGGGATTGTAGGCTTAGATGCACAGACGTTAGTTATACAATCGATTTTATGGTTGTGAAAAAATAAGAACCTGTGTGGAAAATTGGAGTCAAACCTGAAGCAAAGCATTTTTCTGATTCAGAAGTTTAGTTCCCTCTTTGTGAAAATTATTTTTAATTTTCATGAAACTCTGTGCGTCTAAACTGGAGTTTGGCATGAAATAGTGTGACAGTATTTTTCAGTGCAGGTGCACCGGAATGCTGGTTCCTGCACAATATTGCTGGCTCAGCGAGTTCAGATCCCACCTTTTGGGATGCTAATCAGTAATGAGCAACGCAGAATCCTGCACCGTGGCAGAAGGAATGGCAACAGTCATGACCCCAAATAATCCAGTCATCCTCACCAAAATTATAGGCATAAATTAATGTATGTTCTGGGAAGCTGAAAACAAGCCAATTCTGACCCTAAACTGGTTAAACAGAGAATCTTTGCAGCCTTTTTGTGCTACCACAGTGAACTGGAAAAAGGAGACAGGCGTTGAGGAGACTAATGGGCCAGGGTGGACGGGGGGGTTTAAATTTGTTTTGCTGGTGGAGAGAGGGATGGGGAAAAGAGGAAAGCAGCAGCAGAAACAGGTGAGCTAGGTAAAAGGGGAGGAGGTGCGTACACTGCCTCCTACCCCAAAGTGCTAACTACAGGAGGCCAGAGCAGATGTTTCATTATTCCCTTTATACAATGGTGTAAGCAGCAAACTGAGCTTGTACAATACCAGTTAAGGGCTTGGTTCTAGGTAAGTCCTTAAGATTTAACTGTTGTTCCATATAATGATGCAAGGATCTAAATCCTTAAGGTGCCATCAGATGCTAAACATTGCCAGAAACTGGGAACACAATGACATATTGGGAGTATCAAAGATAGCAGAGACTTGGTTTAAAAGAGTGAGAGAGCTGCTAGCAGGGACTTCAGGACAAAGGGTCTCTGATTCTGGAACCCACTTTCCCAACATCTAGATCTGTTGACCTTCTGGACATGCTGTTAGAATGGATTTGTTGTAGGAGAGGAGAATGGAAGGATCATAGAATCATAGAATATTAGGGCTGGAAGGAACCTCATGAGTCATCAAGTCCAACCCCCTGCTAAAAGCAGGACCACTCCCACTTGGAGTGAATGATTGTGGGGCTCACTATTTTTAGGTTGTCAGCACTCTTCATTATTAACATGGCTATTTATGCTGCTGATAGTTTATGTTGTGAAGTGGATTAGGGTGGCAAATTCTGTTCTGTTATGGGTATTATATACCCTTTATTGCTCTTTTGAAAATTTTACAGGCACTTTAGAACTTGGAAAGGTGCCTATGATAACCCAAAATAAAATTAAACTCCACTAAGAACTGCAGGGCTCATGCTGCTGTTGCAGAAGGACGAGTGGGCTAATTAATAGTTATTGCATCAAGTTGAGGCTGCAGTTGCAGTAATGACACTGATGATATTGATGGCATTGGAGACTGGGTTTAGCTTAGAATGGAAATGAGCAGCAGATTCATCTATCAACTGCATATTGCTGTAGGCAGTGGGAGACAGCACAGCTTTTTGTTTTGCTGTTCTCTTGTTCAACTGGTTTGTTTCAGCGGTTCAGTTCTGAGTGATTAATATCTCTATTTACACAAGACAAACCATGGTCATTTCAGAGGAGCTCCATGGCTGACACTGGACCATAGCTCATGAGCAAGCTTTTATTTGTTTTTATTTCTGCTGTTTGACTTTCAGTAACAGCTCCATGCCCCCCCCCCCCCCCCCCCCCCCCCCCCCCCCCCCTGGTCCAGAGAGAAAGAGCGTGGCTCTCACAATAAGATTCTGTTCCCATCAATATCTGATTTCAGTTCAGCCATCTCTCTTGACATCTCTCTCCTCTCTTTCAGTCTATTTATATATTTATTTGGCTTATGAGCTTACCATAACATCTGGCAATCACAAAGCTGTCTCAGATGGGCTGATGATGTCAGCATCAGACTCCAATATCAGGCAATCTAGCAACTCATCACATTGTCTGGTCAGCACCAGAATCACAGTGTTTGTTGTCTCACAGTTCTACTTAATGGGAACTGACAGCACCTATGGCTGGAACAGAAGCAATTGAACAGGACCCAAGACCAACAGTGGTGTGAATAGCCTGAAATATACATGAGAGAAACCAATAATGTAATTGCTATCCAAAATATTGCTCCTTTGGAGATGTCAAAAATGTATAAAAATGGAGGTCAGAGGGAATAGTTCTGTCAGGCCTAGGGGATGGCGGTGGTGCCTTTCTATTGCATCAGGGCACACGTATGTTAAGTTTACTCACATGTTTGCAAGTCATACCTTTTATCACGCTTCTCTGCAATAAACCTCGCTCAAGTGCTTTTGTTCTCAACAGATCTGTGATTCTGTCAATTCAGTCAATTGTGAAGGGGTGTCTCAGGTAATTGCACAGACTGGGACAGCCCACACACGGGGGGGGGGGGGGTCACATGCACGGCCACAAATTAACAACCTGTCAGCCGTCCATCTAATTAACTTCCAACTAACAGTCACTCTGGTGTCACTTCAATTCTAAAAGCATCAGGTGATGCAACTAAGATTAAGAGGTAGAAAAAGATCCAAAGGAAGATGTTAGTGGGAGTTGAGGCTCACTCTTCTATACAAGGGGTGAATCATGACCCCATGAAAGTCAGTGATGGCAGGATGTCATATACTGTGTCCAAATCTGTTTGGTTTGTGCTGCTACTATAGCACAAAGCAGCTGTAAAGCTGGATTAGTTGATTCCCTTCAGGTTCCTCTCATTTAAAAGGAAATGTCAGGTGGCAAAGACCTGGTATAACGCACTGCACTGTCTGTTCCAACCACTCCAGGAGAGGGCGTGTTTTCCAGAAAAAGGGGATGCGGACGGAGCATTTTGTCGGCAGGAATGCCTTGGGGCTGTGGACAGCAGGCTATAACTTTGAAGAGGGTGGCTTCTGTAAGTTTCACCAGGAACCAGGCAAGTCCCTCTTCTACCACAGGAGCAGCAGAATGCTAATGTTGATAATAGCTCCTTTCCATACACCCACACCAACCGTCCCTGAGCTAATTATTGCTCCAGGAGTGGGGACTTTGCTGTTTACCTTCCTTCTACTTAACCTTCCCTAAATATCAGCACAGTGAAGCAGTAATGAATGCTCTCCAGGCCACTATATTCCCCCATCTAAACACCTGCTCATACACTTACAAAAGTGACTGTGTGTGTGTGAAGATGGAAATACATACCTCCAGCTTGTGCTATTAATTTGCATGTTCACATTTACTAAATGACTGCAGGTGTCACTAATTCCTGTCCAACTCATGAAATCCAGTTATCCAAAGCTCTTGTTATACATCTTCATTTTTCTTAATGCCACCCATCACACAGCCTTCACAATCTTTTAGTCCAGAGCTCTCAATAACACTGCTAACTGCTCCATTTCACCAGGTGTGCATGCAACAGATGCTGTAAATTCATCTTGCCTAGGACTTTCCTCTGGTAGTCCTCTGGATTTTATCATGAAGGATTTTCCATGCATTTGCAAGGATGCCCAATTGTTTATACAGGAGAGAAAAGCAAATAAAACTGCATCAGAACAGTTAGAAACAGAGACTCTGACAAACCTTCTGTATCTTCTGTCATTTCCAAATAACCATGATTTCCATGGTGTATTAGCTTGTAAATTTCAGCAAGCTTTCTAAATTAGGGACCACAGAAAAATCTGTTGGCCATCTCAGATGCTGTACATATGCTTAGTTTCACTGATTTCAATAAGGCTACACTGATTTACACCAGCTGATAACCTGACTTCTTGGTTTCTGAGAAACAAAGGACACATTTTTTTTTAATTAACTTTCCCTTTCAACATCTCATTGTGGTGCATCAGGCTGAGGTAATTTGTAAACTCATTGGATTGGGGTGGCAGGCCAGGCTCTGATCTGAACTCCATCAGTCAATCCAGAAAAAATCTCACTGGCTTCCTTTGGAATTACTTTGGATTTGTACAGGAGCAGCTGATAGCAGAAGTTGATAGCAGGTAAAGTGCCATCAACAAATGAATAGTGATATTAATAAATAAATAAATAATAATAATATCCATTTTCCACACTTTGGGCTCAGTCTTCATACACTGGAACCTAAACCAAGCTGGTACAAAAGGATAATCTAATGGAGATGGCCCTGAACTGGGATTTGAGAAACTGGTTCAATTCCTAGGTCAGCCACAGACTTCCTGTATGATCTTGGGCAACTCACTTAATCAACCCTGCATAAACCAGGGACAATACTTCCCTACTTCTCAGGGATCTTGTGAGGATAATGAAGGCCATATAAGTAGCTAGGAGAAAGAAAGCATGACCTTTCAAAGCCCTCTCCTCCAGTTCTCGATGACCCTTTTGCATGACTTAGCTTTTCTCTGCAGGGAACAAATCCCTTAAGATTGAGACGTGTTTCACACAGAGGGACAAATCTGAATCCTCTGTGCTCCCATGAAGTGGATGTGAGAGAATCTCATGAGTTCTCCTCCCAAGCACCTTCTCTTGTGGATTCCTTTGCAGGAAGGTGAGATGTTCCCCCCTTTTCGCTATATAGCTCCACAATGCACCCATTGCGTTCTGTTAGTTGATTACCAACTTCTTTACCTCAAACCTTTGTATAAAGCAGGGGTGCACAACCTTTTTTGGCCAAGGGCCAAATTGCATTTTCTAAGGCCACTCGAGGGCCACAAATGCAACGTGCAGGGGGTGGGGGTTACGTCACATGATCCCCCTGCTCACTCTGCTCCCAGAGGGCCGCACAGAACATACTCACGGGTTGCATGTGGCCCAGGGGCCACAGGTTGTGCACCTCTGGTATAAAGCCTTTCTCTGCTCACACCTTCAGCTACTTTCTAATGTTTTATTCAATACTTACTTCCCATTACTATTTTTTTAAGTAACTGTACCAATTCAGGCTATCTTTTTTTTTAACCTTCCCATGGACTATACTATGTTTGTTTTTAAAGAAAGCTTCCTGGGTGAACTGTTACCTTTAACAACATTTTTTTTCTGTCCTGAGCGCTCACATGGATGGTGGCGATCCCAGCTGGCCAAATTAGGATTGCCAGCTAGCAATCTGTGTTTTGTTTGGCACCACTGTTGAGAGGCAGGCAGTGAGTGTTGTAACTGTCCACATTTAGAGGATCAAAAGGTTGCCTTTGAAAAGTGAGGAATAGAAAGAACACCCCAAAGTCAAAGGCTTGATAAAATCATATAAGCATTAATAAGAAATGGCAGCTCCAGGCATCACACACATCTTTTATGTCACTGTCAAGCCCCAAAACACAGAATTGTTCAGTATATGATTAGCAAGGGTGCAAACCAGATCTGCCAAGATATTTGTTCACCCTGCCAAACAGGTGCCAGTCAGACAGGGGAAACTACATAGATGTTGACTTATGCCTTGCAATTTTTGACAACAGAGATCTGCCCCAGTAACTATATGGCAAAGGACAACTATAATTTGCTTTAGCAAGGTTTAGTAAAGAGCATCCAATTCTTGTCAGCACTTAAAAATCAAATCTCTCTCTTCCTTCATCTCCCTGTTTCCTCCCCCAGTATTGCTCTCAGATTTTAGAAAAGTGATTTTATGTTCTCCTTCCTACCAAACCAGTAGCATGCTCCTCTGTTACCAGTCATCAGCAATATTCTGTGCACCGAAGTGCATGACCTGCTTTAATGAGCTTTGGCAGAACATCAGATTGATTCCCCGCCCCCTTGTCTAATTATAGTATGCCATTTGTGCCACTATGGTTCAGGGTCTATCAGCAGTTCCATTAGAAATACCTATTTCTAGGGATTTATAACTAAGCAATAACAAAATGCTTAAAAATGATTGAAGATGGGCAGGCAGATGCAGAATTTTTGTGTCCGTTTTTAATTTGTTGCCCAGTTTGATTCAGATGCTTTTTGAGCTCCTATAGCTCTGTTTAAAACAGAAAAGTTTCCTGCAATAAGCATATGGTGGGAATGAATTGCTCTTGGTATTTAAAGGTGGATTGCAAAGCTCTTGTAAAACAATTAAATAATAAATAAAACTGCCTATAATATAAAATTATTAATGGACTATATGGGCAGGTTTAGGACCTGATCCTTTGTCTGGGACATGGTGTAGCCATTTACACCTCTGGTGAAAGCATAAAATTTTACCCCATTCTTATTGCATAGTAATTTACCAGGTGACTGCACAAGGAAGTGGGGAATCTGGTCTTTACAAAGCAAAAGATTTTCTTTTAAAAAATATCTAGAAAACTGTGACTTTAATGTTATATGCCCTCACTTTTGTATATACAATTTTAAAGGCAAGAACAGAAATTTTGTAAAATTGTGCACGTACAACATCTTCAAAGTAAGGAAGCAAAATGTCATCTCTGATTTGCAAGATCATGGCTTTAAAAACTAAGGCACATGCTTAAGTTTACACACATGAATAGTCCCATTTACATCGCTGGAGCTGTGCGTCTTCATAAAAAGTTACAAGGAGTCTGGTGGCACTGTTAAAGACTAACAAACTCTTTAAAAGGGCCACCAGACTCCTTGTTTGTTTTGCTGAACTAGACTAACATAGCTACCCCTTTGTCATAAAAACTTACACGCACATGTAAGCGTTAATGGGACTGGGATACTAGTGAACTGGTTGAAATCTCTCTTAATAATTTGGACTAGAAATATAAATACATTTACATTAGAGCAAAATATTTAAAAAACATTTTTCTTTATTTATTTGCCAAACCCTGAATTCTGAGGACATAGATCTTGGCAAAGAAATAAAGGATAAATAATGAGTTGCAAACCTATTCTAGTTGTCACCATAAATAACTAACAAGGCAGGCTCTATTAAGTGATAGAAGATGAAATCCTACCATCCTGAAACAGTCAGCACCATACAGTCAAGGAACCTGGATTTTTGTAGAGTAAAATATTTGTGAGGGCTGGAGGCATTAGCTCTTTAAAGCGTTGACTTTTAAGTTGCCTAAATTTTGTGCGTAAGAGTATGTCTATACAACAACCATTCCGGAAGCCTAATTAGAACACTGGAGTGTGCAGCTAGAGTGTAGCTGTTTCCTACACCTATGGAAGGATTTTTTTCTAAATGTAATTAATGTCGCTAGGGTGATGGGAGAATTCTTCCATTGACATACCTGCACCTACTCAAAGAGTTAGGTTGACCTATCTATTGTGCTCATGGCTTGAAATATTTCACAGCCCCTAAACAACATAGCTGGGTCAATCTAATTTTAAAGTGTAGACCAGGCCTTACTTATTATAAGAGTTATTTTGGAGGTTGGGAAAAAAATGTCCTATTCTTCTGAGCTACCAGTGGATCTTCAGGAGCTAAGGCAAAGTGCACTCCAGATCCCCAGCCCACAAAATGTTCAGGGTTGTAAAGGCACAATTTTATGCCTTGCTCACATATCGCAATATTTCTTGTCTTTTCTGCATGCTTGGCTTGGTGTTCATTTTAGCAGGTTAGCAAAATAAAGGTAGATAGCACCAGCTTAACACAGTTCTACTGCAGTGCAGCCATGAGTCATTTATTGTGCCCACTCAAGGTAGACCGCCTCTCATTGAACTTCCAGGCAAATCACTCCCACATCCACCTAGTGACTAAGCAAGCAATTGCTGTACATTATTTATTAAAAATACCTATGGACCAAATTTTCCCTGGCAGCTCTCCAGAACACACATCTGCAGCTCCCAACAGGGGCAATGTGGAAGGAAGGAAAGACAGCCTGCATAGTGCTGTTCCAGAAGAGAAAGAAAAGCCTGCATGGATTTCTACTAAAGATTCCTGCAACCAAGGACAAAGGAGCTGCTTCTTTCTACTTAAGCCTTGGACTTGAATAGAGACTGTAGCTGAGATTTGGGTGAACTCCACCTGGACTTTGGGACTCCTGGGTATCTTTCTCACAGCATTTCTGTGGGGACTGTTCTGTTTAAATTCATTTTGTCTTCTTAGGATAAGATTTATTAAGGTAGTAGTTAATAAAGTTCATTGTTATGTTTGTACTTAGTAATATTTTAGTGTGGGGAAGGCAACTCAGCAATCTTCGCTGTGAGTCCCATAAAGACTGAATCCTGGGTCTCCAGTTGCTTCGCCATAGAAGTTGAAGTCCATTTCTTTCAAGGCACTGAAGAAGGGCTAGTAAAGGAATTCTAGCCCACCCCAAAGTTACATAAGCTCTCTAGTATAGTCACTCTAAGCGGATGGGAGAGAGTGCTCCCTTCAGCTTAATTTCTCTAGCTCCACGAGTGGTAGCTCCTACGTCGTGGGAGAAGCTTCCCTGCTGACACCGTGCTGTCCACACTTGTGTGGTGGTTATTGTCACACCCTGGAGCAAACAATGTTAGTCTATTTCAGTAAAGCAAACTTTAAAAAAGACTAACACGGCTCCCCCTCTGGAATAAGTTCCGTGATAGTCTAGTTCAGCAAAACAAACAGGAAGTACGGTTGCACTTTTAAAGACGTGATAAATAAATTTGTCAATGAGCTAGTTATACTGACATAAGTGGTAATGTAGAAACAGCTTGAGTTTCCCAGCTTCTGGAATGAAATAACCTGGCTAGAGCCCTGTAGCGTTGTTCCTGTAGCATTCAGTTCCTGGGACAGAGTCACCCCCTGGGTCTATATCGCACCACCATTCAAATGTGAAACTATCACTGTACAAAGTCAATGTAACAAATACCATTACCGTTGTGAAACAACACTAACTGATATGCTTTAAGTTTAACCTTAAGTGTGAATCTGAATATACACATTCAAATAATCACGTCCCACCTCCAGCCACATGATGTGCATGTGACTGAAAAGGCACAGCAAGAAAGGGTGAAAAGCCGGTTTCTAGTGCCTAGCACAGTGGCATTCTGATCAATGACTGGGACATCTACATCCTATACCGATATAAATAAATGTTAGAGCATTTTCTTTCCTTGCTGTGCCACCAAGAACATATAATACAGATAACATTTAGAGAGAGAGAGAGAACGTGTGTGTGAATGTTATCAGCTGCCTGCTAAAGTGACACAATCTGGAGAAGGAAAAGGTGATTTTACAGGGTCACAAACTCACAGCACTGTCCAGTTTTGCAAACAAACCTCCCATCTTTCTATCTAGTTCTTTAATATACCCTTCCCTTTGTTGTCTTCCCCAACTGTCTGATTGTATTTTCCATCCTCAGCTTTGTTCTCTGAACACTGGATGTCATGGCTTATGAACCAAATTTGTCAGCTTTTGCTCACTATCTTCCCATCTACATAGTCTCGCTGGCTGAATTATTGGCAACATGTTTCTCAAGAGTTTGGTTTAAAAGGGGAATGACAGGAGTATTATAGCACGTGTTTCTCTCCCCCACCCCTCCCACACAGAGCACTATAAATCCTCATTGACATTTGTTCAGTCGTTTTTCCTTATGTTTAAAAATCTTTATAATTATCCCCACCCCTGATTTACTTCCATAAATCAAAATGCTGAAGGGATGTTTTCAAGGTTGACAGACTCAAAAATGGGCTCCTCTGTTAAAAAGGGATGTTTTCTGTTTGAAAATGTTCCTTTGATAATAAAAACATTGCAAAATGAGGGCTGTGCCAGCACAAATATCCCAGCTCTGAGCAGCATCCGGTTTGCTGAGCCTGCAGACACATACCTGTGCATCCCACACTGGCCCTCTGTCTTCTTGTGAGTCTCCAGGGCACTAAAACACAAGCCAGGAGTTTGCTCTCTAAAGGGCTATTACACCCTCAGTTCTTTAGTTCTTACAGACTCCTGGGATCAGTAGCTTGGATTGCCACTCTGCTGTAGTCCTCTTGCAGAGCTGATAGATGTTCCTTTATAGGGACCCTAAGGCAGGCATTTTTCCAACAAAGGTGGGGAGAGGATAGACATGTTGAGCCTGGCAATTTTGACAGTTGCCTTTCAATTTTCAGTTTTATTTTGATAATTACAATAAGCCGCGGGGACAAGCATGGGCTCAAGTGGCCACACTCAGTTCCAAAATGAGCCTGCTGTACACAATGGTACTCCATGGAGTTGGGACTCTGCCACTAAAGTCAGATGTGGGCATAAAGCTGCCAATTGCAGAGGAAAGAGTGGCTTAGGTGCAAGCCTAGACTTGGAAGCCCAAGGTTCAATTCCTTGCCCTGCTGCAGTCTTCCTGTGTGCTCATGGGCAAGTCACTTAGTCTCTGTGCCTCAGCTTCCCATTTGTATATGTGGGTGATGTAGCACTTCCATACCTCACTGGCATAAATTCACTAAACACCGAGAAACTCAAATAGTGCAGTGATGAGCACTATATAAATATAGAACTCCCAACCCTGATGCAGGCTATAATGACCAATGGTATACGAATGTACATGCAAGAGCTCGAAATGGGCTTAAACTTTGGGGAGTGACAGATACAAATAACCATGGATCCCTCAATGCAGAAACAGAGTAGACATGCAGAGGTAGTTTTTGCAGTTCTTCTATTCTGGGCCCAGCCAGGGACTATTTCCTCAGGTTGCTCCAACTCGAACCCAGTTACCTGTGTCCCCCGGAGGCTGGACAGCCAGGAAAACTTGCAGTGTATTTAGGAATATGTCACAGAAGGATTCTCTCTGTGTAGTGGGGAATTCCTGCAGGGTGGTTCCTCCAGGCTCATGGGCCCCTTTATCTTGACACTGTGGCAAAAATGAAGAATTGAGCTCAGGGAGTTTAACTCTGAATCAAAAAATTATATTCTGTAGCGGACAATTTCATGAGCTAGAAAGTATAAATTTTAGTCAAAGAAAGGTCACCCTCAAGCTAATTTTCATGACTTGTGAACAACTGAGTAAGAATAATAGAGGTGTTCTCTGGTAGAGGCCAGGAGATAGAGTTCTCTGAAGAATGCTACACCCTGAGCTCATAAAACAGCAGTATTGGTGTTCAAGACTGCTAATCTGATGTGTTATGAAATTGAGATAGTTGGGTTCAATGGCATGAGATATTAAAATCTAGGAGTTACGGAAGAAGGCTGGAAAATTTTGCAAGACACTAGCATTAAGGTGCAATCAACTATAATTTTGCTGAAAAACAAAACAAAAAAAAGAGCAGAGGAAAAGAAAAACAACATAGCTGCTCAAAGACTGAAAGCAAAAATAATATGTTGTAGAAATGGAGAAGAGAACCAAATAGAAACATGCACAGTGTGAAAAAGATAAGGACTGCCAAAATGTGAAATGCATTAATTCTTGTCAAAGAAATTAGAGGAATAAGAGCTAGAGATACACTAATGAGAAACTAGGCCTGTTAATAAATGAGAAAGGATATTAACTTACTAATGACTCAGATGACTGAGTTAGCTGAATTACTGCATTTTATTTTTTAAAAATCTGGTTGTAAGAAGAGAAATCAAGACAAGAGTGATGGATAATTAAGTAGCAATGAAGACTGTCAAATATGTCTGCTGATAAAATAAAGAGAAGGGAAGTCTTAAAAACCCTTCCCATATAAGGAAGGGAGTCCAGATGATTTTCATCATAGGGTCTTTTGGGAGACAGTTGATGAACTGACTGAACCTTGACAACTGGTTTTGGAAGTTTACAGAGAACAGAAGAAATCTTGGCAAATTCTATCCAGCTTCAATCCTAATAAATTACTGGGATAAATTTGAAGTGGAAAAAAACTCTGATCACATCAGGTGTAGAAGAACGATGAGTAACACACACTCTGTCTTGGAGAGTGGTTGGCTAGTTGGATTTCTACCCCATGGATTAAAGCAATAGCCTGGGGCTTTAGAGGGCTGGGTTCAAAGCCCATCTCCTCAAAAATATTTAGGCATCTAATTCCCACTTAAATCAGTGGAGTTAGGCATCTAAGTGCCTTTGAAAATGTGGGTCTGCATGCTTCAGTTCTTCCTCTGTGACACGGAGGTAGTAAAGATACTGCCCTTTCCTCTTATCTATGTATCTTGTTAGCTTTTCTGGGCATGTGTTCGTATAGCACAATGGGTGCATCAACACTTACAAATTAAGTCAATTTAAGGAGGTTTGAGTCAATTTAAGTCCACACTGGGCTTTCCTTAAGTCAATTTAAGGAAAAGTTAAATCCACTTAATTACACCAGTGTGGAAGGGGGATTAGCACCTAAATTGACCTTAAATCAACGTAAAGTGTTAAACTGACTTAGTGTCAAAAGGGGCTATGGCTACACTAGAAAAGTTAACTTTTGTTAAGTCGATAATTTTTCTAGTTTAGACTTAGCCAAAGAGGCTGTAGTGTCAGTGGGGGCAGGGTCTAGACATTAGTGTAATGTAGGTAAAATAAATGAGAAGAGTTCATGTGTCAAACACATGATAGTTTTATTGATCCAGTTGCAAAATTAGAGGCTGATGGGAATGCAGTATGATAGATATGCTAGCTGGGCTTTTGCAAAGGATCTCTTAAAAGTAAAAAAAAAAACCAAACAAACAAAAAAAAACAAAAAAAAACACCACACTTGAAAATTAATACAAATTAGCTTGTGTAGGAGCACTTCCATGGAGACTGGAAACTGGTTGAAGGACAAACAAAAGGCAACAATAAATGGCAATGTATCATGTTGGGGGAGTTGCCCAGTTCTATCTAAAATTTTAATGATCTGAAAGAAGTAAAAAGCACATCAATCGATACTAGGTGGGAGGCATTGCAAACTCCAGGGAAGGACAGAGAAATCATACAAAGGACTCTTCATAAGGGTTCAAAATAAAAGCAAATAGTAACAAAAATAAGATGCTTCCTTGAAAAAACAAACAAACAAACAAACAAAAAAACCCCTTAAAATCATAGAAATGTAGGGCTGGAAGGCACCTCAAGAGGTCATCTAGTCCAGTATAAGGAGCAATGCATGGTGGGCACCTACCCCACATGCACTGCAGCAGCTAGCCTTTGGGCTGGCAGTGGGGCTGCTTCCACCCTCCCCTTCCCCCACAAGGCTGTAGAGCTGCCCGGGGGGTTCCCTGGGGCTGCCCTGCCCTGCTGGAGCCCCACTGGGGGGGCTGTTCCTCTAGGAGTGGGGCTCAAGCCACAGGCAGCAGCAGAACCCCAGCCCTGGGGAAGCTCTGCAGCAGCCGGGCTTCCCCAGGGCCGGGGTTCCGAAGCCACGGGCGGCTTAAGCCCTGCTCCTGCGGGGCTTCGGGTATGCTGCCATCAAGAAGCCAGTGCTCTCGGTAGCTGGAGCCCCAGCCCCGGGCAGGTGGCTTCTGAGCGGGAGCCACCTGCCCAGGCTTCAGCCCACTGACTGCCCAGGTGGCAGGCAGCTGGGCTCAAGCTGCCCATTCTTTGGGGCTCCTGCTCAGGAACCTCAAGCATGGGTGGCTTAAACCGAGCTGCCTGCTGCCTGGGCTTGGGGGCTCCTGCTCAGGAGCCACCAGCCTGGGTGGCCAGTCCCCAGGAGCCACCAAGGTTCCTGGTGGCTCCAATAGAAGCAAAGCACCTGTGGCAGGAGCTCTGCTACTTGTCAGTTTCACTGCTCTAGCAGAGCAGTGAAATTGACAAGTATGACAGCTCCGGTGTCCCAGAGTGGCCTCGATTGGCACTCTGGGACATTACCAGAGGCTGTCAAAAGCACAAAGAGCGTACACTCTGGCTCTACCACAGAACAGCTGTTCCACGGTAAGCCTAACCACGCTCATTTAAGTGGTTTACTTGTTGCATGGCAAGAGGATCCCAGGTATGTAACAGTGAATCTTAGCTAGCCTCATCAGGTTAGTTTCCCCTCGCCCACATGGTTGTCATGATACTGATTTAAAAAGGTGTCTTATAAAGTATCAGTGGAAAACCAGTAACTTACTGATGACTATAGACCATGATGTATATATGCTTAACATGTAAAGAACTATACAGATGTGCTGAAAATACTTTACTAAAATGTGTTTTAAACCAGGGAGGTCAGGAAAATTAGATAAACAGGTTTGGTTTTTTTTTGGTTTTTTTTTAAGATATGTCTTGTGAGTCATGGACAATCAGATCCATCAGCAGTAAACAAAGCAATCAGCTCACAGGCAGGGGGGAAGACTTCATTTGCATTGTAAAATTGCAGCAGAAAGCATCCCAAGGGAAGTCAGCAGGAGGGGACAGTGATCAAGACGACATTGCCCCCTGAAGGGGCTAGGAGACCGAATCCTGCAGGGCAGTGGCTCTCCATCTTTTGCAGGTTTCTGGCATATCATAGCCCTACAGGACACACCAGCCCACCCCTGCAGGCCAAATCCAGCCCTCTCTGGCTGTCCATGACACACTTATCACTGTGTGGTAATACAGTAGTGTGTCCTAACACAGTGGTTGAGAGCTGCTGCTTCAGGGGACCTTCCTGGCTCTTGACACCAGGGCAATGAACTTGGGGGAATGTATGGAACTGGAAAAGTGCTTTGGACTACCTTTATCTTTCACCACAGGAGACAAAAAAAGCAAGCACTTTGGGCTCAGACTGGTCAGCCATGCCTGAAGAACGACAATGGTGGGAAAACACAAAACACAAGTAGTTAAGTTAGAATTTAGTATCAGAAGCACATGGTTACAGACAAAAGTAACTATTTCTATCCCTATTCCCTCTCTCATGCATCTTAAATCTAGGTTCTGTTTTTACTTTACAAAGCTATCTCAGGTCTGTACATTAAACTCAAGGGGTAAAATCCTCAGCTAATCTAGCAGGCTTGTGTACTTGGTCTCTTTGTAGGCAGCAAACTTCACTTCTCTCAAGGTCCAGAGGGACCACACACATTGAGGAGATGGTTTTGAGGAAACTCAGAATGGGAAGAACTGTTGGGATCACCTTGCAACGAGTACGCAGGCTAGTGGAAGTCAAGGTGAGAGTCTTTGTGCATGAGAGCGAGTTGCTGGTGTTAGGGCTGTGAGTCAAAGCTGTACAGCGCAGAAGCACCTAGCGTCATAGGGCAGGCAGTGACATACCCAGTATTGGTTTTGTGATGGTATGCAGGGGTATGGAGTACCACTGCCCACCTGGAGGATGGGGTCAGCCGGGAAAAGGAACTTGGGGCGCCTGTCCCTGGCTGGCCTGGCTGCCCAGCTGTGGGGGCAGGGTCAGCAGGAGAAAGGAGTGTGCCACTGGAAGAAGAGGGGTGGGAGAGGCATTTTTCAAGTTTACTATCAAGATCGAGTACCATCTTTTAAAAAAAAAAAAAGCAGCCCTGGACATAACCCTTATTGGTATGGCTGAACCTGCAAAGCATCACACTAGGCTAGGCAAGACTTTTATAAATGTGACAGAGCTAAATAGTAGCAAAGAATGTTAGTATGGCATACGAGACAGTTCTTTCATTCAGATGAATAGCTGTTTGGCAAGGAAGGGAGCTACTAAGACATTGCTCCATGGCTACTGTCCTGAGCAGAGAGAGCAACTGTCCTGGCAGATTAAACCTATGGTAGGCAAGACAACTGGGAATGCTAAGACGACCAAGCTCATTCACTTGATAGGTGTCATCTCCAGTGGGGTCCAGAGTCTTGCTTCATTCTCATTGACAGCTGCCCTCTTAGTGTGATCACACTTGGAAGAAAATAGAGTGATCAGGAGCAGTGACCATGGATTCACCAAGGGCAAATCATGCCTGACCAACCTGCTTGCCTTCTATGATGAGATGATTGGATTTGTGGATGTGGGAATAGCAGTTGACATGATATACCTTGACTTTAGCAAAGCTTTTGATATGGTTTGCCACAGCATTCTTGTCGGTAAGTTAAGGAAGTGTGGTTGGATGAATGGACTGTAAGATGGCTAGAAAACTGGTTAGATCAGCAGGTAGGAATCAATGGCTCAGTGTCTAGTTGACAACCAGTAATGAGTGGAGTGCCCCAGGGGTCGGTCCTGGGGCTGGTTCTGTTCAACATCCTCATTAATGATCTGGATGATGGGATAGATTGTATGCTCAGTAAGTTCATGGATGACGCCAAGCTTGGGGGAATGATAGACATGCTGGAGGTCTGGGACAGGATTCAGGGAGACCTAGACAAATTAGAGCACTGGGCCAAAAGAAATCTCATGAGGTTCAGCAAGTACAAGTGCAAAGTCCTGCACTTAGGATGGAAAAATCTCAAGTACTGCTACAGGCTGGGGACTGATCAGCTAAGTAGCAGCACTGTAGAAAAGGACCTGGGGGTTATGGCGGATGGGAAGCTGGATACGAATCAGTGTGTGCTTGTTGTCCAAAAGGCCAATGGCATATTGGGCTGCATCAGTAGGTGTGTTGCCAGGAGATCGAGGGATGTGATTATTCCAGATGTGGCCTCACCAGTGCTGATTAGAGGGGAATACCGTGTCCAGTTTTGGGCTCCCTAGTACAGAAAGGATGTGGACAAATTAGAAAGAGTCCAGCGGAGGGCAACAAAAATGATTAGGGGGCTGGGGGACATGACTTATGAGGAGAGACTGAAGGAACTAAGCTTTAGTCTACAGAAGAGAAAATGGAGAATTTGATAGCAACCTTCAGCTACTTGAAGGGGTGCTCCAGAGAAGAGGGAGCTAGGCTGTTCTCAGTAGTAACAGAGGACAGAGCAGGGAGCAATGGTTTCAAGTTTCAGCTGGGGAGGTCAAGGTTGGATATTAGGAAAAACTCTCACTAGGAGGGTGGTGAAGCATTGGAATGGGTTATCTAGGGAGGTGGTGGAATCTCCATCTTTGGAAACATTTAAGGCCCGGTTAGACAAAACCCTAGCTGGGATGATTTAGTGGGAATGGTTCTGCTTTTATCAGGGGGTTGGACTAGATGACCTCATGAGGTCCCTTCCAACCCTATGATTCTATATTATTAAAAATTAGACAGACAAAAATAGAAAGCATCCCTCCCCTGTCTGGAAGATGCCACAGAAGTTAGAACCTCACTAAAGGGTACCCTGTGTTAACAAGTTAAAACCAGCAGGATTTATACCATGTATACCAATACACAGTTACCCCATGAAACATGCCACTCACCTGAACTGAAAGCAACAATCGGTACATTTAACTGAAGCAAAACAAAGAGCTTTCTTATTCCAAACAATGCCATTGTAACTGTTGGTCATCCTAGGGCCAGGACAGCATCAAAGAAGCTTTTTTTTCTGCTGCTACAGCTCAAGATAAAAAAGAATGAAAACCTCACACAAATAAGCAAGCTGGTTTTATAGCCATGTCCTGCTTCCTCCCCCCAAAACCTTAAAACGATTTATACATCTTACTATTGGGCTAGATCCTCAGCTGGGGTAAGACAGTGCTGCTTCATCGACGTCCAATAAACTTTACATTATTTTCAATGGATAGTGCCCCAAGTGTGTTAGGTGCTTTACAAAGAAGCAAGCAGACAAGCCCTGAAGAGCTGACAATCCAAATAAGTTACAAGTGTGAACATGAGCTCTAGTGAAGCATCCTGTGGTGCTAACACTAAGTTAAGGGGAAGAGAAGTTAGGCATCCAATGTAATACAGTAGAGCCAATTCAGCCCTGCTGTGCTTCAGTGAGACTGTAGACAGGAGGAGAAATACTGTAAATGAAGGTATTTAGTATTAACATGGTTTTACTAATGGTAGCATTGTACAACTTCTACTCACTTTTTTGGAGCATACCTTAATTCTCCCTTCTACACAAATGCTAATATTTTTCCATATATTCATTATTGTATTCCTTTTATACTGGGCTATTTAGAGAATGCAATTCTGACTGAATCCACTTTTAGGCCTTAATTCAGAAAAAGTACTACAAACACTCCATCAACCTGTGGAACTCCTTCCCACAGGTTGTGGCGAAGGCCAAGATTAGAGCAGCATTCAAAAAAAGACCCAGATTAACTTCATGGAGGGTAGGTCCAAAAAGGGCAAGACAGAACAGAAGAATCCCTTGCACTGCTTCAGACTGGAGATCAACTGGCTAGGCATCAGTTCTTCAGAAAAGGACCTGGGAGTTACAGTGGACAAGAAGCTGGGTATGATTCAGCAATGTGCCCTTATTGCCGAGAAGGCTAACAGCATATGGGGTTGCAATAGTAGGAGAATTGCCAGCAGATCGAGGGAAGTGATTATTCCCCTCTATTTGTCACTGGTGAGGCCACATGTGGAATATAGTGTCCAGTTTTGGGCACCCTACAAAAGGATGGGGCCAATTTGTAGAGAGTCCACAGGAGGGCAACAAAAATGATCAGGGGGCTGGAGCATACAACTTATGAGGAGAGAACGTGGGAACTAGGCTTGTTTAGTCTGCAGAAGAGACGAATGAGGAGGGATTTGATAGCAGCCTTTAACTACCTGAAAGTGGATGCCAGGGAGGAGGGAGCTAGGCTGTTCTCAGTGGTAGCAGGTGACAGAACTCAGAGCAATGGTTTCAAGTTACAAGGGGGGAGATCTAGGTTGGATATTAGGAAAATCTATTTTACCAGGAGAGTGGTGAAGCACTGGAATGGGTTACCTAGGGACGTGGTGGAATCTCCACCTTTAAAGGTGCAATGTAACAAAGGCGTGGCTGGGATGATTTAATTGGGGGTTTCAGCAGGGAGTTTGACTAGATTACCTCCTGAGGTCTCTTCCAATCTTCTATGATTAATGGCTATTAGCCAAGATAGGCAGGGATTGTTGTTTGCTGGGAATTGGGAACAGCCGACAGGATGGATCACTTGAGGATTACCTGTTCTGTTCATTGTTGTCCACTGTTGGAAGATAGGATACTAGGCTGGATGGACCATTGGTCTAATGCAGTATAGCCGTCCTTATGTTCTAAGTAACACCTGTATTTTGTAGTTTTTAGACAAGATCCTTAGATTTTTCTCTACCACCTCAGCCAAGTCTAGTTCTGCATAAGCTCAGATACCATGATGATGAATAATTTCATATTAAAAAAAAAAAAAAAAAAACCTGATACAGAGAAAGATTAAATGTATTTTAGTTCATGGACTTCAGTCACCGCAAAGATGTAAAAGAATGGAGAACACAAGAGATGCAGAATAGGAATTGTATATTTTGGCAGACAAATTACCTTTGCCTTATATACTATGACTATTACTTATCTAGTGCCATTGAGAGAGTCACAGAAAGCATCAAGAAATCTTTAAAAGATGCAATTTAAAGACTTTTAATCTATTTAAGAGATTTCATTCATACTACATTGGCAATGTCAAAAGCCAGAGAATGCTACCCACCTCGGACTATCCAATTAAAATCAGATGAAAGAATGCTGTGCAAAAACACTTGTTAGGAAGGAAACCTGGCCAGATTTTCTGCCATACTTGCTGATGAAACACGAGAGATAGCTTGTAGAGAACAATGAATATTTTCCTGCCTTATGCCAATAATACCTTTCCCTGAGAAGAGTCTATTGCTTCCAAACAGCAAATCTAGATACCTAAAATCTGACAAATGGACTGTACTCAAAATTGGCTAATTGGAATCCTACTTGTGTAGCTCAAACTTATGACAGTTCATCTGTTCGCAACAGTAACTTAAATGGAAACCAGAAACTATCCACCCACATACCAGACAAAATATTATCAATGTCTTGGAAATTAAGTTATTGTGGACATAAGTTCTACCCTTTCCTGAAGATTAGAATCATATTTAAAGTGATCCCTGAAACATATGCATTTATTACATTACTGCAGACTCATAACAGAGTTCTTGAATTTTTAAAGGACGTTTGGGTTGAATCCACTTTGAGGGTCATACTTCACTGGGTGGGCTTATCAGAAGCATGACGTAATTGAAGCTTATCTTGCACTCTTAAAATAAATATCAGTATGTGACCTTAGACACAGGGTCAGATCTAGAGGTCCCCATTGTTAACTATTAAATTCAGAAATACATTTCCCCCTAAAATATTTAGCCAAGTTTTGTCAGTAATTGGTTAATAATTTATATCCACCACTAGTTTTAGAGAGTGGTTGTGCTTTCACTCCTTTACCTAGTCTCACATATAAACATTTAGCAGATAAACATGCTGCTCCCATACCTGATGATAGCAATTACAAAATGACAAAGGACATTATTTAGGTTTTGGCAAGCATGTGCCCCCATTTTCTTCTGGAGTAGATTTCATGAACCCTGAAGAAGCAGTGGGCTTCATTTTGCTCTTCTTAAGTCCCCAATTCAGGAAGATATTTAAACTGTGTCTATTTTAAGAATGTGAGGCCATTGAAGTCAATGGAACTACTCAGGTGCATTTGAATCTGGATCATACAGGAATCTTCGGCCCCAGTCCTCCAATCACTCAGACAAGCTTAATTTTAAGCATGCAGATAGCTCTATTGACTTTAAGAACTGCTGGATTGGGGTTTCCAGGCATAAGTGATTTCAGTATCAAGAATTAAACAGGAATCACTCCACTGATGTCCAGGAAGTTAAATCAATGTATGCAAAAATATGATCAGGTGTTTTTTAATCTGTAACTGACAAGTGATTTTTCTAGCAAAATGCCAAGAAAAGCTATTAAAATGAGAGCTGATCAGAAAATGGGAGAAGGGATAATGTCAAAATTTCATTCAAAGTTTTCCAGTCAGTCCTAGTTAATATTCTGATAACAAAATCTAGCAATTTTATCAAACTTTTGGAAGAAAAATTGATATAATCATGGCACTAAACTGTCTATCTGAATTGAACTCCCACAGAACAGCAGTTCTTACAAAACCTTTCCATCAGCGACATACCTAACCAAGGCCATGAAAGTCATTATTGAGTATAATTAACAATTCCAGCAACTACTTATGCACAGAAGTGCTTTTTCATATGAGTCATCACTATCAAAACCTCTTAAAAATGAAAGAGAATAAAAGACTGAGTCAACTTGTAATTCACAGCAGTCAGCTGGAAGTTTTTAAAATACGGCCTACATAGTGAAGTGGTTGATTTTGCCATCATCTCAAACAAAAAACCTTGAGCTACATCTACAAAGAGCTGCTCCAAAATAAAAAAAAAAAAAAAAAGAGGAAAAAACCAACAGTCTGTAAGATAACTTTCTGAAACAAGAGGAAAAGTGAATGAGTTGCATTGAAATACTTCAAATAGCTGCCCCTTGGCCTTCTCCCGCTATCTGTAGCAAAGCAGAGTAGAAATAAACTAATATTTAATTTAGTTAGGTAAAACCTAGAAGTCTTTTGGCAAACAGATCACATTTTGCATTTTTTGTAGGATTTATGAGTATTTTGTCAAAGAGTGACTGGACAAAATAGTCCTATTTCCATTAATCTTTCCTGATTGCTAGACAATTACTTTAACTATATCATCAGCCATTCCTCATTAGAAATAGTCAAAATAAATAGAAGAGGGTGGGATCACATCAGTATTTTCCTGCTGTTTTCCCTGACCTGTTGTAGTCTGAAAATCCTAGCACTAGACAAGTCAGATGGATACTCATTGTGCAGGACTCATTACTTGATTAGTAAACCAAACATTTGCTACATCTCCACCTTAGACAAGACCACAAAAAATTAAAATTAAGGGCTTGATTCAGCCCTAGGACAGATTAGCTTTCATCAGCATTTCAGAGCACCTTCCTGGTGCTGGAAAATCTTCTTGGAGCACGCTCTCCACCTAATGCTTGGAGGAAGGAAGGGAGTAGTAGGGAAGAGCACCAATTAGCATGACCCCAAAAATGTGTTGTCTGTTGCTTGTGGAGTGGACCTGGCAAAGCTTAACATCCACCTGCTATGCAGTCCCATAAACAGGAATCCACCAGAGCCATGGCTACTGATTACAGATCTGCACAGAGGCCAGTGGGGTGGGGTATGCAGCCTTAGACCTATGTCCATAGGTATTGTATGTATTCTCCACAGCCTTGCAGTTCATGTAGTCATTTATACCTGCCATGCTGCCAGCTGATGCTATTTAAGATCTAAAACATCATATCAATTACAAGGGAATGGGCCTGGTTCTCATTTACACTAAACCACTTTACAACACTATGACAGTGGGCACAAGTGAGTGTAGTGCAAGTTACATTTATACACACTTTAAGGCCTGTAGCAGTCTCGTGCACAGAACTCACCAGCAGGGCAGGGCACCTGCTGGTGGTGTTATCAGGGAATTGCTCAAGTGGTCCCCCTGCTGGTAGTCCATGCTCTGCCCTTCCACACACCAGACTCAGTCCTCAAGTCCTCTTCTGGGAACTCAGCCCTCTGGCTGAGACCCGCAGTCCACCCCTTGCGGGGTACAACTAAGTCCCTTGGCCCATTTTGTGTCAGTGGCCAGGCCTAGTCCACCAACCACTTCCCCGTGGTCGTAGTCCAGCTTGCTCCAATCCAGCCACATTTTAAAACAGTCTAGGGCCAGCAAGCCCATGCCACTCCTGGCTACCAATTAAAACAGTCAATGGCCACTGCTGGCATGCTAGGTGAGCAGGGAGGCACCTGGGCCCACCCTCTACTCCAGGCCCCAGCCCAGGGACCCTAGATGCCTCCTGTGAGGCCTTCCACATCCCTCCAGTCTCTCCCAATTCTGGGTGTCAACTCCCTGGGCCACTTCCCTGCAGCCCAGTCATCTGCTACTCCTCTCACTGGTCTGGAGTCCAGCCGCTGTCTGTTCCCGGCCCTCAGACCACTGCTCCAGCCGCTTGCTGCTGTCTGCTCCCTTCAGGAGCTTCAGCTTTTCCAGGCACTTGCTGCTGCGCTGCGCTCAGAGCTCTCCAGGGTCCTGGCCCTGCAGCCTGCCAGCCTAGGAGAGAACTTCTTCCTCCAGCTCCCCAGGCAGACTGAACTCTGAGTCCGCTGCTCCTGGCTTTATACTGGCTCCTGCCCTCCAATTGGCTCAGGAGCCGTCTGCAGCTGATTGGCAGCCCCTCTCCAGTCAGTTAACCCTTCCCGGCCATAGAGGAGCCACTGCTGCGCTACAAGGCCCCTATACACTGCCAGATGCAAGGCAAGTGGTTTCAGCATAAATGAGAATTGGGCCCAGTAATAATAATGATGGAGATGATATCAGATCATTTAAATTCAGCAACAGAACACCACCACACATTTTGATGCATGAATTCAGTGTTTTGAATGCATGCAAACATACAACAAGGATAAGATAAACAGCCCAGAAATCCTTTTAAAATGCAAATGTTATAAAATAGTCGCTGTTTGCTACTAAAGATAGGCAAATCTATAGGCTGTTATTTCCCTAGTGTGATAGAAAACAACTACAAAGATTCTGCCTTCCTCCACCCCAAGAAGTACCTACACAGGCACATTTTTTATGAAATGTGGAAAACAACAGAAGAATAAAAAGTTTTTATTAGGGCTTGAATCTGCAAACACTACAGGTAGTTCTTATATTAGTAGTCCAACTGACCTCTGTGAAAATACACGCTCAGGACTGTTCCGTATTACTCTGCAGGCTCAAGCGCTTACTTAACATTCTATCAGCAAAAATTATATGTCTATTTTCCTTGAGGAGAGCTCTGTGTAGCTCAAAAGCATGTCTTTTTTAGCAACGGAACTTGATTCTATAAAAGATATTTCCTCGCCCACCTTGTTTCTCTTCAGTCAGTGAAACGGTACTGTCGTTGAATTTTGCAACTGGGTACAAATCATTAATATAGAGCTCCTTTCTGACTAGTTTTTCATTTGGGGCTATCTCCATAAATGCAAAGAATTTTCTTCTAATTTACACAGGGAGATGAAAATACAATCTTTTCATTAAATTAAAAATCTGGTTATATGCAAAAAGAAGTCAATTTATAACTGAATAATAAGAACCAGTATGTTCATGTAATATGTAACTATAGTGATTTGGTGAATCAGGTGAAAAAATTGCTCATATTTAGGGAGATAGGGTGCTACAGGAATGTATTTACTTTTCCCCCTTCTTATCAGGAAGTTCATGATGCAGACAACTATATCTTTTTAAAGGTCTTGTTCCTTAAATTTGCATCTGTCCCTCAGAAGTACTATTTCATTAAAAAACCCCAATCCATGTGCATAACTCACAGCACCTCTGTTGGTTTTTCTTTAACTAATATTAACATAAAAACTTTTTAGCTTTCAGTGAAGAATCACAATTCAGTACCTTCACCAAATGTCAAGAACTGTTAGGTTAACATGAGCAATTTTAGTTGCCTGCTTTTATTCTCCTATGTGTAGCTCTCAACACTCATTTTGTTTCACTTGATCATAACACCAGTAATAAAATTTCACTTCACCTTAATAAAACAGAGTCAAAGCAGCTCATTCCGTATATTCCTATTTTACTTTAAACAGACACTGATTACTGATCTGAAAACATATCATCTCTTACTACTGTACCTTTCTGCTTCATTTTTTCACCTTCCGTTTACAGCCATTGTTGATTGTGATGGAATTATACTAGCAAAACAATGTGATCCCAGCCTTGAAAAGAAATCTCTTCTGGGTCAAGCAATTTGCCATAATGAAAATTGCAAAAAGAAAGTAAGTGCACTCAGCAAACGTCGGGAACACTGGCCTTTCTCCTCTATACCTCATGCTAACAGATTGGCCTTGCCAACTTCCATCACAAAAACATTTTCCTCCCTAGAGAGATCTTATAATTCTTGTTTTGAATGATTGCTTTGAGATGACATGTAGCAATAAACATGAACTTGATTTTATTTAGTGACCACTGCTTCTGAAAGACTGCAAGCCAAGTAGAGCAGCAGAATATTGAATGCATAAATGTGCTATTAAAGAAGGTTAAGGCCATGTCATAAACCTTCTTCTTATTTCAAGCTTAAGATGAGATGTTGGTGCCCTGTGCGGGGAAAAGAAAAGGATACAATAACAATAGTGAAAGCACATTCCCTCTCAGAAAAGTCACTGCAATAACAGTAGGATGACTTCAATATGAATAGGGGCACATTCACAGTGGGATTATATATTCTACTCCAAGGATACCAGATCAAAGTCATTCTGTTTACAAGCCACAAGAGGATTTTTTTTCAGCTGACAGACTTGAACACACAGGGACCAATCTTGCTCCCACTGAAGACAGTGTAAATAGGTCAATAGGTAAGCTGTGTTCTTTCTGGCTCTTCTATAATTCTCATCACCACCACCAATGAAGATTTTGCAACTGGAATGAGGTAGAGTGTGTTGCTGCATGTTTCAGGACAGAATCGACCCTATTGTTCCACTGCTGGATTTGTTCAGCAGTGTTGACAAGTCAAAATGTATTTTTGAGAGTGAACAAAAAACTAACACATACACGGAATAGATAATGTGCTGAAGGATGTGAATGGCGGGAGCATATACCAGCTGCTACACCACTCATCTTTCATTCCCCTTCATGGTTATAGCCCTGCCTCCTCCTGGTCTTTCTCATCCCTTATAGACAACAGAGTCTTGTGGCACTTTTAAAGACTAACAGATTTATTAATCGCATGAGCTTTCGTGGGAGAAAATCAGATTGGCTACTGCATTCGCCAGGACGAGTCTATGATCTCAGGAAAACAAAGACTGCCTGCCCCTGGGTAGGGGACATGAAGGAAGGCGGCTAGACAGAGACCAGCCATAATAAAGCCCTTACATGGAGACTTTTTCAGCATGTCAAGGACACTGATATTTCAACCCATATATTGGGACTTGATCCTGCTAACCCTGAACCAGCAAAACACTTAAGCTTCTGCTTAACTTTAAGCATAGAAGAAGTGTTCTTTTCTTCAGCAGAATATGCAGAAGTGCTTTGCTGGATCAGGGTTAGAATGATCAGAGCCCTACAGAAGTGAGACCTTCATTAAAGCCAGCATGTTAAAAAATGTAGAAGTCCATCAATGCTTTTCAGATTGTGCTGCAAATAAAAAATAAAAACATTAAAAAATATCACCCTACCCATAGCATCTAACCATGTTTAGTAAAAACATATAATTTAACATGTTTCACATAGATTTTTAAAAATGGACAACCTTATTACCCAATAGATTGGAAAATATACCAGCTTTCTGGTGCATTGCCAAATTGATGGGAAGTTTATGAACCCTTAGGATACTAGCAAATATTAATCCCTTCAAGTCTATACAGTTTCTCTGAGCTTGAGAAGGTCTGGAGGGAGCACTATACCAGGGCAGATGGACAGTTAGAGGAAAGGGCCAAGCTGTGACTTTTATGTAGAGAGACAGGGTGGGAGAGGTGATACCTTGCATTGGACCAACTTTTGTTGATGAGAAAGATAAGCTTTTGAGACCTGAAGACCTCAGTGTAAACTATCTCTCTCACCAACAGAAGCTGGTCCAGGACAAGATCTTACCTCACCCATCTTGTAATAAACCAGGACACAGCTGAGCCGTGCTTTACAATATAGCACATTTGTGAGCAGCAACTTATTGTTTATGGGGAAACTTACAAAGCTCCCTCCAAACAGGGCTGGATTATCATAGGGGCTAAAGAGGCTGAAGCCCTGGGCCTTGGCTGAAAGGGGGGTCCCAGGCTCCAGCCCCTAAAACCACTGCTGTAATCCTGCACCTCCCATTCCACTGTTCTACTCAGCACCAGTAGGGCAGAAGTGCTAAGAGTGCTCCTGCCATGCCAGTGCTGGATGGATTTGAGGCGGGGCCCTGGAGCCAGAAGCCAGGATCTGCACTCCTGGTCTGCCCCTGGGGGTGGGGTGGGTGAGCACCTGTTCATTCTGCCCGGGGGCTGGTCCGGCTGCTGCAGCCTCCCCTCCCATAGCCTTGGAGGACTGCACTGGGGGCTGCTTTCCTGCACACCAGCCAGCCCCCCCCCCCCCCGAGCAGACTGGCCAAGGCAGGAGCACTCTCCGGCCCCCACAGTGGTGTAGGGGAGGGGGGTCAGCCTGGGGCCCCAGGCCTGCTGCGTAATAACATGAAAAGACCCCTGGGTTGTAAAACTAATCTGGCTTTTTAATGAAGAGAACTATTTACAGAGGCGCATAACTCCATAGGCATTCAGACTGAGACTGACTTCCTGGTTTCACCTTTAAACTCTTCCCCCTGCTGCAACACACATGCTACTCCCTCCAAGTTATGTGCTGATTGTTACAATCACAATGCAGTAAAACCTGCACTCGTGGCCACCTCCAGTCTGCAACCGCCAATGACAACTTGAGATTATCACTAAAGTTTCCTGCACAATTCTGACCTTTAAGACTGTCTTTTCTAGGTGAACAATATCTGTGGTTCCTTGGGTGGTCAATTACAATAGCTTTCAATATATTATAAAATATTCATATACACTTCAGAAGAAAGAACTGGGTCAAATACAAATCTGCAGTTGTAAATCCTTGCTGCAGGTGGGGTAGGGAAGGAAATATTCTTGGCCACAAGCTAGAAATAAAATCTCAGGTATCTAACTTTGATTATTTGAAATTCATACCTGTCTTCTGGATCTGATGTGTATAAAAACAAATTTCATTTGTCCGAAATGCCTCTTATCCAGTTCCTTCCCTAAACATTAAGATAATCAATGCATTTATTACTGATGAGTTCCCCTTGGAAAGAGAGAGACATTTATAATGTAGATACCTTGAAATGCTCTTATGAACCTACATGGATAACCTGTCATCTGAATGAAGGACCTGACCCAAAGCCCTTGTTCACCATGGGCTACTCATGTGAGTGATGGCTGCAGGATGAATACCCAAAAATAAATAAAAGGCTGAAAAGACCTGAAATGTCATAAAATGCTGTTTTGCATACAAACCCAAGACTAAAATGATATTCTCTGGTTTTTAATTTCACCTGATCTTTATTTCTTCTTTTAATCCTTATTGGCAATTTTTTTGTTAAAAGACAAGAATAAAATTTCACACCTCTTTACCACCACTTGTGAGCACTGCTTGATACTAACCAAATGAGTCGCCATTGCATGCAATTGGTGGTAACTTCCCCAATTAAGCATCAGTCACCTCTTTTATACAAGGCTTTTTTTTAACATATAAAAGCACAGAAAATTAAAGTTATCTAAATGACTATATCCCACTGTGTGGTTCTGTGATCTTTTATGTCAGTTATTCTACCTAGCTTATGGACAGGTTTCCTACTGAATCTAACACTTGGCATTCTGCAGAGCAACAAAATTGTGTAATTGTTTTGTAAGTGGCTGGTTTTTGCGAGGAAACACTCCTTTCTGTCACAGTTCAGAGAAATTCTGCTGTATCTCACCTAGAGCTGAGAAAGCTGCTAGAAGACATAAAGGATTGTGTGTGGGTTAGTTTCTCCCTTTTCTTTACAATCCATACATAACAAAAAGTTCAACCAGGAATTTAGTCTATGGGGTCAAAGTAAAATGTCTCTATTATGGGGAGTGTGGGAGGGGGAAGGATAAAACACATTGTGAATGTGTGTGATTCTAATGTCTTTTGAGCAGTTACAAGATAGGTTTGACCTTCTAGAGACTCTTCTTTCTTGGCTGTCTCAGTATGTTAACACCGGGATCTCCTTTCTTCTCTCTACATTCAGCAGAGTCCTTCTTAGATAAAGTTTTAAGATTTTCTTAATTCTAAAACTCTTCTAATTTTTATAGCTCTTAACAGTCCTGTGATATGACTAATAAAAATATTGCAGAGCAAGTGGGGGAAGGTTTAAGTAACCGTAACACACCCTTTACTCAGGAGCGAAGGAAGGATATCCTCTGTCCTCTAGGAAACCTTTCTGTAATGACATTCAAGAGGATTGGTTTAAACAGCTTCCCAGAATGCTTGTTTCTGGAGTCAAAAATCAGGGATTTGACAAGGACTTGCTGTCTTTTGTACGTAATAAATACGTATTATGGTGATGAATCTTGCACTATATATATTTTATATGTGTATGCCCTCACTTTCCTTCTCTTTGGGACAGGATCTGACTAGAAATGGAACTGCAAATGTATTGTTTCTATTAACTCTTTCATTAGACTCCACTATCTTGAAGGCATTCAACAATGTTTATCATTCTTTCACTAAGTCCAAATAATAATACTAATTAGGGCTGAGAGAATGGAGAAGAAGAAATGTCTTATAAATGCTTGTCTGATTGGGGAAACAAGTATTTTCTTTAAAAAACAATATTTCTTCCTCATTTTAAATGACTTATTAGCAATAATTCCTCCCCTTACAGCTAACACTATGTTAATATTATATAGGCAATGGTATTAACCAGATATGCAAATACGATATGGTTCTGCTGAGGAATGCACAGCAAAATTCAGGAGTGGGTTAGGTACAAAATTAACTTTATGCTCTCTCAACCTGGCTTTGTGCCAGGCTAGTCTCCTAGCATAATTTAGACTAGCTTTATAACTGCTGTAAATTACACTGATTGATAATGGCCCCAAAGGAGGAAGAATTATATTGACCTTATGGCACCAGGATATTCCCCCCAAACTACAGTGTCTTCAGGACTGCCATAGAGCAGTCATTAATATTGCAGTCATTTTTGTGGTGTAGACACCTGTGCTCTGGAAATGGGATTGAGACCAACAAATTCATTTCATACAGATAACTATAGGAAAAACAGTAATAAGTTCCACTCTATACTGACTGGGATTTGAACTCATGAGTTAGGGGTGAAAGGCTACTCTGACACCTCGTCTTCTACAGGAAGAACCTCAGCACAGCTAGACAACTAAGAAACCAATTTTTCTATACCTCCTCTTTCCAGTTGTCTCTTTTCTATGTGTTTTATAAAATGTGAAGAAACTGGGACCATGCCTCCCCCCCCCAAATTTCTTATAATTTCTTTAAAACATATCATAAGGGGAAAAAAAGGTTTATTTCCAGTAAATCAAATTGCTTCCTTACCACAGATCATGTACATTGTCATCTCATTTTATTGTCTATCATTATGCATAATCAAGAAAATATTAAATGCTGATTCATATTTTTAAGTATGATCTGCAAGGCTAGGTTAACTGCTGAAATATGTATAGCTTATTGAGGATATCAATTTAACTGTTGCATATAAAAATCTTAAATGATGTACATTTTAAATGTAATTTTAATCTAACACTCATGGCAAACTGGGGTAATACGATTTAAATCCTATTTAAATCAGTATTTTTAAAATGACATGAAGCTACACAAACTTATTAAAGGCTTAGATGACCTCCCATCTACTCTGGGAAAGAGCTCTGAGTTGACAATGGTTAATGGCAATGAATCACCTGTCCTTTCCCACCATCTCTTTCCTGGTGCTGAAACTGGTTTTAAGTGCTAGTGTTGATGAGCTAAGCCCATTTTCAGTGTTATTACAGCAAAAATTATTGAGAGCAGGTAGTACAAGCAGATGGTAGCTCTGTCTTAGGAACTAAGAACATGTGCTAATGACTATAAACAGAGTGATAATCTTAAAGGCCTCTACTCATTTTAATAAAACTATTTATATTATTTGTATGTTCAGCTATGACATTTAAAAATCAACAAACCTCAGTAGCTCCAGATGAGGTAATTTCTGGCATATTTATTTAACAGTATTAGAAATGTCAAATAATAAGGTTGGGGGCATTAAATGAATCATTTTATTACCATCACTGTACCCAATGCCATGGCTAGGCTTCTTTTACAATAAGGAAAAAGCCCAACAAATTTAATATGACAAAAAATAAATCACAGTCCTCGAAAAGCCATTAAGCCATAAGTGTTTAATTTCTTTAGTTAAATCTTTGTTCTATCACCTAGTTATATGTGAATCATTACATAAAAGTGAGAAAGCAGTGTTCTAGAATTATTAAAGTTACAGCTTTATGTCTTCCTGAATAGGTCAGGTTCTTAAACTTTCAGCTAAAGCTATCTAAATGCACCTGCTATCTTTGGGGGGCTAAAAAAGGACACACACAGGAGGCTGGAGAGATTGTCTGGAAATCAAAAGTACAGACATATTTCAAATGAATCTCATTGACTTTCAGAAACGCTTTGAACAACAGCCGTGCCACTGGGGTGCCATAATGATCTACCCCATTATATAATGTAACACTAAGTAAATGTAGGAGTGGAAATTTAACAATTGGACATCTAATGGCTGCAATTATGGCAAAAGAATAATGAACCTATTAGACAGGAGAACTGGCAATTACTCTAAGGCTTATTGCAATACAGCTGTGAAAAAGTAATACAGAAGCATACTTTAAAATGGTTATTAAAGGGGGATAAAGCATTCTGTTTACCCTGATAGACGTGATTTTTCTTCTGAAATGAAATGGGCTTTGTGGTTATCAAACATGAGAGCTCTGATGTGACAGATTCTATTATTTAAAGATAATGTATTTTCAGATATGCCTAAGTATAAATGATGCCTATACAAGACTATAAGGACTGGCTTTACAAGCATACAGACAGACAAAGGGAGAGGTCTAAGCAGAGACATGAATGCAAAACAAACAGCATGAAGAAATTTAAGGTAACTTCCAAATGGTCCAAGTAGCTTCTCATTGCAAATGGAAATGTTAAGTGTTAGTTGTCTCAGATCAGGAAAGATTAGCTGTCAGAAACAGTAGGACTCCAAACATGATTTATTTGGCCTACTAAATTTTCAGATGTACATATCCAAACGACGCTTTCAGAGAATGGATGAAGTGAAACATGAGATATCTACAGCAAAGACAGCTAGAAAAAAAAAGCCACAGTGTGTCCTAAGGGAAGTATCATACATGGCTAAACTATTTGCCATGAATAAACAGTCAGTTCCCCAGGGAGCGAAGTCTAAGGAAAAGTGGATGATGAATGTGTCCACTGTTCCCAGGGATGTACAGAATACAAATAGCAAGTAGAGGGAAGACTGAAAAAAATCCATAGGTCTCAACCACGCGCAGCCCAAGGATCTGAAATTTTGAATAAGTTAAACACCATGTCACAATATAATTGTAGTGCTAATAAAATGTATATCATTATCCTTATCATGCTGTCTAGAGGGACTCAGCCTCAGGACAGCCTTTAAAAAACAGAGCAGACACCCCAAACTTCAATAATTAGATTTCACCAATCCAGTCACAAATGTAAACTCCTGGATTACCATAATAGTCTTATGATGGACTCACAGTCTCCTTAATATACTCCAGTTTATCTTGCCACCCAGGTAATCTGGACATAGCGATAATTGATCCCCCATTCCAAAGATCATAAGATATTCAGGATTGTCCAGTGACTTGCCTCAGATCAAAATGCATCTCAGATGTCACATCAAAGACAACACTTGTAGCCAATCCTGTAATAAACTAACAAAAGGTTTAATAACTCTAGTTCCTTTTTCCTAGTTATCTGTAGATTAAAGCAAGCAAGCCTATACAAAAAAAATGAGTTGCCGTGTCTGGCTCCTAAAGATGGCAGACATGTAGCAATCTGACAATTCAAAATGTCTTTCAGGGCATACCTGGAACAACCCCGGCAGCTTTCTGCCTTAGGACTGCTTTTGGCACTGTTAGAGTTCAAACAGTTAAGAAGTGAAACAAATTTCTTGTGAGCCTGGTTTATCTTACACATTTAGCCTTCAAATTCATGAGGTGAATTCCCTTGCACACAGCATTTGCAAGGTCTGATAGGGCCATTCACCAACCTTTTGTACCATGTTCCAAAGGGGAAGCTGTGCTAGCCTATTGCAGAAAAAGAACAGAGTCCTGTGGCACTTTTAAAGATTAACAGATTTATTTATCGCATGAGCTTTCAGGGGAGAAAATCCCACTTCCTCAGATGCTTTGAAGAGCGTCTGAGGAAGTGGATTTTCTCCCCAGAAAGCTCATGCGATAAATAAATCTGTTAATCTTTAAAAGTGCCATAGGACTTTGTTGTTCTTTTGTACCATGATGTTCTTTAGTGGCCCATTTAGTCTTGATTGACCTCCTGAATGGACTGGGAAGCAGGCAGGATGCTCTCTGTACCTCAGGTCACAAGTTCAGAGCAAATGTTTTCAAAATCATAAAGCAAAATGTGTGTGCATTGGAATACACACATTACTAGGGACATTAATGCACGGAGCAGATAAGAGGCATTTCACAAAGTCTAAACAATGAATAAATTCTTATAAGACTAATACCTATTTTGAACCAAACTGACATACAGGTGACTTTGTTTGGTTTCCAGCTATGAGTTTATCAGTTCTTAGTTAATACCTACAGCCTTGGTCAGAGCTGGCACTTAATTTAGCAGGTCACAAGCCTGACTAATAATCGATGTACTTAGGCTTTCCAGTTCAGTTACTGTTTAATAAGGACATATCAGACATGTAACAATTCATTTGTGCAAGAAAGAGACGTCAACCTTTAACGCTGATCTCAATGCTGAATGAGTGCTGAGTGCAGAGGGCCCTGAGACTGCAGACCTCACGGGTGCAGTCTATCCTGGCGCAGATTCCAAGGAGAAACTGAACACTTCCCCTAAAAAGACCAAACCGCAGAGATCATGGGAGATACCAAATAGAGGCAAGATTTCCAGAGACCAAGAATCAGAGTAATCAAGGGGTTCTTATGTAGCAACATATTCTTCAACAATCAAGGCCTGATTCTGATCTTACCGCCATAGTAAAATCAGCATGTCTTTCATTGGAGTCACTGCTGATTTACTTTGGCTTAAATAAGGTGGGGTGTTTTTTGTTTTACATGTTGACTGGATGAGAAAAATATAATTATTTTACTCATTGTCAGTCATCACTGCAAATGGCCAGTCGGTAGACTGTGCCTGGGCTGGTAGATTTTCATGACAATGCTGCTATCTATTGCTATATGACATCCACTTGAGCTAGCCTCGCCTTTGAAGAATGTTCTTCTACCCTTGGTAGCCAACACAGGCTTTCCTTTAGCTAGAAAAATCACATTTAAAAAATAAACACCACATAATTCCTGAAGGCGGGGGGGGGGGGGGGGGCAGAATTCCCCAAGATTAAAGGAGGTGAACTATATTTGCATTGAAAGAGTTCAAGTTTGTATAAACTAAAATTTCCTGAAATTAGTTCATCTTTATTAGCAGGCATGAGTCACTCAATTGCTACTGAATGGTGAAAAATGAAGGCAGGTGTTGCAGTCTGCACATTGGGTTAAGAATGAAGGATCTGTCCCTATGACGAGATGTGCCTGAGAATTGGTCTAGTAGTATAACAAGCTTAGAGAACATACTATGCTGCTAGGTATATGTTTCTTTTCCCTTCCTGTGCCTCAGTTTATTTCTCTGCTGTGACACAGACCAGTCTGTTCAGGACATGGTATGTAAACACATGCACACTTTATATTATATACTGCACAGTTAAATCTCTGATAGGAGAATGACAATCTCTTAAAGAAAACATTTATGAAATAGCTCTATATATGCATATATTAGAGAAACAAGGTGGATGAGGTAATATATTTTATTGAACCAACTTAAGCGTCTCTCTCACCAGTTGGTTCAATAAAAGATATCACCTCACCCACCTTGTCTCTCATATAACATGAGACTGACACAGCTAAGACTACACTTTATATGCATATACAAGGTTGATTGTAACCTCAGAAGCAATATTTGTCGACAACTCTATTTAAAAACAGTATCTTCAGACAATACTTGTTACTATCAAAATCCAAATACAAAATATAATTAGGGACATGTCCATAGATGCTCCTCTCTTCTGTGGGAGGACTGGCCCTTCTCCCTTCTCAGTCTCCGTAAAATGGAAGGCATCCCAGATCCTTTAAGTGGGGAAAACAAATGATAGTCCCACAATCTCCTTCAGACTCTCTTTAGGTCTTTGCAAAGACAGTTTGTTATGTGCATAGTCTGCAATAATTTCAGTCCTCTTCTTCTTCAGTGCAATGAGGGAACCTGACTTCTAATCCAAAAAAACTGGCCAAGTCCCTGGAACATAGTCCTTATAGCAGATCCTTGTGGCCCTTGCATTGCTACTCCACAGCTGAATCCTCTCCAGTCTACCGCCTACCCCTATTTATAAACTCCTCCTCCTCCTCCCCCCCCTTGACTTTCCATTGGTTCCAGTCTCAGAGAATGACTTGGGGTGTATCCTGCCCAGCTGCTTGCCTATAGTTGAAATCACCCAAGTATCTTCAAACAGCTAATAAGCATGGGTAGTGCCACCACATCTGGTTTCTAGGTGATCCTGATCCATTCAGCAGTCACTCCTTCAAGCTACTGCAAATCTGCAAGGACAGATTCCCAAAACAAACACAAGAACTATATATCTCCCCACTGTTTCTTAACTTATTTTTACCACAAAGTAGTGCAATGGAAGCATGTAGGCTGCACCAGCTCCTCCTCTCAAGGCTGATGTATAGAACAGCAAATACAGATCTGAAACTGTAGTCTTTAGAAGTCAAGAGGCGACCACCCGCTACTTTAGGCAGTATGTTACCAGAGGAGAAGAAAGATGGTTTCTAGGATATAAAAAATGAGCCAGCACAAGTAATAGATGCAAGGAGAGGAGGAATAGAGGGGCAATAAGAGAGAAATTTTGCCATGAGGAAAAAACATCACATTTTTTCATTCTGCCTGATGCTCTCATTTTTAGAATTCAACATGCCCCTTCAATCGATCTCCACTGTCATTATGTTCTTCCAGCCTCGTGTAGGCTGTCATATTGCCTGACAGTTGCATATTTCTATCTGGTTTATACAGCTTGCAAATACCTGTAAAGCACTATTAGGGTATAAAGAAGTAATGTACTAAGTGTCCAGTATTGCAACATCCCCTGAGCTAAAAGTTAAAGTTTAAAAAATATCTATCTCCTTTAAACAGTCATTCTGGGAGAATTTTTTTTTTACTTTATATCTTCAAGGCAACTAATTGATGTAATTAGAAATTTAATTAGCCAGCATTTCCTACATTATACAGTTGTAGTTGTTAAAAAAGAGGATTGAAAATTCCAGCGTCAACCAAAATATTTATGAAGCCTAGGTGAGAATTCAACTCCATGCTCCTCTATATGAATTCTGCTCAAGCACAACTGAGAAAGAAATAGCATGATGCTAGGCAGAGGTTTATACAGACAGTGTAGTTACAAGACCTGAACTAAAAATGTACTATATTTACTATGTGTGGTTCTCCATATCTCACCAAATAAGTGATTTAGTACTGAAGGCCTTGCTTGTAGTTATGCTATGTTTTCACGTTATTGCTTTCTGATATTGCTGCATCACTAGCAGAAAGTTGTGTGGGAGAAGAGCTGGGAATTATGGAAAACAACACAACAATGCCTTGTACATTTGGAAGTGGCATGATACGAAGACACCTGTCTAGTTTTGTCATTTCTGATGTGTTTACTGTGACAGATCAGAGGATATGTCTGTAGTGAATAGTGAATTCCATTTTATTTTGTCAAGCTCCTTTTTAGGATTAGAACACCTCTTTTGTATTGGGAATGGATAAGTAGGTGAAGGACTGTACATGAGAGAGCCATCAAGGCCCTCAACTCTGAATGGCTCTTCCCTGCTGGAACTACAGGTTTGCTGCCAGTAGAAGCCATTGACTTTGAATGAGCTCGCTACACAGAAATCTGCCTGGGAGGAGGGGACTGGAATCCCCCAGTGTACATGGTGGGGAGAGAGGTAATTTCTCCAACTGATCACTTGACTAAAGAGGAGAGATTCAATTTAAGGAGGTGACTATCTGTGGGGCCGTTCTGTTGTGACTGGCAGGCAGAAATTGTTGAAGAAAGTGATGGTAGCAGAGACTTTGTATCACAAGGATGCTGACCAGAGCCAGGGCTCACAGGTGGGATGTGATCTGATTGAGGCAGATGCATTCAGGAGTTTACAGTTCCTTGAGATAGTTAACTCTCTACTTCTTGCAAGCATACAAGTATCTGGTTCAGAAATTCATGTAGTAAGCTTGTGTTCCTGACTATACAAATACATTGCCCTTACAGGATTTAATTAGACATCAGAGCACCCACAGCCAGGTGGATTATGGGGATGGGTGGGTTTATACCTAAACAGCTGAAACTTAGGGGGAACTAAGGCACTGATTCTGGGTCTAGGTGGCCGGACTGTGGGAACTCACTGCTCAAGAAGGGATTCAGACATGCGATCTCTACTTGGGGATGTGCCCAAGAGACCCAGAGCTAGGAACAGTGACTAGTCATTAAGAAGCATGAGAGATTCAGTCATTGGATCCACTCACAACAGACTGGAGTCTGTTCACAGAGCAGGACCAGGCCTGATTGTAATAGCAATCACCATAGTATCTCAGTATATTATCTCCTCCATATGTGGCTTCCGTACTCTCCTGTACTTGGGTGAATGCAGTCATACTAATACTCACTGCAGTCTGCTACATATTAAAGTTCCATGCACTGGATTATAATCATGCTAAAATGTATGATACTTGTTAGCAATCCTTAATAATTCATATTGTGTTCAAAAACACAAGCAGTGCCTCACAGCTACCTGTTTTGCAGATGGGAAACTAAGGTGGAAAGCCCAATTCTCTTCTCATTTACACCATTATTACACTGATGGAAGTCTGTTGATGTACATGGATTTGTTCCTGATTAACACCAGTGGGAGATGAGAATCAGTCCTTCAATGATGTGGACAAATTGCAGATGGTATTGCTGTCAGTACTATTTTACAACTCAGGAGACTGTGGCCCCACCCCTGGGCTCAGACCACTAAACAATGGATCAAATTCTCAGCTGTGTTGAAGGAACCCCAAACAGTTGAAAACAAATGAAAAAAAAAATTCATTTCAAACCCCGCAGAAGGGAAATTGGTCCAACATTTCCCATTTTTTCCCTCTAGCTTGGTACTGTAGGATTCCCCTACTTAGAGGGATCCACCATGCATTGGGTCTGTCAGGTTTGAATCTTTGGATTGGGAGACCAGCACAAAGCAGACTTAAGCCCATGTTCCTCACCGTTGAGGCTCTTCTTCCTTCTCAGTTAATCAGTTAACATGCTAGCAAATTAAGCAACTGTTAAGAGTAGTCTAGCAAATTACACCAAATAGCAGAAAAGCTTCTTGTGGTCATGATATCGAGAGCAAATGTCTAGACCTCGTCACATTTTTCCAGTCTTGGACTGTGTTAAGTAGAATTGAAGGAATTTCTCTGACACATGCCAATCTTTTATTTGACTGGCACTCCCTAAAGTTCACCAATGCCATGTCTGCCAATGTAAATGGCAGCTGCAGCAGCAGCAGTAACATTGTTTGCAAAACAAACATTTCTGCAAATTAAGATCAGGCTATAAAATATAGATGGAAACGGGATTTTTGTATCAAACAACACGGTTCTGTCCATCCTCATTCAGCTTATCTGCTCCATGTCTTTGAGTTTTTCAGAATAACGGTCTCACCACTGCAAACATAGATAAATGGAAGTTATTACGCTCCCCACTAGAGAAGCAGTGGCACTTAAGAAAAAAAACATTTAAGGAGGCCATTGGTCGTGAGACTTGACCTGAGATCTCCAGTTGTATGCTATGCCACCGATCTGCTGTACAGTAATAGTTCGTTTAGCCATAAATGGACTGAGTAATTCCATAACAAAAATGAACTTGTTGCTGTCTTATACAACATAATATTTTGAAGGTTTCCAGTTTAATGCTACTGAGAAGCAGACTTCTTTACACTGAATACATTAAGCTAACGCACAACTACGTGGTGGCACTTCCCATTGTCTACAACTTGCTTTAATGATAATCATTGGAGAGGTCATCACTTTTCAGTTGTGCTGTCCAGCATAAGTACAAACTTCTTGCCATGTAACTTCACATGCATTTGCTATTGCATTGTTATCACATCTCCACAGCAAAAGATGGCAGCTCTAGAAAAATTCTAACTTGCCGAGAACAAAATAAAAGTCAGTTTTGACAGAAAATGTAAATCCCACACATTCATGTAGTAATCCACACCTCATAGTGATTTATACTCTTTATGTAGAAATTTTGTTTCACCCACCATTGAACCTTAACATATTCTGGGGTGGAAATGTGGATGCTTTTCAATGCCAGAAGCTATACACAAATGTTTGTATAAGGGGAAGTGAAGAACAATTTAACTTGTTAAAAGAGAAGAAAATTTCAAATTTGACCAGAACATTAGGGTTAACATCCCTATGCTTATTCTTCCAAAACCAGCCATGGGATCATTTATGAACTTAGAGGTGAAGACCCCATTATATTATCTCACTTAGAAGACAGCATTTCCAACAAAACTATTATCATGGCTCATTGGTTCAATGCTGTCACATGGGTAGGAGTGCCATCTACAGTATTCTGCCATCATCAAGACATCTTGAAGCCTGTGGGCTCTGTTTGGACCTTAAACTGTCCAATAGGAGAGGATCAGCCCCAAGCCTAGATGCTTCTGCAATACAAATGGTAAATAAATAATCAGATTAAATGCTGAAATCTAATGACCTCAGCTAACAAGATGGTTACATGATACATTTGTATTTAAAAAATGTTATGGATAAACTCATATATCAGCCTCTGTGTTGTATTTTATGAGATTCGCCTATAGGGGAGCGACTAATAAAACATTTCAATAACTGATTTATGTAGCAGAGAAGCAACTAATAAGCTGTGGTGAATAATTAACATCATGAAAGACAGGCACCTCCCAGCACTGAGGATACCACAGAACAAACTATTGCCTACATTGCTGTTTTTTTAAAATAAAATACTGTGACTTAAAAAGCTATTTGCAAATATTATGCTGTAAACACATTTGAATATAAAAGCCACGTAGTTTGTTGTTCTTCAAATTTGTATAAAGCATTTGTCAGTCTCTGAAATGACAATCCATTCAAAGTACAAAGGAAAATGTGCTGAAGACATCTGTATGATTCAGCTAATACTGGCAAATAGGTCAACACAGTTGAGTTTCATCTCTGTAGACTCATTCATACTCAAGGTATCCCAAAGTGCTTTATCACTAATGAGTGAAATGGAAATGCTGCCATTGCACAGGCATATGGAACAATCGTCGTGCATTCATTAACAGACAATGCACAGCAGTGGACATCGGTAACTTTTACTGAGAAAGATTTATTACCTTTATTTTATTTAAAAAGTCCAACTAGATATCGAACTTCTTCTTGAATTGGTAGAGTCATGCAGAAGCATCTTGGATTTATCATCTCTTTTACCTCTAGCAAAACGTCACTAACACTCAACATGAGCTTAACTTCAAGTCAGGTTTTGAACACATGGTCTGGTGCCCATTGATTATAACACCAGACATGTATGTACATCTGGTCATGGCATGGTATGTCAGTTCCTGAGTGGCAGAAACATGGCATGACCTCCAGACTGTATGGTTTTTGGCCCATAAATACCTCCCTGAGACATTAAAAAAAGCTGGTGAAAAAACCACGAACAGTGAGAGCTTCAGTTTTATTTGGATTTACCTAAAGAAGAAATATGAGGACCTTATTTGGATTCCTATGGGACTTAAAAGTACAGCTCTAGGGTGGAGGATACTTGTGAAACCAAGAAAATAAGATGTCATCAGTGACATCTGACTCTTTCCGAATTATCACAGCCAGTTAGCCTAAATCAGAATAGTTCCAATGAAGTCACTAGAACAACATCACTTAACACCAGCTAAGAATCTGGCCCTATGTTTCATCATAATTAAAGGGAGTTTATAGAACTGCCATAATTGAAAGTATTCAAGACCATCATCTATGAGGGATGGCTTAGGGATAATAAAAACCTTCTGATAGGAGGTGGGGGAGAGACTCGAAATCCTTGAAAGGTTATTTTTAACTAGATGTAGTGAGCAATGGATACGTTTTCCCTAAGCCTGCTATGGAACTGGATATGACTGTGTTCTCGCATGACTTTAGTTGTTTTCTACAAGCATATGATGGTGAGGTTTCATTCACACAGATGTTCAGGGAGGGAGCACTCCTCTTTGTAAGAATACATGTTTGTGCATGAATGCACTTGTGTCAGAAGGGCTCACATATCTACCCATGGGAGACACGGTTTGTGAGTTTGGGTGTGTGGGGAAAGGAGGCAGTATGAGCATGAGGGGAGAAAGTGGATGGTTGTTTACAAATTATTAAATACACAATGTAAAAGGGCCTTAAATACACTTAGTGTAAAAAGGGCCTTAGTTTAAATGAGACTCAGGCCTCAGTGCCTAACAGGGTGACTGGAGAGCAAGTGTGAAAGATTGGGACACTTTTTTTTCAGGAGTGGGAGATAAGATAAAGCCCCCAATATTGGGACTTGATAATATCAGGACATCAGGTCTTGGGTCTTGATAGTAAGAGGACATCTGGAAGTAGTAGATGTCCCTAAAACACATGCTGGGATTCTCATCTTGGTTGCCAACATTTTAAAAATGTTTTTCTGGGGAGTGTTAAATAACCCAAAGGTCTAGTAGGGACTGCTATTGGAAGGTAAATATAAGACTGACTCTTAGTACTTAGGTCAATGATCAGACATTTTTAAAATGTATATCTCATCAAAGGTAATAAAAGATCCAATTCACAGCTGAGGGATGGAGGACCTTGGTACTCACACCAATCAACCGTAGTTCTAACTATGATCTTTTTATCTCTCTCTCTCTCCCTACCACCACTCAAAAAAACCACTTATTCAGCAGCTTCTTCCAAAAATACTTTTGTCTTTCTAAGTCACAAAGCAAAATAACATAGGATGCTATTTCCCTTGGTATTTTCAGTATATTCAAAACGATATGGGCTCACATAGTAATTCTGTTGAGTCCTATCTAGATAATAGTTGTATTCAGATCCTAACATGAAAATAACCTGTAATTAGTTTCCATGAATACTTGTTGAAAAAAAGGAGCCAATTTTGAGGTGATGATATTCAGACTCTAATAAGGAACAGAGACCCAGTAAAGAATCAACTACTTTGTAGAAAACAAGAATGCTCAAGGATGGGTAAGAAATTATCCAGCCTGCCTGCAGCACATTTTGGCTAGATCTTCCGCTTCTGCTCCATTTCCATAGAGCACTGTTGAGTTACACCCACACAGAATCTGCTCTTCTGTTTTGCGGTACACCTACACCCAAAACTTTTTTTTTAAATAGGTTGGTCTCCTCTCTAATTTAAGCAACATTTTGCACTTGAAAAGCCACACAGTTCGACATAATAGGCTCTGTCTCAGCCGCTAGGCTTAACAGTTTTAGTCTCCACAGACCAATGGCATGTGAAAACTTGAGAACCTTTCACTACTCACTGCTTTTCCAGCATGTCTCCCACACAGAAATATTCCCTGGATTCTCCTGCCGAGATGAAGATGCTGAGATTTCACAAGGCAAGGGCGTAATATATATATATATATAGAACAATGCTCTATATTACTGAGTTTTAGTTTCATTGCAGAGCTTTTCCCCTTGTGATATTACCAGCACTCAAAAATGTAACTTCATAACTTTTTTTTTAAGTGTCAAGTATTTAACTGCTAGATAAATGTTCTGACAGCTGGATCTCTATGAATCACTGGAGATGTTTTGTAGTTGATTAGACAAAGCACAGCACTACGTCCATCATGGATTTTCCTGGGGCAGTATCCCATACTAGCTTTCTTCTATGTAAAAGCAGTAGTTCAAAATAAGAACAAGTATTTATATGCTACTTTCCCTTTTCACAACATCTCCATTTTCCTGCTGATTTATTGCCTGATGTTTTGAAGTAATAGATGTGAGTGGCAGTCAGAAAAACAAGATTCAGTACTATATTGTAGTCTATGTCTCTATAGGAAGTCTTTGTTTACTTTAAAGATGAACCTCTAAAGGGACTTCTAGACATGTTATGGAACTCCTCCTATCCCATTACTTACATTATTTTATTAGCATTTACACTGAGTTCTTAAATATATCAAACATAATAAGATTTTGACAGCAAAAGTACTTGTGTGAGAGGATTACATTTAATTGGAACCAACTTCCAGATATTGTGTATTCTTCATTAACTTTTAAACATTTTAGTAATTACATTTCATCTGATTGCCTTTTATGATGAGATGACTGGATTTGTGGATGCGGGAATAGCTGTTGATGTGATATACCTCGACTTTAGCAAGGCTTTTGATACGGTTTCCCACAGCATTCTCATCAGTAAGTTAAGGAAGTATGGCATGGATGACTGGACTGTAAGGTGGATAGAACACTGGCTAGATCAGTGGGCACAGTGGGTAGGAATCAATGGCTCAACGTCTAATTGGCAACCAGTAACGAGTGGAGTGCCCCAGGGGTTAGTCCTGGGGCTGGTTCTATTCAACACCTTCATTAATGATCTGGATGATGGGATAGATTGGACGCTCAGTAAGTTCATGGATGACACCAAGCTGGGGGGGAATGGTAGACATGCTGGAGGTCTGGGACAGGATTCAGGGAGACCTAGACAAATTGGAGCACTGGGTCAAAAGAAATCTCATGAGGTTCAGCAAGCACAAGTGCAAAGTCCTGTACTTAGGACGGAAAAATCCCATGTAGTGCTACAGGCTGGGGACCGATCAGCTAAGTAGCAGCACTGTAGAAAAGGACCTGGGGCTTATGGTGGACGGGAAGCTGGATATGAGTCAACGGTGTGCTCTTGTGATTATTCCCCTCTATTCAGCACTGGTAAGGCTGCATCTGGAATAGTGTCCAGTTTTGGGCTCCCTACTACAGAAAGGATCTGGACAAATTAGAAAGAGTCCAGCGGATGGCAACGAAAATGATTAGGGGGCTTGGGCACATGATGTATGAGAAAAGACTGAAGGAACAAGGCTTATTTAGTCTGCAGAAAAGACTGAGGGGGGATTTGATAGCAACCTTCAACTACTTGAAGGAGTGCTCCAAAGAGGAGGGAGCTAGGCTGTTTTCAGTAGTAACAGGGGACAGAACAGGGAGCAATGGTTTCAAATTGCAGCTGGGGAGGTCGAGGTTGGATATTAGGGAAAACTTTCTCACTAGGAGGGTGGTGAATCATTGGAATGCGTTACCTAGGGAGGTGGTGAAATGTCCATCTCTGGAGATATTTAAGGCCTGATTAGACAATACCCTGGCTGGGATGATTTTAGTGGGAATAGTCCTGCTTTTAGCAGGGGGTTGGACTAGATGACCTCATGAAGTCCCTTCCAACCCAATGATTCTATGATAAAACTGATACTAACTAGAATGACTTTTATCCTGGCTCCAACCCAATAACAACTTATTGGACTGCAGAGCAGCAAGTTTTAATCGAATATGCTGCAGCAGTAGGGTCCTTATGGTCCCTTTTCTTCTGTGGCCTTTTCCAAGGGCAGGAGCGACCACTGTTGCCTCATTCCTCCTACCTACTGCTAGCATGATGGGCAGAAATGCAAGATTAAGCCACAGTTTTTCCAGTTAATCCAAGTCTTTGGCCTCTGTTATGCAGACAGTGGACACTCTAGTCAATCTGTTAAAGAATGCATTATTAAAATAAGATGGCTCTGCTTGCTATTCCCAGATCAGATACCAAGATAACAGCAACACAGAACAACATTTAATGTAAGCCCCCAACAGACTAATATGTAAATTCACAGACTTTTCCTCATTCCTTTCCAGCCCATCTCCTTATGGACTTGGGGGGGAAATTGGCCTTGCAACTCCAGTACAGGTGCCTGTATAGAACACATCTGTGGTGTTATCAAAGGGGGAAAAGAAAGAAGGGATCTCTTAGCTAGGTAGGTCCCTGTGGTGCTTTGGGGTTCAACACAAACCAGTAGCAGGTCATCACCTGACCTGGAACACTGCATTATCTTAAATGCTATGCAGCTGGGGCTCAGAGCCTTGATACCAACAGCCAGCAGACTATCATGCAGGTCACACTCTGGCTTCCACCACCCAGTTACTTTCTGCAGAGTGATTACAACATCTCCCAGGCCCACATTTCCCCAAAGTGTCTTTATCTGGCAAGTCCAGCCCTCTTTTGGAATACTCACACATTATTAAGTTCATTGCTTCTTTAAAAAGTCAATCCACTGCAATTCATTCATTTAACTGGTGTTTGGCAGCCACTCATTTCCATCATAGCACTGGATTGGTGTACAATTAAAGCAATACACATTAATTAAACAAAAATTCATAGGTTAAAGTGATATCAAGTTGAAATGGCTACAAACAAAAATAAAGATATGCATCTAAGACTAAACTTAGCTTCAGCATGTTACTATCTTCACCTTGGCAGCTTTTCAATGTGTATTCAGTTCTCAGGGACCTCAATCCCTGAGGCAGAAGGATCCACTTTTTCGTAAAAATACAAGAGCCCTGGCCTCTTGTATATGTCCGGTAATGGATAATTATGGGGATCTCCTTTCTTTTTATAGTCCACTGAACCTTTGAAATATATTGTTTGAAAGGTAGCCTAGACAAAGCTTGTTTTCCCTGCTGGGTACCAAGCTGCAGTCCATGCTATCCCCCCCCCCCCACCCCCCTCTGGTAATTTTTACAATACAAAAGTGCTCTTCATGCCACCTCTGATACAAATGAATAGTCCACTGAATTTGCCCACACCTGTTTGGAGGTATTAGCTTCTTTCCTTTGTTTGGAGGAAACACGTTTAGCAACTCCCCAACATACTTAGTTTATACACATTTTGATTGCATTTCTAGCATATATCTATAGAGTCCTTGGTGGTTTTCCCATAAATACATCACACAGGAATATTAGTGCTCAGTGAATTATTTGTTTTCCAATGATTACGTGCCATCTCTTGGGTAAATCTCATGACTACAGCATGCCAGCTGGCATTAGGTATGCTCTGAGTCCCACAGTCTCAGGCCAGGGCTTTGTAGGTCAAAGTTAACAATTTAAAATCAACTTAGAAGCCGGTGGCATGCTTGGCCTAATAAATAAGAGGCAATGAGCAACCCTAGAGTTTACTGAAGTCAACCTGGGCTGCAAATGTTCAGCAACATCTAGCTAATATATTGAAAATAACAGTAATACATAGTGTGCACAGGTGTTAACAGAATGAGGAAGAAGGTAATAAGCATCAGTTGCCACTGAAGTTTTTATAATGTTGCCTTTGCAAGTACCAGTGGTAACTCCTCCCGGCACTGGGCAAGGTGGCCATCCAGCATACGAGGAAAAGGAAGCTGGACAGGGGAGTGGGATGCTCTACAACTGTTTGGCCTATTTTTGATCCCTCCTGAAGTCATGCCTCCGGGCAGAGTTTCTCTGGGCGGTGTCCACTGCCTCCCTGGATACTTTTGGGTACTACCCTGTACTCCTCATTTTAACCATCTGACCTTCATTGATATTTCTGGGTTTTTTTTATCTCTTCTGAAATGAGTTGACACCTGGGTTGGGTGGCCCTCCTCTTAAGTTGAGGGAGGTTTCTTTAGTAATGTAGTTGTCCAAACTTGCCCATTCCCACTACTTCAGTAGGTGCCATTGGTAACATTAGAGTGGTTTTCACACTATTCCCGTTGTTAGGGTGGGGCATTCCCAGGGAACCCTGCAAGTGTCTCAGTAACTTACCTGCAAAAGGCATTTGGAAATATTTTTATAGCAACCACTGTGTAGAATTAGCCTGAAATAGACAGCAATATCCTTAGGAACTCAAACATTTTCTTAGTAAGTGATGTTAGGATTATCATCAATATTAACAGCGTATAAAAAATAGATCTTGTTAAGATGAAGTTTAGGAGCTGAAAGAGAAATACTCCAGCGATGTAGGTTACCATGGTATTATCAGATTGCAGCACAAGACATAAACCAGTATGACTAACCAAGCCATGAAAAAGTTATCTTCAAGTTCAACAGCAGCAATGACATTCACCTTGCTGTTCAATGAAGAAATGGTCCATAGGCTTAGACTTTTATGTCTAAAACACCACTTCATATCAGGGTTCTGATGTGAACAGATCCAGCTGTATCACAAGTATACCTGTGTGGCTGCGTTGTCATTATCTAATTTACTGTATGTACGTGCAGGGTTTGGGAAAGGAAAGCAAATATGTCAAACTCATTACCTGCTTGTTTGAATGAGGTTTGTACCCTTCAGTTTCATGGAGAGTGGAAGGTGCAGGATAAATTGTAGGAGAAGGTTTGGGATGCTCACATGATAATTTGTCTGTTGGAATGTACCTTTCTTGTCCCGTATTTTGAAAGAATAGTCTGAAGCAAAGCTGTGCAGGAACACTTTAGGACATCAAAGTGACCAACCAGTAAGACAAGATTAATCTTTCTTGAAGCTTCCCTATGCTTTCCCACAAGCATTAAACCTTTAATATGTTAAGATAATACATGTTCAGTAAAATCCAGGAGCTGTATGCTGTGTAGTCAGTCGTCTTTTGTGCCTGTGTTGGTAACACTTTTATAAAACGTGACTCTAGGCAGACACAAGAGGTGTGGCATTGGACAGATGAAACCGTTTCTTTCATGTATTCATAGCTAATACCTTTTATCTGGTTAGGACCCAGAATGAGCACAAGGAGAAAGATTTTATTGGGTGAGTTGTCACTCTGGAGCCTTCAACTGTTTGGAACAGCAATAGACTATTTTTAGACAGTTGCTGCTGTTTAATTATGAATTTTTGTTTTGTGATGCATATAATCAGTCACCCTATTCACAAATTCAAGATTTCCCCATGGCAAAAGTCTTAAAGATTGCTTTATTGCTTTCATCCCTTATCAAAATGGAAGCAAGCAGCACATGGATTCAGCACCAAATATCCTGGGAGACATATTTGGGGCCTGGTCCTGCTGTTTTCTTAAATCTTAAAGTTTACTGTTGTGTGTAGGAAATATTTTAGGCACTTTTTTCAACCCAAGCCTATTGTTCATCTTAGACAGGAAGAACTGTTATGGGAGGAGGGCTCTGGCACGGCTCTCAGCACACAGTCTACATATGGGATATGACAATCCAAAACCTGAGCTTGTCCCATGTGCAAAAGGTTTCACCCCAGAGTGTGTGTTTTAGTTTCTTTGATTTAACTGATGAATTCAGGACTTTCTCCTTAATATTTGATAAATAATGTTTATGAAGTGAAGGAAAAGCAATCAGTAACCAGTGAACGTCAGACCTCACAGCTATAAGACAGTAATGGAAGGCAAGTATATCAAGCCTAGAATGCTGAAGGCCCTTTTTCCTCTGAACCCAAGAGAGATTACTTCATGTTACAGGTTACAGACACCTGAGCCCATTAAGAGCTGCTGCTGACTTGTTAAAAAACACCCTTTTCTGATAAAAGAAGGGGAGAGGGATGAGAAACAAGCTGAAGCAAAGTGAAAAGGCTTGTTCTGTGTGGAAGGTTGCTCTCCTTGCTATGGGGGAAACAATTCAATTCACGCTTGTTTGCGGAAGGGTTGACAACCAGACGCCAGGATAAGTCAACACCTCAGTGAGGGGGGCAAGAAACTGTATTTCTTTTGTGTTGTGAGTTTGGTTTTATTTAACAGAACCACTCAGGCATACCTCGTAAATGTTGAAAAAAATAAAGCAAAGCAAAGAATTGAAGACCTCTGGATGGGACTGATTTTGCTCCGAGCCTAGAGATGCAACACTGAGGCTCCTGTGGAGAAGGAGGTACCTTGCCACATCACAAACACAAAAACATGTTTCCATTTGGGAAGTGCCTTCAGTTTTGCAGCTTGGCTTGATTGCATCTGCTTCTCCAAGGACATGGCACCTCCCATCAGAACTATATGTAAGTGTGCAAATGTCTCCGTGTCTAACATGAGACCCTATCAACCTGGGAGCTTATCACACCTCTCTTGCCTTCACCATACCTTTCCTGTTTTGCAGGACGTAGCAAATAGCTGGTGTGCACCCCAGTGCCACATGAAGAGCAGCCACTGCTATAATCAGTGGCTTCTTTTTTCCCAAGTGTTGCATCAATAGGCTGCTACAGGATATGGACTTGGAGTACTTCTGGGGAGCCCTGTGCAGGATTCGCCCTTCTGCTTTATTACAAACAAATACATTCTATGTAGAAATAGGCTGTCTGTGGGGAATAAGGGGCAACCCACTGTTTGGACAACCCATTGTTTGGGGACCCCAGTTTGTGCCACTCAAGCATTCCATCTCTCTCCATACACATTAGCCCTCTGTCCAGGCCACATCCTATCTGATACCCCGAAAGGGGGAATAAGTCCCATATCAAAAACAGGTAAGTCAACACTTGCAGTCACACTATCTTGGGCCCTTGGAGCTTGTTCTGGATCCGTGCAATATGAGCCACTCAATCAAAACTATCTCATATCTCCCTTCTTAGCTAACTTTTCCCCAAAATCCTGTTCTAGTCTCTTTGGCCCTTAGAGAATCTCTACAGTTCCTTGGTGGCTCTCTGTCTCAGCCCATGGTCTCTGTACTCCTCTCTCAAGCTTTGCAGACTTCACACCCTGCCTCTCTCAGGCTTCCTATTAAGCCAAGAACTCCTACGAGCCAAGCCTCTCTGCTTATGGCCATTTCTTCTCTCCCAGGTATATGAAAACAATCCCATTTAAGACCAGATACAACCCTTTCTCAGGTGTTGCAAGACTGTCCCAAATAGGACCCTCTCAGTTTCATAAACTCTTTCCTGGACCCATTCCTTCTTACCTAAGTATTCCTTGGGAAAGGGGGATGTTACTCCATTAGGCACAGGGCCCTGGATCTGAATCATATATCTAGCCACTGTATAACAATGGCTAAAACCAAAACTGAGATTCTTAAACTCACAAACTTTGAGGATATGTGATTTCAAAATATAGATCCAAAGCTGTACCTTGGGTCCATCTCTATTTAAAAATATATGGAGCATACAAGATGAACCAGTTTTGTTTATGCATCAATACAAAACTCAGGGAGGGAAGTGACAATTTTCTTTGCATGTCAGATATTGTTTAGTCATTGTTTACCTGTATTCCAGTACTCCCTAGTCAAGATCAAACCTCATTCTTATGGGTGCTGAACAAAATCAGAGCAAAAAATTCAAGTTGTGATTCTATATAATCACATGACTCTAGGAGCTGGGACTTTAAGAAGGACTCCGAGTGTTACAAGACTTAAATTGATATCCCGAGAGTTGGGAATGCTCTACAAATAGTGTCTTTTCAAAACATGCTGAGCACCCACAAGTTCTGTTGAAGCTTTGGAGAACAATCAGTGTCCAGCACCTCTGAAGATATGGATATAAAATCTTAATTTAGGCCCTTGGGTTTGAAAATTCTGGCCTACAAACAGCAACACTTACAGAAGAGGTGTAGTGCCAGCTTTTCCCTACTGTTCTTTTCCAGATCTGCCCAAAACTCCAATGTGACGAAAAACTCTCTCCAAGAGTAAAAGGGAAGTTTTTGTTCATGGCTGTTCAGAACTTGGCATTTCTGTTGAAACAGTCAACTAGGATGCCAGTGAGTGGCAACTGTATGTGGGCATTCTCTTTGTTGTTGTTGTTAAGAGGGGAACTCTGTATTCTAAAACTCAACATTTGATTATTTAAATTGTATTACATATTCTTGCCTCTGAGATACTTGAGTTAAAATAAGAACCAAGGTGAAATGATTGAGAGAGACAAACTTCATAAAACCAAAACAAATACAGATGTTTAAAAGACAAAACTGTAAGAATAATTACAGTAAATAACGCTATATCTATCTCACCTTATCATTCCAATTACATTTTACTGATCTACAAAATTGAAAGGTAATCAGCAGTATTTCCTTAAAACACATTAAACTGTCAACATGCAAATTTATTCATTAAGTATAAATGAGTATGTTAAATATTCATGAATTGTTGCTCACAGTATATAATTAATCCCATGGTCTGTGTGTCCAAATGCATTTAGAAGATAAAGAGTAGAGAAAATGCTGTTGTAGAATGATAACATTCTAAAAAATGTTTTTCAAAGCAAAGGTCTTGAGCACATTGGATCCTAAACTATTAAAAATCTTTATAATTTCATTATAATACTTCTTTGGTAAATACACACATTTTCATGATTCAGCATTGGTATCTTCAAACCTTGTTGTCTAATAATCTGTTGAGGAAAGAAACACTTGAGAGCAAAAGGAGTTATTAAAGTGTCCTATTTGCTAGCTATAGACTGAAATTAAGATTTAGCATCCATATTTTCAAACTCCTGGGGATGTCTCCAGTGCAGTTTGACTTTCTTGCCCTCCTTCTTTTCTGAGAAGTGAAGCCTTACACTTGCTTGGCCTGCTGATGGACTAGTTTACTGCTGCAAACACCCTGAGAGGTTAAAAAAAATATTCCTACATAGTCAATTGGGGGCCAGCACCAATGAAAGGGTTGGATTATATTTCTTGCTTCATTTTGTTCTCCACTACCATTAACTCGTATGAAGCTACAAAACCCCATGTTGCATATTAAGCCACAAATAGGCACCCCCATTGATTTCAGTGAGAAATTCAATTTATAATAGATGTAATGATATGGCCCAATGTCCGTAACTTAAATATTCACTCTCTTTGCATTTCTCCAATTCCCATATCTCCCTAAAAGTAATTCAGACTCTTGCTTTCAATATTTCTTATCTCTGTAGTGTTCACTGGTTTATGGTTGTTGGAATTAATCTTTGGGGCAATTTATTCCTAGGGGTGAAAAGTACTGATTAAGATAAAAATAAGAATTATACATTAACCCAAAAAACTCCCTGTTGTGTTCACTACAATTCCCTTCAAAGTATTTTGATGGAGCTAGTTTACTTACTGTGCAGCTGTTAACTATATAATCTCTTCCACATCTCATAGCTGTCCCTCAGAAAAAAAAACAAAGCCAACTGCTCTGAACATGGGCAATGTATTCACTAAAAGAGAGTGGAATGCAGGCTTTGCCATATGGCTCTGGTGAGTCTGCGGGTTTTGTGTCTGTATGTTAATTTGCAGACAACAGATCACACAAAATCATGATTCATAGTCCCAAGTGACTCCAGACCTGTTGTCTGCAGTAGCTGCAGACTCTCAGAAATTAGACATTTAAAAGATCTATAGATACTATATCATCTATTCTATCCTCCTACCATTGTAGGGCTGTTCCATATCAATTATCTTCTAGAATTTTGCCCAGTTTCATTTTCAGTACCACCAGTGATGTACTTCCACCTCTTCTCTTGGAGAATATTCAAAAATATTAATTAACCACAGTCCCATTTACACCCAAAAATGCAATTTGTGTGCACAAATCTATGTTTTTCAATGCACAAAAGGGAGGAAAGCAAAATTGCACCTGGAGTTTTGGAAACTGGAGTTAGGCTCTTTTAGAACTTCTTTGGCTATGTCTACACTAGAAAAAGTTAGGTTGACTTTGTTAAGTTGACTTAATAAGGTCATCTTTAAGTCAACTTAAAGCCAACCTTATTAGGTCGACTTAACAAAGCGGACTAATTGACTTAACTTTAAGTTGACTTAGTCCGCTTTGTTAAGTCGACCAAACCACCCTTAAGTCGACTTAATAAAGTTGACTTAAGGGTTACTCCACCTCCACACTGTCCTTAAGTCGACCTAATGGGCGGTTCTTATTAAGTCGACTTAAGCTTTCATTAACTCGACTTAAGGAATTTCTTAAGTCAACTTAATGAAAGTCTGGTGTAAACAGGGAGTAATTTAGGTTGACTTAAGCCACCTTATATTGACCTAAATTGCTAGTGTAGACATACCCTTTGATTCTCTGTCAAAGAGAAAATGCTAAGTACCACCAGGCCTGGATAAGTGGCTGAGTGAAACTTACAGGACTAGTCCAAAGCAAACTTTTCATTGATACATAGATTCCTTTCTGACCACAGTGATCAGCTAGCCTGACCTCCTGAATAGCATAGCCCCATACAATTTCCCCACAATAATAACTAAAGTATATCTGTTAGAAAAACATCTAATCTTCATTTAAAAAATTGCCATTGATTGAAACTCTACCATGACTCTTGCTAAATTGTTCTGAAAAACTGGATTTTTAATTAGGCACTGTCATCAGCCACATTGATTTAGGATTCATCTTTGTTTGCCTCCTTTGTGAGCAACTGGTGTCTGTTGCAAACTGTGGCAGGGAAATTGTGAATCGTGAGTACGGTCATAATAATGAATTGAAATTCAGTGTCATGTGAAATACACTGAACCGTGTACAAAATGCTTAGTGCTGTGTGCACCAGATTACGGTGCTGGGTGCCAAAAAACACTGAGGCTAAGTGCACAAGGTCATGGTGGGAAAAGAAGATCATCCTATTGGAGGAACTGATAGTATAAAGACATTGTGCAGTCCTGAATGGGTTCCATCCTTCTGAGCAGCAGCTGTGCAACTGTATGTGAGAGAAGATCAAATGGATCAAGACAGAAGAGAAAGAAGAGTTACCTTGTTCCTGTTGTTCCTCATTCATCAACCCTGCTCCTGATTCCTGGTTCCTGTTCCCCTGACCTGACCTGCTCCATGTCATTCCTACTGAACTGACTCATTCTTACACAAACAAGGAGTCTACTGGCACTTTTAAAGACTAACAAATTTATTTGTCACATGAGCTTTAGTGGGAGAAAATCCCGTTTCGTCAGACACTTGAAGATGGAGAAGTACAGATGAATGGGAAAAAAATAAATGCAGGGAAGTGTAAGTCATAGGATTAGGTCAGAATATTACAACAAATCAATGCAGTTGTTTAGATTCAAACAGTGGAGAACAGCATATTAGAGGGAGGTAAGGGAAAAAGGAAAGCAAAATTATCTGTTGTAATAGGAAAAATCCCATAGTCACTATTTAACTTTAAGTTGATGGTGTCAAATCTGGATATGAATTCCAATTCTTCAGTTTCTCTTTGAAGCTTTGATTTGTTATCTATTTGCCTAAGTATGGCTTTTAACAGATGATGAATGGAGTTATCAGGAAGACTGAAATGTTCCCCTATTGGTTTTCAAATGTTGTTATTTCTGATGTTAGATTTATATCCGTTGATTCTTTGGTGCAGAGGCTGTCCTGTTTGTTCAATGTATAAGGTGGAGGGGCATTTCTGGTACATGGGTGTTTCTGGCTATGGGTACCCACATGGCCCCACAATATGCCAACATTTTTATGGCTGACTTAGAACAACACTTCCTCCAGTCTCGTCCTCAAGTACCATTCCTCCACTTACGCTACATTGAAGACATCTTCATCATCTTGACCCACGGAAAGGCTGTGAGATCTCAACAATTTCCACTCCACGATCAACCTTAACCTGGAATACTCTACACAAGAGATCCACTTTCTGGACACTACAGTACAAATTAGTGATGGACACATAAACACCACCCTATACCAAAAACCTGCAGACTGCTATAGTTACCTACATTCCTCGAGCTTTCATCCAGGCACACCACTCAATCCATTTTATACAGCCAAGCCCCCTAAGATATAACATCATTTTCTCTGATCCCTCAGCGAGAGACAGACACACCACAGGATCTCTATCAAGCATTTTAAAAACTACAATACCCACCTGGGGAAGTGAAGAAACAGATTGATAGAGCCAAATGGGTACCCAGAATTTAACTACTACAGGAGAAGACCAAGAAAGAAAACAGAATTCCACTAGTCATCACCTACAACCCCCAAGTCAAATCTCTACAGAACATCATAAGGATCTACAGCCTATTTTACAAGACAATCCCTCACTCTCTCAGGCCTTGGGAGGCAGATCTCTCTTTGCTTACAAACAGCCCTGCAACCTTAAGCAGATACTCACCAGCAACTCACCAGCAGAAACATTAAAGCAGGCACATATCCCTGCAACAAACCACATTACCATTAGGAAATCATAGAAATGTAGGATTGGAAGGGACCTCAAGAGGTCATCTAGCCCACCCCACTGAGAGGAAGCAGGATTAAATACACTTAGAGCACCCAGTTGTCTGAGAAACTTCCAGTGATGGGGATTTCACAGCTTCCCTAAGTTATCTGGCCCACTGCTTAACAATTCTTATAGTTAAAAATATTTTCCTAACATATAACATAAATCTCCCTTGCTGTAAACGAAGTCAATGATCATTGTAATAAATAAAACATATTGATTTTTTTCTTCATCAAAACACTTTCAAATATTAACAAGTTGGTCTAATGAGAGATTAGGAATTTTTTTTTAAAAAAAACACCTTATTTCAAATAATTCAATATTTAAATCTCTTTGGCTGCAATCCTACAAGGCTGCAGGCAGACTCCTGTCAATGGGGCTGTGCCAATGTGCAAGGGTCTGCCCCATTAGGCTGCTTGTGGGATCGGGGCCTTAGGTCATAATGTGATTGTAGGCTAAACTCATATACAACACAGAGGTACTCTAAAAATGACCCAAAGTGTCTGTTTTAATATGCAACTATTATGCATTCACAGGAACTGCTGTGCATGCATCGAGGCTCTTGTTTTTATCATTACATTAAAACATTCCAATAATTAGATTTTATTATATAAGCACATGTGGATTCACAATGCTTAATTGAGTGAATTCACATTCATACTCTATGCCACAGTAGTTGAGTGTGACTACAGATTAAAAAAAAAAAGTACAAAACTAACTGACCTGCATGGAAAAAGGGAATGAAATGAATCCATATTTCATCATTTTATTAGTATGCATGTGCAGCTCACGCTCTAATGGCTCTGAAGGGAACATTAATGTGTATCCAGTGAGTACGTTTGAAAAATAACACACAAATTCTTAACAAGTCCCTGGGCATGATATCAAGTTTGAAAGACCTTCAGAATGCCTGGGAATGGCATTTCTTTCCTATATTTAATTTTACCACAGAAATCCCTCTTATCCTTCTTCTTCTTGACACCATTGTCAGAATGCCACAGGAAGGGATAGGAAACATGGTCTTTTATCAAGCACTCCTGTTTTCTACAGGTCAGATCAGTACCAGAATCTGGCACTAAATTAGGTGAAAGAAAGGCTGTATTATATCTCACAACTCCAACTTACACATCTTCTCACAAGCCCCATTGGTCTGTATGTTTGGCTAATGGACAAGTCATGTTAAGTTAAATTGTGCATCCTGAAGCCTGTTGGTCATTGATAACTCTACTAGCTGGGCAATAAACTAAGTAAATACTAACCCGTTATCATTAGACATGATCTTTCAAATAACTTTCAATGTTTGGAGTGCTTTCTCTCTTTCTAAGTGCTGAACGTCCTCTCTTCTTCCTTCAGATTCGCTTATTTCTTCAGTGATTTCACTCTGTGGGAGGGTGGATGGGAGCTATGCATTCTTTCCTGGAAGGAACTAATGTGCTTATTTAAGTCCCAGTATGGCAAACACATAGCTGCTTAACTTTACTCACAAGAGTAGTCCTCTGAAGTGAATAATACTGCCCACCAGAGGTTAAAGTAAGGGGGAACACACCGGAACGCAGTTCCGGGGCCCATAAATTTGAGGGGCCAGAGTTCCAGGGCCCCTAAAAATAGAAAAATCCGGTGGAACGCATGTTCCGCCCTGCCCTGGCTCCTGGCAGGTCCTATGCCCCACCGTTGTTAATCACAATACTTACTGTGTTATGCAGTGTTTGCTAGTTTGTGACAATAATTGCTATAGACATAAACGCCATATAAAATTATAATATTTTTATGGAGCGATAACCGATGCATGTGGTATGGAGAAGTGGTTGCAAATGCCTACCTGGGCTGGGGCCCACACATGCATGAAGGGGACCCAGACAATACAGGAAGGAGGTCCGGAGATTAGGAGGGTTCCAGGGCCCATCAAATTATATTTTAACCACTGCTGCCCACATATTTAAAGTTAAGCATGTGTGAATGTTTGCTGGATTGGGGCCTTATTTATGGATTTATTTATGTAATGTCATCAGATACTAAAGTCTTCTAATATCAGTAATTCAAGCACAATTCACGTCCAATGCAGATAGTAAACACTTTGGGGTCAGGTACTTTGGTTATTTTTTGTTTTGTGAGCAATCATGTACATTTGCAGCTGCATAAAAATAAATAATATTGTCTGGCACAAAGATGTGCACAGATTATATAACATAAGAAAATTCTCTAACATAGACTAGAAATTGTACACATTTATTGGCCAAACTTTAAAATATCCCAGGCACAATTTTGCAAATACAGATAAGCACAGAAAAATAATTCAAATGAGAATGAAAAAGTAAGGAGCATACAGGAAAGCAGACAAATTGCAAAACGTCTCAAATAAAATTTAACAGTACAAAAAAACTCCTAAATCTGAAGAGGCTATATATTATGTATGCATTTGTCAGCACTAACGAAAGCAGATAAGAAAGAAATGTAATGAAATACGAAACTCCTAATTAAATTCATTTTAGTAATATGTAATAGCAACTTCATAAAAACAGGAGAATGCTTGCATACCATAAACATATACACACATATAGGAACCTACTGGTAGGCAAGGAGAAGAACAAATACTGTCCCTGTAAAAAGATGAATGGGAAGATGTGCATTATATAGTATGAAAAATAATAGACCCATTAGCAGAGCAAGTTAACAAGTATGTACATGATAAAATACCTATTTAGAGTAAATGGAATGAAAATTAAATCTGATCCAAACAGCCATTTCCCATTTTATGAACATGTTGGATTATTACATTCTATTACATCAGATTCCTTACTTGCGGAAAAAATCAGGACATAATTCTGTGAAGGGCTGAGATCCCTCAACCTATATTACTTGAGAGGGTTCAGATCTGAAAAAAGATAGGGCTATCAAAGGAATGAGCCTAGGCCAAGAAGTATGGAGAAAAGATCCAACACTGGAGCTTCTGTTTAGCCAAAAGACTGTGCTGCTATATGGGAGGGCAGAAATTACTTTTTGGTATTGTAGAACATTCTAGTAAGTCACTTTGAGAATGTACCAGAACTTTAGTGAATGTAAAGCAAAAAATAGTTCTGCATTTACTAGTTCCCTCTGTCAAAGATATTCATTTTTCTCATTCTAATTTTGTAATACCTGGAAAAGTACTTCTTGTGCTATCAACTGTGAGTGCATGCATATGCACATGTCCTAAGTAGGGGATAGGTGGGAGGCCCTGCAGCAGTCAGCATAGGACGAAATTTCCCCAGTCTCAGAAATGTTAGTATCAGGAATATCAACATGAAGAAACTACCGCATTCATGCTGTCACCTATGGAAATCATACAAAAAATAAGATACTTCCACAGAAATCAAGTGTTTGCAAATGCCATCCTAGCAACATAATGTATTTGACACTGACTGTGTCAAGTCATTCCTGAGCTTATACCCAAATGTGGGCTTTCCTTATAGCAGGATACAGAAATGATAACTGAGCCCCAGGTAAGGTTCCCAAAAAACATGTTTAACTACATCCGATATTCACGTGAAAAATGTCAAGTTTAGTAAACATTTCCTGACTGCTTTCACTAGTTTATATGTCACAGTCTGCTAATGACACTGGTAAAAGTTTGAACCAGAGCACTACAATTCAACATCATACAATATTAGAGAGAGAGAGAGAGAGAGAGAGAGAGAGAGAGAGAGAGCTACTATTACTTACAATATTTCCACACACAACTTCCATTATCAATTACAGTGAGAATAAAAACAAACTGTAACATGCAATCATGGTAAGAGCATGCGTTAGTTTAAGTTACAATTTCTTTAGGACCAATAAAGCAGAACAGTACTGGACCATATCAACATATTAATACCTGCATTTCCACAGGACTTACCATAATAGGAGCTAATGATACATTCAGAATCAAATGTTGACCGAGTCCATGAACTCAATACCTTTTGCAAGCGAGGTAAGCTTAAAACATAGTGATAACATTAATTCAGTGGCATTTCAGTTGAACAGCCCCCTCCTCCAAGACCTTGACACTCACACCATTAATTTCAACACCTGGGGCTAGATTATGATGCTATATCTGTATCTGTTAATGGGGATGAGGGTTCCTGTTCCCAGGAGTCCTCAAATGATGCTCTGTGGGAACAGGTTCTCTGGGTAAGAAGAATTGAGTGGACTTTGACCAGGTCATGGGCTGCCCTATATGGGGAGGAGGACACATATCATCATAAGGAAGCTTTAGGAGCTGGACAGGTTTGAGGGCCAAAGGTGGGAGTGAAAAACCCCAAGCTGATGACGATGGCCTCCTGGGAATCCTTAAGGAGATAAATTTCATTCTCTTCCCATTAGTGTCCTTTTGCAGATATCACCAGGGGAGAACCAGACAGTCCAAGACCATGAATATTTTTGTGGGTTATGTAACATAGAATCATAGAATAATAGGGTTGGAAGGGACCTCACGAGGTCATCTAGTCCAACCCCCTGCTAAAAAGCAGGACCACTCCCACTAAATCACCCCAGCCAGGGTTTTGTCTAACCGGGCCTTAAAAATCTCCAAAGATGGAGATTCTACCACCTCTCTAGGTAGCCCATTCCAATGCTTCACCACCCTCCTAGTGAGAGTTTTTCCTAATATCCAACCTTGACCTCCCCAGCTGTAATTTGAAACCATTGCTCCTTGTTCTGCCCTCTGTTACCATCGAGAACAGCCTAGCTCCCTCCTCTTTGGAGCACTCCTTCAAGTAGTTGAAGGTTGCTATCAAATCTCCCCTCAGTCTTCTCTTCTGTAGACTAAATAAGCCTAGTTCCTTCAGTCTCTCCTCATAAGTCATGTGCCCCAGCCCCCCAATCATTTTTGTTGCCCTCCGCTGGACTCTTTCTAATTTGTCCACATCCTTTCTGTAGTGGGGAGCCCAAAACTGGATACAGTATTCCAGATGCGGGCTGACCAGTGTCGAATAGAAGGGAATTATCACATCCCTCAATCTGCTGGCAATACTCCTACTGATGCAGCCTAATATGCCATTGGCCTTTTTGGCAACAAGGGCACACTGTTCGCTCATATTCATCTTCCCATCCACCATACCCCCCAGGTCCTTTTCTACAGCGTAAACATAGAGTAACACAGAGTAAACAACCAATGTACTTTTTTGCTTTGCACAGGAAAAAAGCAGCACTCATGAAGGTACATTTGGATTTTGGCTATTTATTCACCAAAGCACTCTACACCTCTGCATGTATAAGTCACATTCCTCTGTACCCTCTAAAGAATAAAGGAACAGAAAGAGACACAACTGCTGAGAAGAAATACTTTCTGCTCAAAAGAACAAACTATGGCAAGTTAGGAAAAAACCAAACAAAAAGACTATTTTGTTATACTCGATGTGTACCACTGCCCAAGGACAGCTCTAAGTTGATGCTTTGGAAACTGACATGGAATTTTACTCTAGTGGTTACTCTAAGGTTCATCAAACTAGCTCAAGCATCTCTAGAGGCATATGCTATTTCTGAAATCCAGTCAGAGATTATTTGCAAGCAAACACAAGCACCAATGTGTAAAGTGCCACTGTTTTTCCATCTTCGCAGGAAAACAGACATTTATAATTCAAGGATGAATGTTCCTTGCTTTTATGGACATGTCTTCTGGGAGAGCATCTGTACTCTGACACCAGCTGGCCTGAGGCATTGTACCTCAGGTGACAGAGCACTGGCTGGGACAGCCCCTATAGTGCTGAACTTGCTCCCCCTTGATATTATTATTTCTACAATGCAATGGAGCACATGTTGCTTTCTACACAAGACTGCTTACTCAGTTCATATGACTGCCAAGATTATATAGTGATGGGTGTTCTGTGCTTGATTCAAAGCCTAATTAAGTCATTGGAAATACCTCCACTGACTTCAGAGGGCTTTGGGGTATATGCTCAATGACTATGCAGGACCTATCCCATAGCAATCAACACTCAATGAATATTTAACTCATCGCTCCATTGACCTCTCCTATAAAAATGTGGTTTACTTTGAACACAGTCTGCTCCTGCTCAACCTCCTTCATTTTAACAATGTCCCTGCTATGACTTTTCATATTTTTATAGAGCTGAAGGCTAGATGGGACGATTACATCATCTAGTCTAACCTCCTGTATAACCAGACCATTACATTTCACCCAAATGCCCCTACGCTGAGCCCAGCGGCTTCAGTTAAATAAAGCAATTTAGTCCTCAGGAGAGTAAACAGTTCGGGGTCTCAGTCAGAGAACATGAGAGACTGAGATATCACTAATGCCCAAGGCCCCGTCAATGGCTGGGACCAGATTAAGTGAGATATGCCCAGGTAATCCCAGCAGGTGATCCACATCCCATCTGAGGGAAAATTCCTTTCCAACCCCAGCTAGACCCTAAACATGTAAACAAACCACGCAAGCCAGGCATCTCAGACAGAGAAACAGGACCATCCCCTGTGGATCTGTCTGCATATGGAGCTCTGGGTGCGTAGTGCCTCATCCTACATGAGAGAATGGAACCATGGAACCATCTGCTTTGTACCTTGCAGAGTCCTCAGCAGGTGGGAGAGGAGGAGTGGGTAGAAAGAGTCAGGGCTGATTTCCAGAGATTGACTGAAAAACATAATTCAGCTTGACCCACAACATTACAATCAATTGCAACTTCATCTAAATGTATCTAAGTTATATACCTACAACTATGGCACATGCAACTAGAGCTGCTTAAAAAGTAGGAAACATTTTGTGAAAAATTTTACCCCAGTTTTCTCTACTTTTTCCAAGACAATGTCAAAATTTTTGAAAATTGTTAACCAGCTCTATATGCTGCACAGAAATGGCACAAAATAAATGTGTCCTAGATTTGCATTTTTTTTATCTAAATTAGGACTATAGCTGGTCAGACAAAGAGTGCAAACTATTTGCATATTTATTTATTTGACACAGATGAAAAATATTCATGAATAATACATCTGACAAATATTGGCCTATCCAAGAGCTGTCTGAATTAAGAGAAAAAATATTTGTGGTTCAAAAAATATTTGACGACAGATGGCAAAAACATTGCCAAATTATTTGTGAATATTATTCTACCAGATATAAGTAGGAGAACTATTTGAAGTCTCCAGGTCAACTGCTTACTTTATTTCTTTACACGAGTGTTGATTAAAATAGGGGCTCTCAAATAAAGTAAGTAAACAGCATCTAATTAAGGTCACGTCATTTGTAGTAGTCCTCATTAAAAAAAAAAAACGTTTCTGAACTTAAGTTGTAGCTGTTCTCAAAAGGTAAGTGATCAAGGTCACTTAACGCAGCCGCACACTGAATTTTTTTCATCCATATTGTAGTGCTGATTTCCAACAATTTCCCATGAAGCTATTGTTTTACAGAATCATCTTTAATGCAATGGTCACAGTTCCTTGCACATATAATAACAATCATGAAAATTTGCATTTAGTTTCTGCTAAAGAGAGGGTAATTTAAATAAGGGAAGTGATGTTCATTTACTCTGGTGTGAATGAAGCTTGATGCAATATTTCTAAATGTGGTTTTGCTTGACCTGCAAATCCAAGGATCCTTCCACAAGCCAGGAGCAACACTTCCAAGACTGCTTGGGACAAAGCATTGGAATGGGTTACCTAGAGAGGTGGCAGAATCTCCATCTTTGGAGATTTTTAAGGCCCGGTTAGACAAAACCCTGGCTGGGGTGATTTAGTGGGAGTGGTCCTGCTTTTTAGCAGGGGGTTGAACTAGATGACCTCGTGAGGTCCCTTCCAGCCCTATTATTCTATGATTCTATGAACTGCAGTCTAGTGAGGTTTGCAATTCTGCTGCACATTTAGCCCCTACTAGAGATGCATTTATCTAACTGGCCACTACACATGATGAAGTCTGATGAACCATTCCACACAGCATGCACATGCTCCATGAAGAGCTACAATATATTCCATTCACTTGAGGTTCATTTCCTTTTTATAAAAGTTTAAAAAACAACGCCACAGATTAAATTTGTAGTGTATTTTCCAACGACAACAGAGAAAGAAGTAAGAATTTGTAGGGGAAAATTGATAATTTTAGGCTCTCCAAACTCCCCCATTTAAGCCCAATTCAGCAGTATCCCTAATGAGCAAAGCACATGCATGACTTCAGTGGGACTTAACTTCATCCCTATTCAGCAAGGCACTTAAGTACACACTGAAATGCTTTGCCTTAGTTCCCATTTGTACAGGGCAAAGTGAATGTCAGCTGAAGTGAATATTTACCTAGATGGTGAAACTGAGGGATTGAGGAATAGCCTAAAGTTACACAGCCAGCCAGTAGCACAGCAGTAGTGAAATCCTCTTCTGCATCCCAGTCCAAGGCCCTATCCAGTAAACCACGCTGCACATTCTTTTAATATAATATACAGTAAATGCTGAATGGAATACAAAGTCAGAATTGAATACACACAAAAGATTGACCTTCTGTTTGTTAACTGCCATCTGTAAACACACACTTCAAATTTTATACCAGTTTAAGTTTCTGTTTTTTTAATATTAATATAAAATACCATTTGTGGCTTTGTGAGTGGAATGTCAGAATAACTCTTGAAGGATGTTGTATAATTGTATTAAATGTTTGTATTGGCCCTATTATTTTTCAGAATAAGGCTTCATATCCTTTACAACAGGTTTATGTTTCAATTAAAAATATCTTGCCTTCAGTCCTGAATAATACTGAAAATACTGCCCTTTCCACATGTGGATAAATACATACTCATAAGGTCTTTATTCTGCCCTTATTGCGGCAAAAACCCATTGGCTATGTCTACACTTACTAAAGTTAGTTTGAATTAGTTAATTCGAACTAACTAATTCAAACTAATTTTATTTAGTTCAAATTAACTTAATTTGAACTAGCAAAATTTAGTTCGAACTAAGCAAGTGCCATTCATAGCACTTGCTTAGTTCGAATTAGCAAATTGTATTGAGTTCAATGGGCCGGTTAGTTCGAACTAAGCAATTAGTTCGAACTAACATGGCCACATTGGTTAATTCAAACTAACTAGTTCGAATTAACCCTTAGTTCGAATAACATATTCAAATTTATTAGTTCGAATTAAGGAAGCCCTTAATTCTAACTAATGAAAGCCTAGTGTAGCCATGGCTTAAGTTAGTTCGAATTAAGCTTCCTTAATTCGAACTAACTTGCCAGTGTAGACACAGCCACTGATGTTTTGAAGAGACTGGATGGAGAGCATTTTGCCAAACTGGTATGCTGGTCCTTAACACACACTCTACAGATATAAATGAACCTAAAACCCATGGGGAGAGAAGTGGGTCCTGGCAACCATAGTGCTTAGCCTGATACATCTGAGATGGCTTTTATAAGCCATTTGTATAGATGGCTGCGAGAAAAAGAACTAACAGGGCTTAATGCCAAGCACATGGAATATTTGATGTGCTGCCCTACTGATATGCAAACAGAGATGATGATGATGTATTGTAGAAGAATTGTAGGCTACAGCTATGAGGAATCTACTACCTATCATGCAAGATTTTATCTCACATGAAGGCTCTTCCCACCTACATGCATAATTTCTGTCCATATCTCATAACTGATTACCCACTACTTCTCCATTAATCCCCTTAATTCTGCCACCTCATCTCGCCTGACGTTCACCCTTTGTGTTCCTTTTTGCATAAGTGACTTCATACATTTCCCCATGTGTCCTTGTATAGTATGCAGAGAACATCCCCTACAGCATTGTGTGCCCTGCATCCTTCATATCCCCCGTTACAGCTCTTTTTATTACCTTTCTTTCTATTCATCCGTTCAAATGGATGAGAAGTATATGCACATAGCAAATCTGGTGCATGGTCTTAGACTGCCAGCCTTCATCCTTCCATTACTCTTTCCCCATCCTTACTTTCTATCAGCCCTTGCTACATTGCTCTATAATAGATTTTAAACTCCCAGGATAGGGAGCATTTTAAGAATTATTTTTATTATTCATAAATTATGTAGGTGCCAACTGGCCCCAATTGAGATTGGGGCTCATTGTGTAAGGTGCTGTAGACACATTGCATATGACAGTAGCTAGCTTGAAAAGCTTGCAGTGAAAGAAAAAGATAGACAAAGGTTGGCGTAAGGAAATGTTATCATTCTTGTTTTACAAATGGAGAACTGAGGCACAGAGAGATCAAGTGACCTGCCCAAGGTCACACAGAAAGATTGTGACAGACCCAGGTATTGGACCTGAGGCTTAATACTGCACTGAGGTCCTTAGTACTGACCTTAACCACAAGCCCATCAAGTTTCTGCCTCCCATGAGCCATTCACACCTATGGTATGCAATATATAGTAAGGGGCTGCAGTGGAAAAAGCCTGGGGTATAGTTCAAGGGAAACAGAAAGGAAACATTGACATCACTCTCAACAACAAAGGGGAATGGTGTTCCGTCTTCATTATAAAAGGGTGGCACTTAATGATGAGGGAAAAGAATATATATACTGTGGTCGTATCAAATATAGATTTACATATACAAATATACATTAGGCAATTCAGTCAGTATACAAATACTTACATGTAAAAATAGATAGACAAGGTAGGTGAGGTAATCGTCTTTCTCATATCCTGGGACCAGCACATGTAAAAATATGTTTTTCCTTTCCCCTTTTCATGATTTAAAAAGCATACAAAGTTTCCCGTTTAATAATGCGAGTACACCCTGTGTGAAACATTCCCCATGCACTTCTTTCAAGTTTCACATTATTGGTTATTACAGTGTTGAAGCTGACATTCCAGGTGCTAAAAGATTCTTACGAAATGTTTCAAACTAGAAGAGACTTAAACATTAATTTAAATATGTAAAAAAGGTCACACATTTAGTTGAATTATTTTCAGATTAAAAATGGTTCAGCTGCAGTTGAAATAAGTAATGACTGACTTTGAACAGTGTATTTCAACTAGAGATGGGCAAGAATTAAAACTCGTGAGCTACCCCATTGATGCGATAATCCTGTGATGCGCTGAGAACCCTCAAGTGCAACCGAAGTCAATGCAAGTTGAGGGAATTCAGCATTAGGAAGAACACAAAAGGAGGTGTACAGCATCTTGTAGGATCAGATGCTGCATGGCTACCACTTTCCTCAAATAGCCAACATATAAGAATGTATGCCAATTGCCACTGGTGTTGCCATAACAATAACTGCTTATATATCCTTTTTCATCTTCAAAACACTTTATAGACATTAATTAATCCTCACAGAACATTTGTGAGGTAGATAAGTATTATCCCCATGTTTAATGGTGGAGAAACTGAGGTGGAGAGGTGCAACAAATTGTCCAAGGCTGCAAGGGAGTCTGTGTCAAAACTGGGATCAGAATTCATGAGGCTTGTTCTCCAAATCCTGTCCTCAGACCCTTAGGAGTCTCCCACCACCATGTTTTTCACCATTTGGAGAGCTACAGCTTCAAAAAGCAGGCACAATTTTGGATGATATCCCAAAAAAGTCAACTAATGGTGGTGGATGCTGGAACATTATGCTACAATTTGAGATGCCGTTCAGATGAATTACTTCATTCAAGATAACAGAGTCCTGTGGCACTTTTAAAGACTAACAGATTTATTTATCGCATGAGCTTTCGTGGGAGAAAATCCCACTTCGTCAGAAGTGGGATTTTCTCCCACGAAAGCTCACGCGATAAATAAATCTGTTAGTCTTTAAAAGTTCCACAGGAATCTGTTGTCTTTCTACAATAGACTAACACGGCTACCCCTTTGGAATTCATTCAAGATGATGAAGGAAGTACATATGGAAGTAGACTGATAAACAGAGCTTCTGAATTACCTATGGGCCTTTGACTGATGAATATCTTTGTACATGGGAGTTAACTACAGCTCAGGAGTCATTTTTAGCCCATCTCTAATTTCAGCATACCCAGTCAGTTTGTATGCATGTGCAAGTGCTTACATGCTCCCACACTGGTGGCCCTTAAAATTTATCCAGTTGCATGTATGACAAATAAATATGCTTATCTTAGAATCCACGGATTCCTATGTATTTGCCTCTAGGAAGTTACCTTTAGTACTGAAATTCTTGAGGTTAACTAACTGCAAACACTCATTTTACTTACTGAAGGCTACTGGAAAGTTTCTAAGGGCCACCACTCCGTGGGCCTGCTTGTATATAACATGAAATCACTACTATCTGGAAACTGCTGTTGCCTCGAATTAAAATACAGTCGAAATGTAAAGTGCATTATGTGGCATACAACCCTTAGAGATAAAACAAACAACTTATCTGCTTTTCACAGATTGGTAAGTTTCACTTAGCAGCTGAACCATCAATTTTTCTGTCATCCACTTCTAGTTTAGTTTATATAGTGTGAGAAAGTCCAGTCAGATATAAGCAAGATTATTGAAGATGAGGCATTTTTCTTTTTAATATTACGCTACTAAAGCTGAACCAACATCAAGACAGCATCCAGTTGGGGTGTGTAAACATTATTTTGTGCTTCTTGGCCCATTTAGCAAATACTTTTTTTTCTGTGATAAACCTATGACCTCCATAGGGAGCATTTTCATGCAGAAAGTACTCATCACATTCGTCTCTTCCTGGCTCATAATAATGGTAAGGGACCTTTCGAAAGGCTTCAGACCTGGGAAAGAGAATAAAACATAGATACATGTTAACACATTTTCCAGGAAATCTGTTATATACATTGTAAGTGTAGTTATTGGAATCCCATCCATATCTCTTGTGCCTGGGACTGCATATAAAGCTATCATGTAAGAAATCATTTCATTATACTATAAGCACACTATGGTTTGGCATTTTAACAGATCAAATAAATAAATACAGCTCCTTATGGTACACTGGCCTTATTTAACAAGCATAGGATGATGATCAGGGCCTAGAGGGCACTTATCCTGAGTTAGCAAAAGTAAGCCAATGAGTCAGTATTTCCAAATGGAAGGCTCTCATTGGATAGTGCTAGTCCCAGCAACAGGCTCTTGGGCTGGCTGATTAGGGCACAGGGCAATTGATATTAGCAAGGAAAACAGGAGGGGGAGTTTTCTTGTGCCGCCCTTCTTGGAAAATGATTAAGATAAAACAAACTAATATCTTCTAATCAGATAATGCAAATGGAACTACCTCTGTAGGGAAACCCCATCCTATGGCTATCACGGATGGGGTGAAATGTTACTGTTCTTTTTACTGATTCTCTGACAGAGCTCTGTAGCTAGGAGTACTGGCTGAGCACTGTGGGGACAACTTGGCTTACAGGGGAAGAAAAGGCAGCTATAAAAAAAATAAAATATAACAAACAGCAAAAGGGGAAGGTGATAGTAAGGAATATAAACCAGCAGTTAGGACTTGTAGAAAATTTATAAGGGAAGTAAAGGGATACAAGGAGAACTCTATAGCTGGCAGAGTTAAGGACGACAAGACATTTAAAAATATATATTAGGAATAAAAAAGAATCCTGACAATGGTATTAATCCACAACTAGATGAAAATGGTAGAATTATCAGTAATAAAGCAGAAAAGTCAGAAGTGTTCAATAAATATTTCTGTTCTATATTTGGGGGGAAATCGGATCATATAGCCTCACCATATTTTTGTGATAACACTTTTTCCATTTCATCAGTACTTCTGGAGGATGTTAAACAGACTCTACTAAAGTTAGACAGCAGGTTCAGATAATTTGCATCCAAGAGTTTTCAAAGAGCTGGTTGAGTAGTTCATTGGACCATTAATGCTGATTTTCAGTAAGTCTTGGAGCACTAGGGAAGTTCCACAACTGGAAGAAAGCTAATATTGGACTAATTTTTATAAAGGGCTAACGGAATTACCTGATCATTTACAGTCTAGTCAGTCTGACATCAGTCCCAGGCAAGATAATAGAGCAGCTGATTAATAAATAATTAAAGTATGGTGATATAATTAATGCCAATTAACAGGGTTTAAGGAAAATAAATCCTATCAAACTAACCTGATATCTTTCTTTAATAAGGTTACAACTGTGGTTGATAAAGGTAATAGTGTTAACGTAATATACAATATGTTGGCATTTGACTTGGTACCACACAACATTTTGATTAAAAACTAGAATGATATAAAATTAACATGACACACATTAAATGAACTAAAAACTGGCTAATGCTTAAATCTCAAAATGTAACTGTAAATGGGGAATTGTTATTGAGTGGATTTGTTTTCAGGGGGGGTGCTTCATGGGTCAGTTCTTGGCCCTATACTCTAGCATTTTTATCACAGGACCTACAAGAAAACAAAATCATCACTGATAATGTTTTCAAATGATACAAAAATTGGTGGAGTGATAAAAAGTGAGGAGAACAGATCACTGAAAAAGGGTGATCTGGATCTCTTGATAAACTGGGCACAAACAAGTAATATGCAATTTAATATGGCTAAATGTAAACATATTTGTCTAGGAACAAAAATTGCAGACCATACTTAAAGGCTGGGGACTCTATCCTAGAAATCAATGTCTCTGAAAAATATTTGTTATTATGGTGGATAATCAGCTGAACCATGAGCTTCCAATATAATGATGTGGCCAAAAGAGCTAATGTGATCCTAGGATGCATAAACAAGAATCTTCAATAGGAGTACAGAGGTTATTTGACCTCTGTATTTGGTACAAGTGTGACGGAACTGGAATACTGTGTCCAGTTCTGGTGCCCATAATTTAAGAGTGATCTTGATAAACTGAAGAGGGTTCTATGAAGATCCACAAGAATGATTAAAGGATTAGAAAACATGCCTTGTAGTGCTAGACTCAAAGAGCTCAATGTATTTAGTTTAACAAAGAGAATTACAATTGGAAAGTATCTACATATCAAATTATCTATTTAATAATGGATTCTTCAGTCTTGCAAAGAAAGGTACAATATGATCCAATGGCTAGAAGTTGAAGTTAGGAGCAGAACTAGCTGTTTAAGAGAGGATCCCAGCACTAGAACCCAGAGCAGAGGGTGGGCCTGTGTTGCCCTACCAGCACCGACGAAGGGATTCAAATGGCCTTCCAAGGGGTGTAAGGACTTCTTAGCCCAAGATCAGCCTGAAGATTGAGGTTCAAGGACCAGCTGGGTAATAGCCCAAGAGTGTGCAGAAGGCTCTTTTCTGTTGAGATGTTTCTGGACTTTTAATTGTACCTTCTGTTACTCCAGAAGAGAAGAGACTTTAAAATGACTTGATCAGAGGGCTGAGTTGCAAGGGCTATGTCTACACTAGAAAAAGTTAGGTCGACTTTGTTAAGTCGACTTAACAAAGCGAACTAAGTTGACAACTTTAAATTGACTTAGTCCGCTTTGTTAAGTTGACCTAACCACCCTTAAGTCGACTTAATAAAGTCTACTTAAGGGTTACTACCCGCCCACACTGTCCTTAAGTCGACCTAATGAGTGGTAGTTATAAAGTCAACTTATGCTTTCATTAAGTCGACTTAAGGAATTTCTTAAGTCGACTTAATGAAAGCCTAGTGTGGACGTGGCTTAATTTAAGTTGACTTGAGCCTCCTTAAGTCGACTTAAATTGCCAGTGTAGATATAGCCAAGAAGAGGTGAATCACCATAGGACCACAATCACCTTTGACAGGGGATGCTAGACAAGAAAGAACTGCTATGCCATACCCGGCCAAAAGAGGGCTTAGCGGCTGCAACTCTAACCTTCTACAACAATATTTAATGGTGGCTGCAAGTCCTGAAAATGATCCTTTTAAGTGCCTAACTTTAAACAGCCAAGTTTGAAAGTTTGGAGCATTAACTCCTTTCTCCATGTCTTGGTGTTAATGACCACTAGCTGGTACCAGTGTGAAAACTAATTTCAGGTAACCATCCTAAAATAATCAGTTCCTCATTTCCAAGAGCATTTGGTATCCTGTAAGCTAATAGACTAATATTTCTTGTATAGACATATTTGAGCAGTGAAAATAAGTACACTTTGTCAAAAGAGCAAAATATTCTCTGTTTCCCAGCTAACTCCAAGATTACAGAAAGTCTTTGATTTTAAAAGTTCCTTATGACATTTGACATTAAAGTTTTATAAATGGTTTTTATTTTATCAACGGCAAATATATTTGACATTAAAGTTTTATAAATGGTTTTTATTTTATCAACCCCAAATATATCAGAACTAAATACACTGACAATATAGCATCACATTAATGCAAAACATTGGGAAATGGATTCCTAATCCATTTCTCAGATTTATGATATTAAAATGGATTGTGAAATTTTGACAAGACAACAGAATTGTAGATGCATGAAAATAATTTCCTGTGATCTTACTTGCAGTAGGTGTCATTTATCATCCCATAGACATGAATTCCATAGCAGGCATCCATAGCTAGAATTAAGGTAAACCAACCAGTGCTGAGATATGAACCTGACTGGACTCTGTAAAAATACAACACCACACACAACAAATTGCAATGAGAAATTACTAACATTTTATCAAAGACATGTCACTGTTAATGTGGGTCAAAAGGCATTAAACAACCTGACAATTTGTCAGAAATATACAATTATTTTGAATTGTTATAGGTGTTCTTTTATTCTTTCCAGCCTGGGGCCTCAGGTGATAGCCCGTAGAAGAAAAAACCATATGCTAGCTATCTGAAATGAAACAACTCATGTCCCTTAAGGTGGAAATAATTTATTTTTACATTTGAAAGCTAAATTAATGTAGTATGTGAGATGACAGATAACAATCACTGCCAGAAGTCAAATTAAAAGGGATGTGTGTGCCCTTCTATATATACACACATCTTCATGTACACAGGAAGTTTTACTACAATATATTGGATGTTACACAGAGATTGAAAGTTTACACACTTAATACATCTTTTAAGGTTATGTTGATGATCAGTTGGCAGAATCGAAAGATGCTTTGAAAAATAAAACCATGTGTACATTCAGTCACTCAAATGACATACTTGTGTCAGGGAGAGAAGTGTAAGAGAGTACAGTCCAGTCTGGCAAACTTTACTCATGCAACTAGTTCTACTGAAAGAAACAGGACCACTTGCATGAATGAGAACTAGTCACATGAATAAGGATCTGGCCCACAGTTCCCAAGTGCCTCATATTTCAGAAAATATATATTTCATTAAAAGGTCAAATCTTGTTCACGTTACTCACAGGAGTAGCACCACTGGGAGCCAAGAGAACTACCCACCTGAGCAGAGCAAACAAGAGATGTCACTTTAATACCTCTAATAAAAAGGAATACGCTAGGCACTAAAGATGGATTTAAAGACGTACTTACACGCCTCACTCCTATTTAAATACCTTTCTGAAACCTATCCTGCCTACAAATAGTTAATGTCCAACTTTGCTTAGTGAATGTACGTGCACTTCGGCTATGTCTACACCGGCAATTTAAGTCAACTTAAGGAAGCTTAAGTCGACTTAAATTAAGCCACGTCCACACTAGGCTTTCATTAACTCGACTTAAGAAATTCCTTAAGTCGACTTAATGAAAGCTTAAGTCGACTTTATAACTACCACTCATTAGGTCAACTTAACCCTTACGTCGACTCCTTAAGTCAACCTACGGATGGTGTGGATGTGGAGTAACCCTTAAGTCGACCTTATTAAGTTGATTTAAGGGTGGTTAGGTTGACTTAACAAAGTGGACTAAGTCGACTTAAAGTTAAGTCGACTTAGTCCACTTTGTTAAGTCGACTTAATAAGGTCGACTTTAAGTTGACTTAAAGTCGACCTTATTAAGTCGACTTAACAAAGTCAATCTAACTTTTTCTAGTGTAGACTTAGCCTTCAGTTTTAGTGAGATAAGTGCAAATTAAGTAAAAATTAATAAAAAATATCCATGTGGCAAATGTTTACACCAGGCCATGAAGCCAGTGAAACATAGTCTTAATACTGAGCTCAGTTCTGGAAGATGTGAGGTGAGGGAAAGGAGTGGGGACAAGATGGCTTTATGCTACCTTTGTAGCTCCCAAATTCTGGGCACAGTCAGGGACCCTTCTATTCCTCATTATAAGCTAAAGCAGCCTAAGGGTTGCTCTAAATCAAGATGCAAAGGCCCTCCCAAAGACACTTGCTGAGCAAGAGGTGCTTTGGCTACACTGCCTCTTCTCCTGGAACTCCTCAAAATAACTTTATGTTGAGGGTGGTATGGAGCCATTTTACCAGCTTTTACCAGGAGAAATGCCTGCTATCTGACTCAGGTGCTTTTGTGCAGCAAAGGGACCACCAGGGAAGTCAAAATTAGCGTTATAATATTATAAGGTAATGCTGAAGAATGATATCCATGTGCAAATAAAGCTGGATGACAAGTGAAAGCTATCGTTCTTTCACCACATAGGCTCTGAATACTGCTGTACTTCGATAACTGATGTACTTATAATCAGAAACTGCTTAATTTTACCTCCTCTTCTCTCGGTGGAATTGTGCTATTAGTACCTTGATGTTAAGTAGGCTTAAAGACATATAATTTAAAACAGGATCTTTCAGCCAATTTATTAACAATGAAAGGTAAGCTCAGAGCCACCTATATTCCTTTTCAGGGGATATTATTCCTTTTCTATTTCTTTTTACACTTTGAAATGCTGCTACATGCTGCAACCACCACAGGTAAATTGCTTCTAGGAGTCTGTTCATTTTTGTAGTGCTCTTTATTCCCAATTTTGGATGTTGACTCTCTTTTACTTCTCTCTAAATCTCTTTATCTGTACCTTTCCCCCAGTTTCTTCAGTTATTTTAAGCAGATATTTTTCCCCATTGCCTACCATAGAGAAATATTCAAGCTTTTCAGTTCCCAACCAAATCATGGGGAACTGAAATGGGTGTTCAAAAGCAGTTAATACAAAGTTGCTTCCTGCCACATTGAGCTGTACTGCTTCTAACAAGCTTCCTGCACTAACAGCAAAAGCACACTCACCTTGGGCTAACCATTTAAAATCGTAAAAACCATTTATCAGAGCACTATGAAGATCAGGACCTTTCCGATAAGGGAGGCTTATTGGACAGTACAAAATATTGACAGTAGCATTTGAAATCTGCTATGCTAAGGAGTAAAAAGGAATTTTAAAAAGAATTAATCAATATTTCATGTCTTGTTTTAACACCACTGGACTTTAGTCCTCTCATCAATATACTACACTGGCAGGATAAATAAAAACAGCAGAGTAAGTTCCTCGATACCTTCCCTGGGAGATGGAATACATGACAGAATGCAGATTGTGTACATTAAAACACAATTCTTCTTTTATTTTTTTCTTCCTGCAGATATGTGACTACTGAAAGAACATAGTTAAATAGTGGGGATAATATGTAACACCTTGGAATTCTATTGATACTGTAAACATATTTTGACATATTAATGAAAGCAGTACCGAAAATGTGAAAACAAGGCAGTGGTCATTAAAAGTTATTTGGTCTATTTATCTTTGAAATGAAAAGCTTGTTTTGCCCAATTTCCCAGTGTGATGGGCTGCTCCCCAAATCTGGTCTGGTGTATCGCTATGACCCCTCAAATCCCGCTCCTGAACCCCAATTCACCTGCTCTGCTGGGTGACCACTCACTCCTGAGTCAGCCCACACTAGCCACCAGCGTGTAACTGGTCCCAGGCAGTGGGTGTAAATCCACTAGCCACACAGGCGTTGATCCCCAAGCGAGCACACCCAGCCCCAAAAACTACACTGGGAGCCACTGCCTCACAGGGATTGGGACCCACTCCCAATCACCTTAGTCTCAAGTCCATCCACTTAACAAAGAAGTGGTTTGTGCCCAGTCTTCCACATCTCTACCCTCTTAAGATCACGCAGCTTTAGATAAAACAAATACTAGTTTACTGATTAGAGTCCGATTTCAAGTGAGAACATGGCCAATCAAGGCAGAATTAGACTATAAATAAGTCAGGAGTGACCAAATAAAAGGTATAAACCACATACTAATCTAACATCTTTACCTAAATTGACCTCAAAGTCCAAGATTATGCGCAAAGTGTTCGGCTGTTCGATGTTTTACAGCCATTCTCTGCCTATTCCCAGGCATGGCCCAGATCTTGCTTGAAGTTGGTTGCAAGATGGTGTCTTCCAGGCAAAAGCCTGCAGCTTCTCTCCCTCCCAAACAGTTTCTGTGTCTTTGTTTTTACAAACTCCTGACAGCCCCTCCCCTTCTGTCCTGTTGTGTGAGTCTCTTTACTTCTACCTGAGCCAGGGAGGGTATTAGCATCCCCTCTGAATTGTAAATCTCCAGCCACTGTGCTAAAGATAGTCCTGAGAGTCTGAACCCTGTAACATGCTTCACCTCTGCACGCACATGTTGCTGTGGGGAGCATGGCATCACAGCAATCCTACAGGATAACTTAGATAATGTACAAACAGAATCTGGGTTGCCATTTCAAATAACACAAGAGAAAATGCACATGTTCTTAACCTTTGATTTCCATATGGTCCCTTTTGCTCAAAGGGCTTTTCTCATTTATTAAAAAATACCCTTTGCCTCAAAACCTCATCAAGAAACACTAATTTGAATGTTTAGTTCTAGCTAAGCACAGTTTCAAGTTCCATGCTATCGATGGCTCAGGTCTGACAGATGTCAGTAGAGCAGGAACTCGTGTAGAAAGTGTTTTTCATCTGTGGATCTTAACATGCTTTTCATACAGGTGGGTAAATATTAGAAGTGCTCAACAAATGGAAAAACAATACATCAAAAAGTTTAAAATGTCTTAAGTTCTTATTTCTCAGGATTTAAAATGGAATAATTTCTCCTTTCATTGCAAATTACTTTTTTTGGAAAACATAAAATTTTCATTTCTCTCCCCTTTTTCTCTTTTTGCCACTGAGTCCAATAAAATGAAAAATAACCAGTGTCCACCAATCCCACTTCACCCCTACTTTTTCCCTTTTCCACAATGTATCTTCTCCTACTTTAGAAAGTTTGGAAAAGTTGCAGAATGCGAAAAGAAAAGAATCAAACTCTAACTTTGCCACTTTTCTAAAGTTGAAGAAGCTTTGAAGAGTTAGTTGGAAAGAGAAAAGGAAAAATACCACTTTGTATCATTTGTTTCATTGCATTCTGTGTCACAAAGAAAAATGGAGGGGGGGGGGAAGACTGAAATTTAAAAAATAATTGGGTTTTGAAAATCAAAATGAATTTTTCAATTTCAAATTAAAGTCTTTTACATTCCCTATATATTTTTTTAAGTTGAAAATTATATTTTCCTATGGAAAATGTCACTTTTGATGAAATTCCATTTTTCAGTGGAAAAAATGTTCTGTAAAAATATTTTGACCAATTCTTGTAAATATCACTACATACATTTTGTGGAAAAACTGAGACCCAAAAAAGGTGAAATGACTTGGCCAAAGTCACACAAGTGATAAAGGAATGAAAGGAACCCTGCTATCTTGCTGACCAGTCCAGTGTTCTACTCACTGAATCATTTTGAATCTCATCTCTGCAGATTCTTTTTCTTTTAAATATGTTCCTATTTTAGTACATGCACACATATATATATTTAAAACACACACCTTACTTTCTGCGTGCTATTACACACCAATGTTTAAAATGAACCAGCACTTTAAGGCCTTATCCTGTGGTGCTTAATAGTCTCTGGAAACAATATGAGAGGAGGGTGCCCAGAACATCTCAGAATACAGACTTTGAATATTTTAGATTTGAAAATGAAAACCCATGGAATTATTTATCTTAGCAACCCAACTCTGTGCACATTCAGTAAGCGTCTACTCCAGCTTTTTCATACATTACAGGGTGCAATTTTCCAGAGTGCTCAAGTTGTTTTGAAGCAAAGTTAGACAAACTCTGAGCACTTTTGAAAATCCCATCCTTAATCTGTGCATTTAGGGTGAAATTCAATCTTATGCAAAGGACCAACTCAAGACCTATGCATCAATAAAGCCTGTGAGGATGGATATCCAGAGAGCATATGACAAATGGGGGAATTTTCTGTAATATTTTTATGAACTCTTTTATGAATCCTGTGAGTGCAGAAGAGTCAAAATGCTGCTCTGGGGGCAGAGCACGAGAAATGAGGAGTTTGTGTCATATAAATATCTGGGGTGATATGAATGGGTGCTAAGGACTGGCAGGAGCCAATCCATATTAACTGAGGCTCCAGAAAAGACAATGGGAACCCCAATGACTGAATAATTGATGCTTAACAAAGGGAAGCTCCAAGAGGCTGACCATATGAACTCACAATGGTTTTGAAGGAGGAAGACAATTGGGAAGTGACAGGATGATAAGATAAGAATTGGGTTTACAGAGACAGATGAAGGGCAGACATCGAGGAAGTGAAGGTGGTTCCTACAGCAGCATGGCTGATGGGAGCTCTAGCCCTGGTCAGTCAGAACTCTTTTTTAGCCTTTGTTTCTTTATGCTATTTAAGGACTTCTCACTGCTGTGCTCCAGTTGACTAATAAATCCTATTCTGTTTTAAGTGGCTGTGTGGAGTCACTGCAGATACTTACAGAAGGACATTGACCCCCTAAAGAGGATAAAAGTCTCTGAACAGGAGCCTGCCTCAGTCGAACTCAATGACCAGAGCTCAAAGGGAGAAACAAGAGTGTTGACGCTACATGGCTTACCCTGTTGAAGAGTGTGACCCCTTGGGTCTGAAACACTGTGGTGGTTCTTGGGGTGTGGCACACTGACGGGCTTTTCCCAAGGAACTGCTTAGAGTTCAGGACAGAGCACAGATCCTGTAAATCACAGAAAGGTGGGACTGGAAGGTACCTCAGTAGATCATCTAGTCCAATCCCCTTTACTGAGACAGGACTAAGTATTATCTAGATCAGTGGTTCTCAACCTTACATCCCACCAATCACTCTATCAAAGAACCTGGGTCTCACCATGATAGAAACAAAAAGCCCACTTTTCCCGAAAAGGACATTTATATGTTTACAAAGAGATCAGTGGGAGGGAGAGCAAATTCTTAGTAATTGTTATGAAAACCCTGCATACCACTTAAACTACTTCTGCATTCCACTGCTGGTCCGCGTACCACTAGTTGAGAACCACTGATCTAGACCATCCCCTGATAGGTGTTCTTGTCTAACCTGTTCTTAAAACTCCAGTGACAGCGACGCAGGACATATTCCTGAAAATCTCCCTCAATATGCCCTTCCAGCTCATTTGTGACCCATTGATAACTATTCTCTGAGTACGGTCTTCCAACTGGTTGTACTCTCACCTTATACTAGGTTCATCTAGGCTGCATTTCTCAGATGGATTATGCGAATAGATTGATTATGAGAAGGTCATGTGAGACAAAATCAAAAGCCTCATTAAAGTTGGGATATATCACATCTACTGCTTTCCCCTATCTATGGGGACTGTTACCGGTGACAGCATAGCAGTGTAGCTATGCAGGCAGTGCTGTTTCTTGACAACGCTGTCTTTTTTAAAAATCACCCTCCAGTTCTTAAGGGCATGAAGTGATGGAATCCACTGATGGGAATTGATTGTTCTGCAAGCACTAGATGTCTCTCACTGAGGAGATAGTGCTTTGTTCAGGATATGCTTAAGCCTGCAAAGACAGGGACAAGAACTAGCCCTTAGACTTTCATTTTCCAGCAGTTTTATAAGTAATAAAGCATATCATATCATATTTTGCTTTGTCCAGTAGTGACATATTACTGCTGCTACTGTAATATGTAACACATAAAACCTTATATTAGATTATCTGAAAAGATAAGACAATCAAACAGATGTATTTTCCTTGAGCTTCATATTATGCTACAAAGCTGTTTAAAGGATGGGAAAACTTCAGAAACTTGGTAAAGAAAAGAATAGAAGGTTTCATGCTGGGCTAGAAAACAAAAACCAATCTTCTTTGACACCTATTAAAATGTTCTGATGTAGGCTGAACAAAGGAAAAAATGGATTTCTCTCTCTAATCAGAAGAAAATAGAAGACATCAAATCTTTTTTTTAATGATTAAGGCTGAGTGTGTTCAGATCAGGTGAAAGTTCTATCGTCATCTAAATTCTCCTTCTCATAGAAAAATTCTAGCAATCTCTTGTCTTTGTTCAAGTACAAATTCAATTGATTCATAATTTTAGAAGCAATTTTAAATCTACCTCTCCTACTCTAAAGTAAGTTGGCAATCCAGAGTTGGATGGATTATCCTTTCTAGTGGGCAGCTCAGCAGTGAAAGATGAACATTAAGAAACCCCAAACCTTGATGTGCCAGTTTGCCAGTTTCATATTCCTGGATGAGATAATGAGCATGATAAATTAGGATTTCAATGCTGTCGGTCAAGACAGCAATTTAGAAAAAATTTTTTCTCTTTCTTTTAATTCTTGATTTGGAAAAATCAGTGGATGGGTAAGAATTTCTATTAATCACTAAAAAAAATATTTAGGCACACCTATTTTTCCTTCATTTTAAAATATACATATTTAAAACAATTGCAACAACCTAAATTAAAATACTAGGACTTCCTGGGGCCACAGGCAGGAAGGGCAGATGAAAAATGTTATACACTTGTTTTATAGACTCTCTCTCATTTGGTCCTAACACTGAAGCACTGAAATCAGCTAGAGTTTTATCAGTAACTACAGCTGGTGCAGGTTAGGTCCCTTGATGAATCAGTAAGTGCACTTAAGTCTATTAGCATCAATACATTTCCAGATAAGACTGGTGAAGCAGGAAATTTCATATTGTCTAGGATCATTCTAACATGATCAGAATTTTCTGAGAGCTGTTTTACTATCTGGGACCACACTGTGCTTATAAAGCTTGGGTCTGTGTTTGGCTCAGCATGGAGCATACACGCTCTCAGTGAGCTCTGGGAAACATTTTGTCTAAAAGAGGCACGATATCCTGGAACACCTCAGAACTTAGTGTTTTCGTCTTCTCTGCAACAACCCCTAGAAAGGGTGCAGCATGTTCTCATCAGGTGCTGGGCCAGCTATATTGGACAATGGGAAGGCCCTGCCTCTCCTTCTCCTCTTTCTCTCCTTCTTTGGGGTGCCTTTTGCCCCAAGATAACTCATTAGCTCCAGTGTCTTGTCCTCGAGTGGGAGGTGGAACAAGAAAAGAATCCTTGGGCCTTCCCTACCTGTGCACAAAGGCCAGGAATAATCTGGCCTGGGGAGCCTTGCCTGAGTCTACTGCTCAGTCCAGGGGATGGAAGTCTTGGCTGCTGCAAAAAGACTTTCAAAGGCCAGATTTGTCCACATATATCCTACCAAAAATACTTGTCACTCTCTCAAAACTCAAACACGGAGCACTTTTATGGCTTATGGCACTTTTAAAGGCTAACAAATGTATTTATCACATGAGCTTCCGTGGGAGAAAATCCCACTTCGTCAGACACTTGAAGATGGAGAACTTACAGAATGGGAGGGAAAAGTTCCACAAGACTCCTTGTTTGTTTTGTTGAACTAGACGAACACAGCTCCCCCTTTGGAACTTCTCACAACTCAGTTGCTCGGCCAGATGTCCCAGTGGTTTGTTCTTCACTAACCAGATTAATGTGACAATTCTCAAATTTTCTGGACAAAGATCTCTCTCCTCTCTGGGATAACACCTTCCAATGATGGGCACACCGATTATATCTTTGTCTTCCAGATTAAACAATAAGGTTCCCTGCCAGGCAGCTATTGGCCAAATGCTTCTCTTTTTGTGGGAGGTAAAAGCTCTCCTTTGGACAGTGGCAAAATCCACTCTGTGCGTCTGTTTCGTGGGAGGGGAGAATTTGGGTCTGAACTCAGCAAACTGTGCGCTTGGCTGAGAAGGCAGCCTGGCTCGGGAGAAAAACACCAAAGGGCTACAGAGCATTAAATCTAGTTCAGGTTTGATTTTGTTCCCTGTCAATCAAAGGCTGCTGTTGATATTCAATGATAATTCTAAGGTTTGTTGCTAATAGTTTTTATTTTACTGCATGCTTTCTGCAAAGAAGGAAGTGGCATAAGAAGAGCTGTGAACAAGGCACAAACAAAGAGAATTGATTTTCCTTGTTGAAAATGGTTTCTATTTTTCCTTTGTACACAGATACCTGTTAGGCAGTTGTTTACCATAATTATTCACTTTAGTTTGTGTATGCATGCATGGGTCCACTGCATGCTCTGTAACAATATATGACATCTAATAACACCAGCCCTTGCCCCTCAAGCAGCAAGCAGACTGTGTCACACATGTGTCACACATTCAAAACCCCACATGGTGCTGCAGGTCATTCTGTAAAGTGAAACATTTATGTATCGACAGATGTTTTATTATCCATTGTGTATGGTTTCGTGCAAAGATTAAGCAAGTGGAATGTGTTACGAGCAAAGTGAATAGAATTCTGGGTTCAGGCTGTGATTATGCCTGGAAAGATGTATCCACGAGGGAAATAGTAAGGCACATTTTGTGCTCAGATCATGGATCCCTTCAAAACCACTGAGTTTTCATTAAACAGATTCACCATGAAGCCACATTCAAGGTAGCAGTCATATTGCACAGACCACCCATTTAGGCATATACCACCAAGTTTACCTGCAGCTCCTGGATATCCAGTCTTATTCTGATTCACTGTCCTTTTATAGTAGTTTTATTATTTACTTTTTTTTATTATTTACCATTTACCAGTACAGTGGCACCTATAGGCTTCAATCAGGCCCTATATGTGTGAGTATTGTATAAATACATAATAAAAGATAGTCCCTGCCATAAAGATCATGTAATGGAAGACAAGAAGCAACAATTGGTGAGGAGCTCTGAATAATGTGTATGTGAGCAGCCTAGAAGAGATGGCGAGAATGCGCCTAGGCTGACCAAAAGAAACGGGCAAAGAATGGGCTGACTTTGCATCAATTTATGCCTGTTTGAAGTAAGTGTGTGTGTCTCTGTGTGTTTTAAGCACAAAGATCTGACTTAATATCTGTATTTTCTGACAACAAATGTAAAAATAAAATTTAAAATAAGATCAGTCACTGCATTTACTAGAATTAACACAAAATATCTTTCTATATATAATTCCAGGGCTTACATTCATACCGTCTTTTATTCATGTGCTGTATACACATAGGGACCTGGAGAATTGAGAGAGAGAGACAGAGAGAGAGAGAGAGAGAGAGAGAGGGAGAGAGCAAGCACTGGCTTCTGTTACCGGTGGATTTGTGTTTTCCTCATTTCTGGTTCCTTGACCTGACTTTGATGCATTTCTGCTCAGCTGCGAACTCAAGTGACAGGAGAAGGAAGTTTATTCCATCCAAGCAGAATGGGCTGCTTGAAAGGACTGTGCTGCTGGGCTCAGAGCAGAGAAAGAGCAATCTTGCTTATCAAGAGCAATCATGGAGGCCTGGCTCACTGCAAAGCACAAGCAGGAGAACCAAACGAAAGGGATAATTACAATTGTAAACACTGCCACAGACAATACTGTTTTAAGGTTGACTTTTGTACAGGAAAATTCACGGTACTTAATCTTTTCACGTCAGAGAGTAACCCCAATAGAGATAGAGCGTTTTCAACTAGACTTCTATAGCTTCTTACAGCGGTGTGGCCTTTGCATTCATACTGCCCGTTAGATATGAACAGCATCTCAGATATGCTCAGTATGGAAGGCCATATTCCAAGATACAAAGGAATATTAGATTTCAGGTGAGAATAAGAAAAGCCTTATATGGCTTACCTTGACCCCAGACTCCTGTTGGTTTTTTTTCCATTATCCAATTATCTAATTTTACCCTCGCCAGAAACACATGTTATTGGTGTCCCTTGAATGCCTTGCTATCGGTTCTGATTCACAAGTACAAATCCTGGTCCCATAGAACCAATAACCTGGTCCCAGAATAATCACTGTTTGCTCAGTTTACAAATAAAAAGATGTTTTTGCTAAATTCCCATCTAGCAAATTTCACCTGGAATCTAAAGTCATGCTGCTTATGTAAGATTACCAATGTAATTGACATCTGCAGTTCTTTAGTGTACATATATAAGTAAAGATTTGGCATTTGGAACTTGCTTAACATTTCTGTGGATGCAGAAATCAATAAAGACTCTCCCACAACTGTCTTGGCTCTGTAGTGCTAAGAGTGGTAAAAAATAGTAGATAGGGAACATTTTTTTCCCTATTCTTTCTAGGTTTTTATACTACGCCCATCACAAGAGCAGCTGTGTCAGAACAGATGAGATAGAAGGGTCCCTGAATGCACAAAGGAATAGATTTGATAGGTAAGAAAGTACCATTTTACGGTCTTTTTTTTTTTTTTTTAATCATAAAGCACCTGTGTAAAAGTCATTTCACTCATATAAAGGGCCAGCTGGTGCAGCTATGCTGATTTACACCATTTTAGGATCTGACTCAAACAGCGAATAATTGGGCTTTAAGTGGCTGAAGTGAACAAGACATGGTGTGAAATTTGCTTCATCCCTCCCGGGACTTTGCTCAAACCTGAGAGTTGGCTGCAACCCCATGTATTACGTCCACTGGTCCCACTCCACTCTCTGTTCGCTTATGCTGGCTCAATGACCTGGTTCCATAGTACACCAGGAGAACCAAATACAGACACCCCTGTTTCCCTGATAGCGTCTACAGCTGTGCAGCAAGGCTTACATGATGCAGAGAGCATTGTCTATGCCCTCCACACCAGGGACAAATCGCACCATTTAATAGATGCTGTGCATGAATGTGATCAATGAAAGAATGAATCATTTCTGTTCTGAACAAATCCTGTCTGTTTACCGACACCTATAAATGCCAATATACACCACTGCACGTCCAGCAGCTTTCATTCAAAGATCTTGAATCTGTCTATGATTTGTACCACACATTATCACACCCTCTGAGTGCAGATCATTTACAAGGTCTGCAGGTGAGGATCACTCATTTTTCAAAGTGTTTCACAAAGCTTCCCAGTTAAACTGATAAGTATTGTTTTCCCCATTTTACAGGGGTAATCTGAGGCAGCAGGTAGGGCTGGAGTATAGCAGAGGCTATAGGGACTGACGCTCTGGGCCACAGCCATGAGGGGGGGCTTCAGGCTCCAGCCACTAAATATCCAGCGATAATCCGCCCCCCCCCCTCGCCCTACTCAGTGCCAGCAGGGCTGGAACGCTGAGAGCACTCCTGCCCTGCCAGTGCTGGTGGGAGTGGGGCTCTGGGGCAAGAAGCCAGGCTCGGCACTCCAGCCCCACTCCTGGGCTGGTTGGTCTGCCCTCGAGGGCGGAGTGGTGTAGGGCAGTGCCTGGTTGCTCCATCTGGGGCGGTGGGGCCGGCTGGATCACGGTGTGACCTCTGCCGCTCTGGGGCCCATGGCCTTGAGGGGCTGGGATGGGAGCATCCTTTGGCCCCAGTGTCCCACCCCAGTGACAAGCCTCCATGCTGGGGGGTGGGGGCCCCTTGAGGAGAGGGACCCCAAATGGTGGGGACACAGTGGGGGGCAGCCCAGGGCCCCCAGGCTGGTTAATCTGGCTCTGACAGCAGAAATTCTGACCCAATTTACTCTAAAATAAGTGATTTAAGTGACTCAGACATACAGCAGCTGCAAATAGCCCCAAGGGTTGGAAACCATGCCCTCTTTATTTCAGCCATGCTCACAAAGGGCCATGCCCTCTTTATTTTGGCTATATCTACTTTTCCTTGCTTTGCCAGCAGTGGGGAGGAAAAGTAATTCAAGAGCACCAGCAAAAGATCCCCATGCACATAAATGAAGCCAGTTCTGCAGCCAAGTGCCACAGCCTGTCTGGCTCAAAGCATCTGTACTGATCCTGGCCCAAAGTCCCCAACATGCGATTAATAAATCTGTTAGTCTTTAAAAGTGCCACAAGACTCTTTTGTCTTTCTACAATAGACTGACACGGCTACCCCTTTGGAATTTGGCTAGAGGAAATGGCACTTTTTAGGAAATCATTTTTCCATCTTTTAGGATTGTTTCAAACTAAAATGTTTCTGATCTTCTGTAGGGGAAAACTAATATCAGAAAGAGATTCTGCCTTCCCTCTAATCACCTCCCTCTGCACCACCAAAAGAGGAAAAAAAATATGATAACAATATCCTTATTTAGTGACATGAACAAAGAACTTGTGTAGACATATTGTGACTGATTAAGTGGTGTAAAAGGATTGAAAACACCCCACTGATAATATTGGTCTAAGAAGAATCCAAGAATCTAATCTAAATTGCCTCAGCTCTGTTCCTTTTACTTCTCTAGTACATCTGACACCCTCTCTCTTCAAAGATCTGTAAGAAAATTACAGTTGTTGTACCCTCAACAACTGTTGTCTGTGCTGAAGATTTCATTTGAAATTCTGTGCTGCATTTCTAAGGTTTGCAGCACAGGAGGAGGTGGAGAGTAAGGTCATTTAAATTCACTTTTGCACACACCCCATCCTGGGTTGCTGGGGATGCTGAAAAGGCCCCTGGCATAACTTAAACCAGTGGTTCCCAAACTTTTTGGCTTGAGGGCCACAGGTACCATTTTTACAACCTTTAAGGGCCATCAGTCTTGGCTACCAGGTACCCCTACCCACTGCAGCCAGATGGAAAGATTTTAGTGGCCCCATGGAAACACACACCAACTGGCTCCTTAGGCAGCAGCTCCCTTCTTTAGCCAGCAGGAAGTGAGCCACAGGACACTTTGAAAGCTCCTGGAGGCCACTTTTGACCCCTAGGCTGCGGGTTGGGAATCACTGATTAAATAGCGTTTGTCATGTTCGTCTGCTTCAGATGTGGAGTGGCTACAGAGCTTGCTTTTACACACCGTATGTGTTCATCATGAGATTCTTTAATGTTCTGCCAGGTGTGGCTGAGGACAGGTTCATTTAAATATGGTGTTTTGTACATATTGCCAGATAGTGACTGCACAGGGTAACATAATTTAGCATTCCATTACATCTCCCCCTTTGAGTTCTACATTCTTAGCCTTTACAATACTTACACTGTCATGCTGTCTTTGAGGCTCAGTACACACCAGTCTTTTTAAGTGTCTGTGAATCACATTTGTTTTCTAATTACACAACTTGAATGTGTAACAAGTTGGTCACTTGTCTGTCCTTTAGTTGCCAATGACTGGCTGCGGTCAGTTTGGAATCCTTGGCTATGTCTACACTTACTAAAATTAGTTCGAATTAGTTAATTCGAACTAACTAATTCGAACTAATTTTAGTTAGTTCGAATTAGCTTAATTCGAACTAGCACGGCCACACTGGAATGTTAGTTCGAACTAAGCAAGCACTTGCTTAGTTCAAATTAGCGATCCCCATTCATTTCAATGGCCGGTTAAGTTGAACTAAGAAATTAGTTCGAATTAACATGGCCACATTGGTTAATTCGAACTAGTTAGTTCGAATTAACCCCTTAATTCGAATACCCTATTCGAACTTATTAGTTCGAATTAAGGAAGCCCTTAATTCGAACTAACTAAAGCCCAGTGTAGCCATGGCTTTAGTTAGTTCGAATTAAGCCTCCTTAATTCGAACTAACTTGCCAGTGTAGACATAGCCTTTGAATTTTCTTGTACTGCACCTGTCATCTGCAGCATTTGCTGTTGATTGCTCTTTCTGAGGTATAAACTGTGCTTTTGTCTTTGTAAGTTATTTGTGTGGTCTGGTCCAGTTCTGAATACCTCCAGGGCTAGTCAGAGATGCATCAGATGACTTCAGCTCTGGGGGAAGAGTTGAACATGACTGTATGTCCCTTCTGAGATGACCATGACATCAGTTTCTGAGTCAATTTTAGAGTCAATTGTAGTCTTGCCATGAATATTCATGTGTCTTACGAAGCTGGATTTTACCCATGAAAGCTCTTGAGATAAATACATTTGTTAGTCTTTAAAAGTGCCACAGAACTCCTTCTTTGTTTTGGTTTTAGTGGAATAGACTAACACTGCTACCCCTCTGGAACTTGTCACTATGAATATTCAATTTCACTCTCCGGGAAGGCTTTATGTTATCGCAAGTGATAGATCTCAGAAACAATGGCTCTTGATTTTCTGCAATATGACTCAGCTCTCTGACTGCTCTGATGTGGCCAATGACTGTAAAATGTTCATATTCCATGCAGGGCTGTCCCGTGGGGGGAGCGGGGCCCAGGGCCAATTGGCCTAGGTGGGGGCCTGCCGTGCCCCTCCCCCCCCCCCGCTGGAGGGGAGGTGGGCTGCTCCACCCCCCCAGGGAGCCAGCCTGGGTGGGAAGGCTGAGGCTGCTGGTGGGGAGCCGGCTCCGGCCCCGTCCCAGAAGCGGTGGCCGCCGGTGAGGGGAGCCGGCCGCAGCTGGGACCCCAGGATGCTGCAGCCGGTGCCCCAGCCGGGGACCTGAGGCTGCTACCACTGGCAAGGACTGCCCTGGCCTCATGGGGCAGGCTGGTCAAGAGGTGGGCCCCAGCCACCTGCTCCGCCCCTGGGCCTGCGTGCTCTGCCCCGGGAGCGGGGAAGACTAGCTGAGAGGCCAGGCTTAGTGCTCCTGGCAATCACCCCATTTCCATGCATGTATTACATTGCATACCTTGGGCCAGACATGCATCAGCTCTTGGAATATGACCTTTTCCACACCTTAGAGATGTAGGCTGGAATTTGTTCCTCTTAGGCTGGGAATTCTCATTCCTTGCGTCAGGGGGTTTGATAATGACTTTTAACACTTGTGTCTGCTTACGGATTCTAAGCTAGTTTCAGATTTTTCAACTTTGTCAAATTGTTCTAGGTTTTGCTGTCTCACCAGCTCAGATTGCTTTGCTCTCTGTGTAGCTGTGGCTAGGGTTAAATCCCTCTTCAACTGTAGCTGCTGTGAAAGGTTTTTACCTGTTAACCCAATACCCAGCTTGTCTCATATGTTTTCATATTTTGCATTCCCCAAATCACAGTTTTCAGCCGATGTATGCAGAGCTCTTATAAAACATTTAACATTTTCTTCTGGCTCTAGCATTCATGGGTGAAAACGTGCTCTTTCATGAATCACATTTCACTGAGGTATAAAGTATGCAACGAGTGTAAGCAGAAGTGTTTCATAGTCATCTCTGTGACAGTATTTAGTAAAATCAAAGGATTTAAAGATATGCTCTGCCTGCTTCCCTATAACATAAATGAAAGAAGATATCACTATATCATCAGCTTCTTTGTGGAGCTTGGTAACAATGCAAAAACTTGAAAAATATTGCTTGCAGAATATTGTTTCCAGTCTGTCCATTCTAAAGGTTTGTCAAAACTGGAGTTATCCGGGGCATGGAAGAATGGTATGTCGATGAGATCCTGCAATTTTTGATGCTTTATTCTTTCCATTTCTTTTTGTAATTTAGTCCCGCTGCTACATCATGGCCCTGAACCAGATATGACTGACTACCAAGCTTGCTTATACACACCAGATGTGTTCATCAGAAGACCCTTTAGTACTCCGGCACATATAGCTGAGGTATGTTTCAATGCCATGTTGTATATAATGTTTACCTAGTGCTTGAGCAGAATGATACTCCATTACAGCATTTGCGGCCTGTCTAAGAGTATATCTACACTACAGTCAGGTGTCACAGCAGCACATATAGATATATCGGAGCTAGCTTTGATCTAGCTAGCTCAAACAACAACAGGTGTGTGAAGTTACAACAGGATAGACTAGCTCAGGGGTCCGCAACCCAAAAGATAAGAAGAGCCATTTTTAAAAACTTCCTTCAATAACCAAGTTTTTTGAGAGCCGCAATGGGTGTAGCCTCCTGATGGGGGGAGCTGGGAGCTGGGCCAGGGTGCCTACCACAGGGTCCCTTGGTGGAGGAAGGGGGAGCCTGGAACCAGGAGCACCCCCTTCTCCCTGCAGGGTCCCCCTGTGTCAGGGGGAGCCTGGAGCCTGGCATGGGGTGCCTGCAGTGTCCCTGGGTGGCAGGGGGCCTAGAGCCAGGTGTGGACCACTCCCAGGGCTTGTTGGGGGTGGGGGTGGGGGGACGGAGCCCAGAGCTGCAAGGGGACAGCCAAAGAGCCACATGTGGCTCTGGAGCCGCAGGTTGCAGGCCCCTGGACTAGGCACTTGAGTACATCTCCAGGGTCCTAGGTTGGGTTGTACCACCTGTGCTGTCGTGGCCGTCACTGCTATTATTTGAGCTAGCTAGATCCAAGCTAGCTGAACGTACGGTTGCCACGTGTCAGGCTAGCTAAAAACCAGCCAAGTTTTTGTACTGCTTTGCCCATTTCTGGCGAATACATGCTGGACACTGGACTATGAAGCACAGTCTTCTCACTGGACTCAGCAGGTACGAAGTGGAGGTGGCTGGCTGCCCAGAACCTACTGCCTTCTGCATAATTCCCCTGCCTTTCACAGGTACATACGATCCTCGAACCCTGGACACTCAGCACCCTTCAGGCATTAATCAATCAGAGTCCTTTAGAAAGCCACTGGCATACCCCCTTAGCACCCATAACTCCCACTGGATCTCTTGTATTTGCCTCTGTCTTGTATCAGATGCAACCTCAAGTGTTCATCACTGGAATGCTGTGACATTGCCCCTAAAAATAAGAACCTGCTGCCAGCAGCAAAATCAAACAGCAAATATAAATTCAAAAAAGACTTACAAGGCAGCATGATGTGCAAAGTTTGCAAACCTTTATCTTGGGACAAAGTAAGAAAAATAATATAAAAACACATGGGTGGTTTTCTTTGTGTGTGTGTGTAAAATGGTTCTCAAAAACATTTTAGTAATAATTAGTTATAGTCAGTGTGGGATCCTTTTGGTTGGTTGGGGGAGGGGAGACGGTGGCGAGTTTTTCTGAATCTCAGAAGCGGCAATCCTAAACTCAGGTGTGTCTATACACGCTGCATCCATATCTCTGATTACAGTGTGGGCTGCAACCTTGCCTTGAATCACGTGTAGTGCTTTATGCTGTGCCCTGGACCCTACAACATGTTTATCTTGCCCCAGCCCTGCTCCCGACATGCCCCGGTTACCAAGGCTTGTGCAACGGTCCTTGGAAAGCATCTTATGACTGTCATTTGCAGTTTCTGCCCCAGGGGACTGTGGGTTCCTTTACATGACATAAAGGGGCTAGAAAAGGGTTGAGGCTCTCACACTTCAAAACTAAAAGAGAATCTAAGCTCCCATTGAGAAAGAATAGCGTAGCATACAAATAAAATACTTCTCTTAAAAGTACACGGAAATCTGCCATTTTTATGCTGCACATTTTTTCTCATGGAAGATGTAAACTAAACAGAGCTCCAGTTAATCCAGCATCCCCAGAGTGAATTAATTTGATAGGCTTTCCCTCCCTTTTCTTTCAGTATTAGGCACTTAGTACTCCTAGCTGCATGCTTTAGTGAAATCCATTGTCTGCAAACACAAGAGAAATTCCCTGATTAGCTCTCACCTTGTCAAGACAAGATACTGAAAAGAGTTCATCTACCCTTGGCTGAAAGAACTTGTATTTCTAACATTTTTCACAAACCATTTTATTTAAAAACAAAACCAAAAGTTAATAGGCGATAAATTCCAAAGATACACAGCATGTGTCTGTGACCTGGAAATGGAAATCATTAAAATGTATTTTGTAATTTATATGGGAGAATAGCCAGAGCAAAACTGTGCTCCGACCCTGATCAAACAAGCTAGGAAAGGGAGACCTAAACCTTTGGACCAGATCCTCAGCTGGTGGAGCTACCCTGCTTTACACCAACTGAGGACATAGCTCGCTGTTTACTTTTCAGCTTTGTGGATTCTGTATCAATTTATTTACTTCACTCTGTATCGTCAGATGGAGGAGGGAGAGTATTTTTTTTCTCCCTGCATAGAATGTAATTGAGCATGTTGTCTTTTCCAATGAGTGATGATCATCCAGAAAAAGTCTTACAAGGGTCCAGCCATGTCATTAAAAGGGAAACTTCATTTCTCACAGGCAAATGCAGGCTGAAGAGCGAGAATTTAAAAAAAACCCCACACTGCTGGTGCCTTGACACATACTCCATATCCCTGAACCATATCTTGTCTCACTTCCCCTGTATATCAGTCTTTACAGGACCGTTTCCATAAATTTCCAAATCTAAAAACAAAACGCCTACTTTCCAGTTGAATTTTGGCATCTGAGTTTAGCTCTCCATAAATATTATGATGTTTATTTTATTATTTATATAGCTGTAGCATTTAAGGTATGTTTACACTGCAACTGAGAGTGAGCCTCCCAGCCTGAGTACACAGACACACACTAGCTCTCCTCACACTAGCATGCTAAAAATAGCTGTGTGGATGTGGTGGCGCAGACTGAAGTTCAAGCTCTCAAGCTCAGGGAGTCAGATGGACTTGAGAGTCTGTCCACCTGAGTTAGATGACTCTCTCCCAACTGCAATGTAGACAATCTGAAAGGCCTCAAGTTCAGGGTCCTATTGTGATAAGTGCTGTACATACACATAGTGAAAAATAGTTTTTGCCCCAAAAAGCTTGCAATCTAAATAGACCAAAAAGTCAGGTAATGCTGCTTACTTCACACTTCTACAGCCTGTGTACACAGTCACACAGCTGGAACGTCGAATTAAGTGGCGTTACGAGTCGAGCTTGTAAATCCACCACTCCAGGAGGCGCAGGATTAAGGGTGAATTTAGTAATTTTCACTAACCCCAGTATAGACACTGGCCTCTGACTGCCAGCTCGGCAGCCCCCAGAGGGGCTGCGAGGGCTGCACAGACCGGCAGCAGCCCCATGGGGGCTGCCAAGCCAGCAGCTGGAGGCCACTGTCTACACTGGGGACAGAAGGAGTCGGAGTAAGAGTGTCCTGTGGACACTCTCCTCTGGTTTTATTATGTCGATGTATTAACATCAACTTTAGACGGCGCCCCAGTGTAGACATGGCCAGGGATAGGAGAAAAGAAATAATTGCCGCATATTATTCCCTATACTTAGAATAGGAAGTAATGGAGCTGTGTTCGGGGCCATACAAATCCCATACAAGCACTGAGAGGGTCAATAAGCTGCTGTGGGCTCTTTTACTCCCAACCTATCACCCATACAGTAGCTGTCAGGCTTGGAGAGACTGTTTAAAAAGGGAGAGCCCAGATCAGCTAGGTCTGACTCCAGTTCCACCCGTCAGTTTATGAGAGCAGTCTGGCTGGACCCTGACTAGAGCCTACTGCCTGCTAGAGCCTCCCTGAGGGAAGAGAGGCCTAACCCAGCCTAATTGTTTTGATGTGCCGATTGTTGCTGAGTAAGACTGCAGCAGGTGCTGCCCTGACTGAAAGGGGAGACAGCCAAGAAGAATCCCTTCAGTCCTTTTTGCACCTCACTAGGAACACAGCAGTGAGTTGTTGGAAGACCAAGAGTGCCTATCACAGTTACCTCAGATATGGTGCTGTGGTAATATTAATAAAGAAAATTATTCTATACACTCTCTCTCTCTCTCTCTCTCTCTCTCTGTATATACGTATTCTTTATAGAAAGATAAATATACATTGTAATGTGTCTGTATGGAAAAGGCATATGTTTACATACTGACTTAAGTCTGTGCTCAGTATTTTTAATTTTCTGTACCAGGTAGAGCCTGTTTCATCCTAACATTTTAACTTCTTATCACACTCCTGCAGCCACACCACCTTGAGTTATTATCTCATCAGATCTTGCAAGCTAAGAATAGTCAGTTCTGGTCAATACTTGGATAAGAGACCTCTGAGGAAAATCCAGAATGATTTAGGAAATAGTTCTGTAGGAAACATTCTTGTCTCTATTTTGGCATTCAACCAATATCCCTATGATGTTGGAGGGGCTCAACTGGGCACAGAAGTCTTCATTTCCCACTCTGAGATGCTGCACTTTGTTGTTGTTGGGTTTTTTGGTGGTTTTTTTGCTGCCATGTGCCAGCCCGGAAGTGGCTGTATTACTGTGAAAGGATTCTTGACCCAGGTAGTTTGTAAAGCAATTTGATTAAATTTGGTGTGTAAACAAAGATATCAGGCCAGGCTGATCGTGGGATGCACTGGATCTGTGTTATCTGCAACTCAGTGGAGTGTGATCTAAGTATAATCTAAATGCACCCCTGGTTCTGGCCTCTCTCAGCACGACATCAGCCACCAAGCTCAATTTAGGATGGCTTTTCTGGCAACTGGGAAACACAGGAGCAATCCAGTCTAGCCACACCCTTTTATCTTTGGCTACCACCCTTTTTCCAGGGCCAGGAGAAGGGCTGACAGAAAGCCACTAGGCTTCCTGTATACCACCCAAATATTCCTCTTACTATATTGATGGAGATAGCTAAGCCAGATTTCCAGCAGTTAAGTGCTCTGAGAGCATAAGGAAGACCATGATCATGTGATATGTCTTAGGAACTGAGCCAACTGCAGTTCTGTCATGACTTTAGTGAGATCAGGACTGGGGCCTTGTTATGGATTCAGTTTATTAATTTGTCTGCCTTTTCTCAATCAACTGATGCAATGTTCTGAAAAAAATAAGGCAAAATGCTATCACACTGCATGGCGAGCTGTGTCTACTGCATCCGTAATTCCATTTCTATTGGGAAAAGCAGAAACACTCCGCCATACCTATCCAGACACAGCAGCACTAGGTAGGAGGCAAAGGTGGGACAGCAAGCTTTCAGATAAGCGCAAATGTTATCACGTAATGTTAGTACAAAATGAACCCGGAGGCTGTCAAACCCACAGCCAAAGAAAAAACAGGAAATTCAGACACTTCATAGAATCATAGAATAATAGGGATGGAAGGGACCTCATGAGGTCATCTAGTCCAAGCTCCTGCTAAAAAGCAGGACCATGACCTCTAAATCACTCCAGCCAGGTTTTTGTCTAACCGGCCCTTAAATATCTCCAAAGACGGAGATTCCACCACCTCCCTATGTAGCCCAGTCCAATGCTTCACCACTCTCCTAGTGAGAAAGTTTTTCCTAATATCCAACCTCGACCTCCCCAGCTATAACCATTGCTTCCTGTTCTGTCCTCTGTTACCACCGAGAACAGCCTAGCTCCCTCCTCTTTGGAACACCCCTTCAAGTAGTTGAAGGTTGCTATGAAATCTCCGCTCAGTCTTCTCTTCTGTAGACTAAATAAGCCTAGTTCCTTCAGTCTCTCCTCATAAGTCATGTGCCCCATCCCCCCAATCATTTTTGTTGCCCTCCGCTGGACTCTTTCTAATTTGTCCACATCTTTTCTGTAGTGGGGAGCCAAAAATTGGACACAGTATTCCAGATGCAGCCTGACCAGTGCCAAATAGAGGGGAATTATCACATCCCTCAATCTGCTGGCAACACTCCTACTGATGCAGCCTAATATGCCATTGGCCTTTTTGGCAACAAGGGCACAGTGTTGGCTCATATTCATCTTCCCGTCCACCATAACCCCCAGGTCCTTTTCTACAGCGCTGCTACTTAGCCGATCGGTCCCCAGCCTGTAGCAGTGCATGGGATTTTTCCATCCTAAGTGCAGGACTTTGCACTTGTCTTTGTTGAACCTCATGAGGTTTCTTTCGGTCCAGTGTTCCAATTTTTCCAAGTCTCCCTGGATCCTGTCCCTGCCCTCCAGAGTACCTACCATTCCCCCCAGCTTGGTGTCATCTGCAAACTTACTAAGCACGCAGTCTATCCCATCAAAAAGATCATTAATGAAGATGTTGAACAGAACCGGCCCCAGGACCGACCCCTGGGGCACTCCATTCGTTACCGGTTGCCAACTAGACATCGAGCCATTGATTCCTACCCGCTGAGCCCGTTGATCTAGCCAGTTTTCTATCCACCTTACGGTCCACTTGTCCAACACATACTTCCTTAACTTGCCAACGAGAATGCTGTGGGAAACCATATCAAAAGCCTTGCTAAGGTCAAGGTATACCATGTCAACGGCTCTTCCCGCATCCACAAATCCAGTCATCTCATCATAGAAGCAAATCAGATTGGTCAGGCATGATTTGCCCTTGGTGAATCCATGTTGACTGTTCCTGATCACTCTATTTTCCTCCAAGTGTTTCAGGATGGATTCTTTGAGGACCTGCTCCATGACTTTCCCAGGGATTGAGGTGAGGCTGACCGATCTGTAGTTCCCCGGATCCTCCTTTTTCCCTTTCTTAAAGATAGGTACTATATTTGTCTTTTTCCAATCCTCCGAGACCTCCCTCATTCGCCACGAGTTCTCAAAGATAATGGCCAGCAACTCTGCAACTTCAGCCAACTCCCTCAGCACCCTCGGATGCAGTTCATCTGGCCCCATGGAGTTATACACATCCAATTTCTTTAAGTGTTCCCTAACCTGACTTTCCATCACCGAGGGCCGCTCTTCTCTCCATTCTGCGTTACCCCGTGTAGTAGCCTGGGAGCTGGCCCTCCCTGTGAAGACTGAAGTAAAAAAAGCATTGAGTACTTCAGCCTTTTCCACATCATCCTCCACGAGGATGCCTGCCCCATTCAGTAAGGGACCAACACCACCCCTGATCCTTTTCTTGTTGCTGACATAGTTGTAGAACCCCTTTCTGTTATCCTTCAAATCCCTTGCTAGCTGCAACTCCAATTGCCCTTTGGCCTTGTATGAAAATAGAAGCGCCACTGAAATGAATAGCTTTCACTCCTGTATAATGTCTGTCTGCAATGAAAAAAATTGAGCTTGTCTACAATGAGGGAAAAATTACATGGAGTAAATGAAAAAGCAATGAAACACTTTCCCAGCTGCATAGACAGAAATGAGTCTTAAGATGACAGACAAAGCCACATCTATTAGTGGAACCACAACATCTAATCACAATTAATTCTCCTCCCATGCTCAGTGAGCATCCTTTGTGATACTGAAAAGACAACTACACAACAGCCTAATGTAAGCACCACACTTTGGATCAAAAAATGATGTAGTCAAATTCCACAGCAATTATATACATGTACAAGAAATGGACCTGAGACACAAAATTTAATGTGGATTTCAAGTGACCACAAATTTGGGGGTTCGGATCAGGCATCTCTCCAATACATACAAGAATGTGTATATTCACCCACTGGTTTTTTGGTTTGTTTTTTCTTTCTGCTAACACCAGAGGTGAAATAGTTCCAACCATTATCAGTTTTGAGATTTGCTATATATGCTGCCTGTGCCAAAATATGACGGTAAGCGTTTAGAAATACTTCAGATTAATATAGCTCTTTGCAGTAAACAGTAATGTTACAGTGACAGTTGCCATGTTCATTCATAAATTTTTGTCTTTATATATAAAGCTGGGTAGATGCTCATCTATATTTATGTAATAAGGGAATGAAATCTCCCCGGTTTACTAGTTTATCTTTCTACTTAGAAAGGAAATTGTTTTCATGAACATGCTGGATATTTTGTAATATGCAGCATCTCACCTGTGCCTGCATAATTCTTCACCCTAGCAATAAATGAAGGTGTTCATTGCCAGAACCTTTAAAGCACTGACAAGTTAGTCTGTAACTTTAAATTCAGGAATTCAGATTTAAACAAAGTTGGAGTGGCTTTTATTAACACCAAACATATCAGAATTTGTCTGTTCTTGTACCACAGCAGGAATTTCGCTTTTTCTTGTGTAACATTCGTCAGGGTTTTAATTTTTCCTCAAAATGGATCTCTTTTATGTCTACGATTTACTATCTTTGTCAGAGTTACTGAGCACAAGAAATACAGTATCTACAAGACACAGAAACTGCTTTCATTCTGGCATTCATGTAATAGGTAACCAGATGATTTTAAGAAAGGAGCTATATTCTGTGCTTTACCTATTCATCTGTAGGATTTTGATTTCATTTGAAATGAAAGGCGTAAACCCCAGGTTGAAAAACTAATAGAATTTCTGCATTTACCTGCTGATCCATAGCCTTTAGGTTAGATTGTGTGTCAGCCAGCAGTCAGCTTGTTGAAGGAAGCAAGACTTTAAAACTAAAATGAAAAGACTTCTGTTATATGCAGACCAACAGCAGATATGAAGCCAGAGTTCTGGTGGATTTTTATTAGACATATTTTTCACTATGCCTGATAAATGAGACTGAACAAGCCACAGGAAGTACACTTAATCAGATAATGCTGACTTGCAGACCAAAAAATAATAAGGAAATATGTTTTGCCAAAGTTCCTGCCCCCTCTTGACAAAACTGAAGACTACTGAAGAGCCAAGCAGTTAGCATAGTGGTAAATAGTATTATATAGATACACCAGCTCAGGCTAGTAGCTCCAGAAAGTTGATTTTGTGTCTAAAGTAACACTTGTCATTGTTGTTTGTCTGTATGACACTATTTTTCAGAAAGGTTAATGTTTTGTAGTGATACTATGTTCAAAGAGGTTGAGCTTCAGAGACTGGGCATATAACCAGGCCTGGGAGGGCACTACACGGTCAGTGCACTGGATCAACTCTTTGTGCCTCAGTACATCTAGATATTTCCTTGGTGTTTTCCATGGGAAGTTGGTCTGAGTAAGAATGTCAGGACTAGCCCATGTTTTGGGGGGTTTAGGACCCAGTCTTGTAAGATATTGAGGGTCTCCTAAGAGGTGTTGAGCACTGAATTCTATTCCTTTCAGTTCCAATGCCATACCCATCACCCCATCTAGCTGAGCACCTCTGGCACTCAAAGGGGTTGAGGATGGTCAGTATCCTACAGGAGGCACTCACCACTGTATATGATGAGGTGGACCTCTAGAAGGTATAATAGAGGTGGTTAGAATTAATTCAAAAGTAGCCAAAACAGGGAGATGTTTCCCTGTTCATTTGTTTCACAGCCTAGATAGTGTTATAAAATGAATATCTCACTGAATCACTATGTATCAAATGTATGTTTAACTATTGCTTCTTATTATTTCATCTCTTCAGAATGGAGGTAGATGGTAGATTAGGTAAAATGAGAACATGGTAAAGCGAAATATAATATTGCAAAAACACCAGCTATATGCATACTTCTGTTATAGCTTAGGTATGTTTTATGAATTACCACTGGGAAAAAACCTCTTAGTTGCAAGACCTCATTGTGGGGCAAGTTCAGCTCTTAGCTTTGCACCTCAGAAGTGTCTGCTAGAGGGCAAATTAACTGAAAAATATCTGTCCCGGAATACATTTGCTCTGTGCTTATTTTTCCAGTTAACCACTGTAATGTTTGCAGTTTAATCAAAATCTCTTACATGTATACACACCCAAGCAAGCCTATAGTCTGAATCTTCCACTTCTTTAACTATATATTTGGAGCACAAAATGAAGGATTATATTTATAAGAGGAAATCAGTACAACATTACAGTTGTCTCATGCTTTGTATAACTAACTGTAATTTGTATAATGTCTTTGTTGGCAGGTGGTTATCAGACAAATAGCATTAAGAAGCAAAGAAAAGCTTCATAAAGAATGATGCTGTTTTATAAAGCTAATTGTGATGCTATCTCCAGTATTTCATGTGATTGAATTGTTAATTTTTAATCTAGTGTCTCCTGTAGCAGTGTAACTATTTGTGCTTACCTGCAGTTCTCTGCAGCAAGATGATAATTTTTTGTCACAGTTAGCGCTTTTGAATTCAACAGTTTGCCTCAACCTGAAAAGATGTATAAAAGATAATTCCTAGTCTTGAGTCATCTGCCTTATAACAAAGTGTCCACTCATGATTTTTAAATGCTTGAGTTTTTGATTCTGCATACAGGAATTTAAGGCAAATCAAACAGAAATCAGTTATTGTAACTTTGATGTCCAGAAATAGTTCTGCATCCTCTGACAAGTGTACAATTGTGCATCATGTATATGGGTCATGCCTTCTAAAGAGCTACTTACACAGGTACCTCCATGACAACAAATCCAAACCTTGTCTAGCATAGTTTGAGAATTACTGAAGAGATAATAAACAAGGAGTCTGGTGGCATGAAAGGCTCATGCAATAAATAAATTTGTTAATCTTTAAAAGTGCCACCAGACTCCTTGTTTGTCTTCCTGGACTAGACTAAGATGGCTACCCCCTTTGAAGAGATAATGTCAGCAAAAGAGGGGAAATTGGGCATTTATTTTTTACGTGAAAGACCATTTTCCTGTTACATTACTCTGTTCTAATCACTTTGGCTCATTTGAAATGTCAGACCATTTAAACTAAACAAAGCTTTCACTGTATTTGATAATTGGACACTGTCTTACACCACAGTGTACTGTATTATTAAACTGATAATTCTTGAATTACTATTGTCAAAAACAGGGATTCTAACTGTCTCAGAAAATGCAATGATTCTGTACTTCAATCAATGGCAGTCAAGCCATAAAATTGCACTTACAGAAAACTTTACTACTGTAGTAGTCAGCTGTTAAGAACGGCATCAAGTTTTTCCTCCATGTTCCCAGTTGTAAGAGATTCCCTTCTCCAAGGTCCCACTTGTGAGCGATTCTCTTCTTGGTTCCATACGCCATACACATAATATGAACAGGAAATAGTTTGAAATTGCTATTGTGGGAGGAACAGTGCCATGGGAAATGACAATGACCTTAAGTACCTTCTGCCATCAGTTCCGCCCTAGGATTGTTATGTGGCTCTTGGTTGTTCGCTGCAGCACACCTTTCCTCAGTGCCCACTCAATGACCTTTTGAAAGAAAACACTGTCTGTTTTCTTGCTGTGTCCTTTTAAGTACTTCTTTCTGTCAAATAAGCAATAGAGTAGTCACCTCCAAGACAGAGGCTGGCACATGTGGCTGTAAGCATCTGGGGTTCATCAGGCAACAGGAACTTGAGGCTGTACTGTGCAACTGTGGTTGCCTTTTGGGAGAGTGGCAGGAAATGAAAGCTAAAGTCACTCGTCCCTAAACTTTGAAAGCCACCCTTTATTCCAGAAGGCCTTTAATGCAGAGCTCTACATCTTTCTTCCACAGCAGGAGCAAGAGAAAGACACTAATCAAAATGAACAGAGTCCTGTGGCACTTTTGAAGATTAACAGATTTATTTATCACATGAGCTTTTGTGGGAGGAAATCCCACTTGGTCAGGCGTGACAAAGTGGGATTTTCTCCCATGAAAGCTCATGTGATAAATAAATCTGTTAGTCTTTAAAAGTGCCACGGGACTCTGTTTGTTTTTCTGCAATAGACTAACACGGCTCCCCCTTCGGAACTAACCAAAATGGCAGCTATCCCTCTACGACAGTGGTCTCCAACCTTTTGCCAGCAGATGGTGCACCACTCATAGGTTTTAATGGCAATGGCTATTTAGGAGTCAATCATGATCGATCAGTTGCGAACCACTGCTCTAGGATAAGACAGCACTACAATGTTTAACATTCAGTTCCATTTCCTGAAGAAGGCAAAGGGTCGGATTTTGGAGCATTATACACAAACAGAAAAGCCTCTGAGGCTTTAAAAGGTCATGAAGATATAGGCAGTAGTCAGCTACCGTCAACTTTGGTTGGAGCATCTCTCTAGGAAAAGAAAACTACCAGTATTGTCTCTGGGTCACTTCAGAAGGTTATGGAATTCTGTCTTAAAGAAATGTCGCGTTACCCTCTTCTGGATGCTGCTGGACTCTCGATCATTTTTAAGAGAGAAAATCCAGTCTCTCTTGGCAAAGAATGCCACTGAATCTTCACTCTGAGATAAAACGAAGATGGAGTTTTATTCTGAGTACAGGCTGAATCTCCAAAAGAAAGGTGAGTGAAGCTAGCTTTATTTAGCTTTAATCTCCCTCTTCTTCTGCTTCTTGTTGCTGTGTGTGGGGCAGAGTCAATGAAAGGGGAACAGGCCTAAGTCAATGACTGGGAGGGCAATCTTCCCAAAAAGATGGAATGAGCAGGTGAAACAAATAGAAGTGGAACTAGTTCAGATGCTAGGAGTGTTTGCCTTCTCTCATGCACAGAATATTTGAGAGAAGCTGATTTGGGGAGTAGTGATGGTGTGGAGCTATTTGGATGGAATAGGTTCCACTCAGTGTAGAGTAAGGGGCCCCTCTCCACACCTAACATTGAGATCTAGCTTTATGATCCCAACAACGATAATAAATGTGGCTGGCTCATAAAAATTATAAAGGCAGGCAGTAGAAATATTTTGTTTCTATTTTACAGAGAAAGATAATCTGGGGAAGTTACAATAGAAGGAGAGAAGGCAACTTCTATGCTAATTGCATCAGACCATCCTTCTGGAAGAGTGAAAGATGGGTTACTTTACAGCTCTTTGTTTTCAAATAAAAATTTAGACCCACTCAAGTTCTAACTTCATCTCCTTTTTCATATCTGAATACTTCGTCCTACTTTTATATCACAATACTTTGTTCACTTTCTCCAAAAATATTGATGTTCCATAATACAAAAGGAGTGCTGCAGTTTGTGCAGGTACGTAATAAAAGGGAAGGACACTAGTCAGTCTCCTTAGGCCAGTGAACATGTTTAAACCCGTTGGTTTATAACCGAATAGGATATTTCCTCTGTGTGTGTCTGTGTGCAGGGTGGGATGGGGAGAGGTTAGGGAACAATATTAAAAGGGTTTGCTATTGCTTTTCCACTCGAAATACTAATCTCAATGCAGTAGTTTGAAGAGATATTAAATTGAAGCTTACATACATAATTTTAAAGGGGGGTGGGGGAAATCTGTGCTTCAATTTCCCACCTGTTAAATAGGAATAACAACTGATACTGTGGTGTCACTCCGGGGAAACACTGAATTTTTATATGACAACATTGTACTGTTGTCTTGCTTCAGTTTGGTAGTTAAACAGGTTTAAAAAATTTATGAGGGAGCAGATGAGATGCAAATGAAGCAATTTTATGAGAACCACTGTTAAAAATGATAAATCAATGAATTCCAGCAATTGTTGGGAACCTCAAAAGTAACTGATATCCACTAAATTTAGGGGTGGCTTTTTCAGTCAAGATAGTAAGGTGATGATTGGGCTCATCTTTGTCTTGGGACACAAACAGCCAGATTGCTGCACTCTAAACAAGAACTTGTTTTCTTTCTAGGCTGTGCAATGAGGATATTAAAGATAGCATACACAAAGGATTAGTTTGAAATGCCATTTATTTTCACTCACTTGGGAGTGACTTGCAGTTGTTAAAATATATAAAATACTTGTTCAAAACTAATGGAGTTTTACGTGTCTGCCGCAAGCTGGCATAAAACTGTTTGGTACAGTCACTGGCTGAAAAGATGCCAGAAGCTAACTCACTAGTTTCTCCAACCACTGTGTAGACGGATCAGGCAAGACTCGGAAGATGTGCATGAAGCTCTCCTCTTCTTCCCAGCAAGGACTTTTACTTGCCTTCCTAGGAACTTCATCTGTGAGGCAGAGTGCTTGGGGCAAAGGGACCTTAAATACAAAATGTTTCCACTCTCTCGTTAAACAGCTTATTTCATTAGTGAAAGCATCAGTTTGTGCATGTGAAAATTCAGGATCTTGCTCAGCTCTCTCTGAGCCAAAGCTGGGATATCCTTTGCTGAAATACCTCCTTCTCAGCAGCTTGCAAATACTGAGCTAAACAACTTTCTTACAGCCCCATAAAGATGCAGTGATTGCCTATTAACGCATAGGAAAACAGAGACAGAGATGGTTAACGTAGTTACCCAAGGACACACACTGGGAATCAGTTGCAAAGCCAGGCTTACAGCTAATCAGTGCTGGTTTCTGTTCCAGGCTCAGTGGGATAGGTTAATGTATTGCAGCTCAGACAGGATGCCTTAAAAAAGCAGTATTTCTTCAAGGGGAAGAAAACTCTCTTCAGGAGGTTGCTTCTTGGAATTTTCCATATATAGTAAATTGGGGATGTGAGTGAGTCTGGGGAAGGAGGGCAAAGTGTTGGCTATTTTAATTATGGGTAGGCAAATGCTTTCAAAACCAACTAAGCCTATCCTAACTGGTCTTGTATAAGGATTAAAGAAACCAAATCTTCTTGCAAGTTTGGGTTCAGCATACTTGCTACCATGATATGTCTCTGAAATTCGCTTTACAATAGCCACTGTTCTTTTTAAGTTGAATATGGTTACACACATAAGCTATGGATGGGTGAATAGAATTACATCCTTGTTTGGCTGATCCCTGCTACTTGTGCTTTTGAGATGACTTCTAGACTGTTGGTATGATATCCCACTATGCAAATACTGTACAACACAATGGCCAGCACAAGAGAAAGCTGCTAATATAAAAATAAAGGTGATAGATTTTCAGTGCATTTCCTGAACTATTTAACTTTGCTGTTGAGGCAGGAAAGATATTTGACACCACAGTTAGTTGGAGGTTAATATTATTATGGATGTCTGCTTTGCTCCAGTAGGCTGATAATGGATGCAGTTCAGGAGTTGGTCTTTTAGAAAGTGAACCACTGTTTCTTTAAAGTTCTACATTTTCCAGAATGCCAGACGAAATTAATGCCTAAGAGGATTTGTTTTATATATCCTCCTAAGCAACCCATTTGGGGCAGGTATTACATTAGTACTATTATATGTACATGACTGTATGACCTTGTGAATAGATGCTCACAGCCTCCAAAGTTTATTTTGACTTGTCTATTTTGACTTGTGCTGAATTGTTTTAAATTATTTTCATATTGTTTTGTAATGCTCCAAAATGATAGTAATCTGTATAATTACATCACACCTTCCACCCAAGAGTCCCCAAGAGAGAATCAAACTCAGATGAATTAAGCTGCCCAACACACCTGTCAATTAACAAAATATTTCTACCCATTTCACAGCTGAGGAAACTGAAGGACAGAAGCTTGTCCACAGATCCTGCGTGTGCTGCTTTTGAAATCAACAGCAATACTCTATTGATTTCAGTGGCATATTAGAATCAGACGTAAAGTGATTGGCAAATGAATGGACTTGTGATTAATACAATGAACCATGTCAGATCTAACTTCCTTTTTTCCAAATTACACCATACTAAAGTGGTTTGTTTACAGTGTACAATATAATTAATTCCTGTCATAGTATACCATGTGTGAGTGAAACGCAGTATTCAAATGCAGTTTATGGAGTTCCACAGTATAACAGGCAATACAGAGATGTCTGAAACATGTTGATATATGGTATGGTTCTCTAATGGGAAAATATATATTTAATGGTCATAGATTTGCAGATTAACTGTTAAGAAGGATGTTGATATGTGCAAATTATTTACAGAATTTAAACAATGGTTCACACATTTTCTGCAGAGTAATAACTTGTTCAAAAGAACAACTGACTATGATATATATAGGTTGTTAATTCGTTGGGTGCAGTAAAAAACTTCACCTTCTCCTGTGAAGCTTTCAAAGTACAGAACTTCAAGCAAGATCAAATACAGGTACATCCTCTTTCATTGTGCTTCACTGTGATGTACCCAGCTGGTTACCCAAAGAGCCCCAGCTCTCAGCTTCAACTGAATGAAGGTTTGAAACATGGGGGAGACAATCGCTCAGAATAGTATGCCTCATTGACTCAATTCTATAGAGGTCTATTTTCTCAGCCAGGCAGGTATCTAGCTCCAATTGATGTTATATGTGTGCGTCTATTAAAAACAGACTTCAAAAGCCAGGGTTGTCACATGTCACAGAATCACAGAACTAAGAGATGGAAAAGACCTATTAAATCTTCCACTCCCTACACCAAGACAATGAAACATTTACTGCAATAAATGAATAGCATATCCCCCATTGTGTTGTCTAGGCAGTGCTTCACATTCTCTAACTTTTCTGAAATTTCACTTTCAATGAAGAATGAAAGTCTGAGCTAATCAAACAAGAAGAAAAAGTGACCATGTTTCAAGTTCTAAAGGTAAATTAACCTTTTTCATTATATGATTTACAACACTTCATAGCTATAATCCCATGCAATGTTATAATTTTGGCCAACATGGCATGAATTATCAAGACATGATTATTTCAATCTGAGCTGTCATACATGGAGTCCCAATGAAAGTACAAGGTTCATGTACTCATATTTCCAGATAAGACTTACTGCTGAGCAAAGCATTGGTTAATGTAACATTACTTTGGCATCAAGCAGAAATTCTTTTACAGTTTCACTCTTAATGCTTCTGAAACTCCGCCCCCCTGTACCACGGTAGAGCACTAGTAAACCACTATAGCTACTTGTGATAGGCTGGCACCACCTGGAGTGCCCTTCCATGGCAGGCTGCAGCAGAACAGGCTTGTCTGCCTCCATTTTCCTTCTTCAGAATCTCTTGGAGCTGTATGAAGCTCTCCTGTCTTGGGGCCAGTTTATTACAAACAGTGCAAAATAGACAATAAGAAAAGTCCCCAAACATGTCCATTTATCATCCCTGGTGCATGGAATCCATTAAAACCGCTCAACATTTAGTCCCCTCAATGCCCCTCTGATGAATGTGGGAATGTTGGTAATACTCTCATGATTCCTACATGTGCCTCATTTTCCTCCTGGGCTTTGTGTTGCTAGGCACTGAGCCCGGTCTACACTGACAGAGAAGGTCAACGTAATAGTGCTTACATTGACCTTCTGCAGCCTGCATCTCCATTGGCAGAGCAATACATTCAAAGTAAATGGAGCCAAAATTTGACCAGATAACACCATACCTGCAAGTGGCATAGGGCTGAGGTCGAATTTTACAAGTCAAATTTAGGTCCATGGAGCCAGAGAGTAGGAGAAATCGACTTAACTGGCTTCTGGGATCTATACCAGAGCTCTGTTTTTTTCTTGCTTCTCCATTGTGCTGCACCATGGCAGGTAAGCAGCACATAGCTGCTCCCCTGCTTGCAGCCCCGGGAAGTTTTTAATTCATCCCTCTCTCTGCATTCAGCACTGTGCCTCTCTGTGCCTGGGGCAGAGAAAGACAGTGCAGAAAGATTTTCATGCTTTTTTGAGAGAGAGAAGAGTGTAGGGGGAATAAGTGCGTTGCATCATAGAAAGATGACTGCCTCGCCACTAGCTCCGGTGCCTAGTTACACTGTGGGATGGCTAGACTACCCACAGTTCCAGGAAGAAGTAAAGGCAAGCAGTAGGGATGAAGGAGCCTGGAGCAAGGAGCCTGGTGTGATCATGCTCCTATATTTTATCTAATTCGTCAGCCCAGGATTGAATTACAATTCTGTGAGTGTAAAGGGAATGGATTAAGTGTTAGACTCTTGTAGCAACCTGGGTGGAGAGCAGAGTCATTAACAAACTGAATAAAGTCTGCATATATGAACGGAGGATCCAGAAGAGACAATGGAAACCCCAAGGGCTGGGACATTTACACCAAGTTACCAACAGCCAAGAGGAAGGAGTTTTCCCCCACTGCTCTGCAAGATGCACAGAAAGGGCCCAAGCTGGAGAACCAATGGTGGCTGTGTTAAGAACTGAGCTCTCAGGCTATGTCTACACTTGCTTAAATTAGTTCGAATTAGTTAGTTAGAATTAGCTTAATTTGAACTAGGAAAACTTAGTTCAAATTAGTGATCCCCATTCATTTCAAGGATCGGTTAGTTCGAACTAAGAAATTAGTTTGAATTAACATGGCCACATTGGCTAATTCAAACTTATTAGTTCGAATTAACCCTTTAGTTTGAATATCCTATTCGAACTTATTAGTTCGAATTAAGGAAGCCCTTAATTCGAACTAACTAAAGCTTAGTGTAGCCATGGCTTTAGTTAGTTCGAATTAAGCCTCCTTAATTCGAACTAACTTGCCAGTGTAGACATAGCCTCAGAGACACAGGGCTCCATTCTGGGGCTAAGATAACAAAAGAGATAGAGGAAAAAGTGCCAAGATGGGTTCTCCAGCAGGTTAGCTGGGTGAAGCCCTGGCTGTGGCTGGTCTGAATTCTGTTTTAAGCCTTGCTTCTCTATGCTAACCTAAGGATTTTCAGATTCTGTATGCCAGCTGGCTAATTGTTACCTTGTTTTAGAAAGGCTGTCTCGTGTTGCTGCAATTATTTACTGAGAGCACAGTAACCAGAAGGAGTAAGAACAAGTTTCTTGCAGGAGTCTGGTATGGCTGGACTGGCTGCAGGAAGCTGTGGAGAGAGACAGGGATCTCTGGTGCCTGAAAGCCCAGTTTGAGGGTTGTGGAGGCCAGAAGCTTACTTCTGCAGAACTCTGAGAATCCTTGTGGACTGGCACATTTAAGGGGTCACTTCTAAAAGGACTGGTTCCAACCTGGGGCATAGACCAGACCCTGTGAATCCCAGGCATCCCCACATATCACACTTCAACAACTTCTATCACACCTGGATTCTTCTTCAATCCTCTCCTATCAGGACAGCCCCAACTGGAGTGCAGGCCTGCTTTTTCCAACAGGAATCCCCACAGCCACTTCTCTAGGAGATCATTCACAGTGATGGAGCATCACTCAGTCCCCCAGCCTTCTCATTGTCTCTCTGTTTCCAGCGTGGAGATGCTCCTCTGCTATTCTCTGGCCTTCAGCCGTGGTTCTGTAGCTAGGGGAAGCCATTCAGCAAACCCTTCTGCTGATTTCCTGCCTTCAGGCTCCCCACAGGAACCAGTTACAGCTTCTCTCTTGGACCTCCTGGTTTCTGGCAGCCCTCACCTGCTGCTCCCTCATTCTCAGGCAGCTTTCACCAGTCCCTTCCTGAATGACTCTCCCATGTGTATGGCTTAGATGCCCTCTTTTAAAACTCAACCCGGAGGTAGCTGATTTGTCACAGGTTCACTGGCCTCTTCCATTTTAAAAAGCCAGTAGCACCCTGTGATGCCATTACCCTATAGATGACACAGAGAAGAAAACTATACTATGGCAAACATTAAAAAAGAAGGCTACATATTAATATTTTAAATATTTCTCAATTATTCCTTGCTGGAATAAAGGATTATATGAGAGTGGCCAAGAAAATAAAATGAAAAAAATAGTAGAGAAAAAGGAATATAACAACTAGATGTATCCCCATGGAATTTGCTGAGCCATTTTACATCTTTTGTGACATCTGCCAAAAAAAGGTCAGTTGAACTAATCCAGTGCATACACCTTGGCATATCCCTTGTAACATATCATCTCTACACTGGGAGTTATTACCAGCTGCCTATGACAAAGTCTAAGAAATCAGTTAGAGTTGCTTCTGAGTAGAGGTATGACGGATGTGTCTGTTACATGCCAAAGAAATCTGTATGTTGGGAGTCTCAGGAGACTAATATTTCAACTTCTATTGGCGAATTCTCAACTTGTGTCTGGCTCTCAGATCTCTATGCTGCCAGATACTATAACTGCAGAAGGAAAAAGAAACCACCAATTACAGATTAGTGTCAACAAATTAACTTTGCAGCACACAACTCAAAGGAAAGTTGAATTTCCTCATCTCTATTCAGTTGCCTGAGAAAACAGGCTTCATGAGATGACAGCTATACCTTTGTCTCCTTCTCTAGGGTACCTAACCAGAGTTTCTGTGACTGGTATTATGGACACATCACGCTGCTAATGCCAGGATCCCACTACTTGAACTGAGGATCCAGGACTCAAGCATAATTTTGTCAGGCCCAGTACAAACTTGTAGCACGGGCCCCTTGGTAATGGGGGATGCAACCTTGGTCCGCCTTCCAAGTCACTGTAAAATGTTCTTTTTTCCCCCTCCTCCATGTGGGGGCCCTGTGTGGATCCTAAAGTTTTACAATGAATGTCTGAAAACAAACAATATGTGCACAAAATAAACCAACGAACACTGATCTTCCCCTCCCCCCCCCAGCACATATGGAGACTAGATGCCAAATAGCTGACAGCTCCATTCTCTCTGTCCATGCTTGAAATACCTCAGCAAAGAATTTTCCATTTATCACTATTTACTTCAGATCTCAGTGCTTGGCCCAACTAGCCACCCTCGCCATATTACAGAAGCTATCCCCTTCTCAGAACTTCTGTTCTTTGTCCCAGCCTAACGATGATGTATAGGTTGATAAGACTGTTACTTGTTTTGACTGCTGCTTCTAATATTTTACTCTAGCTTTCATCAAAATTGAAGCTGCGAGGTTATATGTACTGTTTCTGCACAAATGTAGCAGGGAGCTACACAGCGAGGCCGAGATATAAAAACTAGGGCCAATATTGAACTACTTGTTCCAGTAAAATATCTTGTACAATGTTAGCAAGGAGTGACTGTGATTCTTTACAATTGTCACCTGACAAGCTCCACCCTTTGAATCTCTGGTTGTTGTGAGCAAAGACAATTATATTGCTCTGTTTGGAATACAAAAGAAGAACGGTTTTGAGAGAGGACTTCAACAGGAGATAATGCATCTCTCACACTGAGGCCTTCAGTAGCCTTTTTGGAAAAGTTATTATCCCCTGAATACTTTTGGTGGCATTACACATGTTTGGAATTCTAAGTACCTAAATAATTATCATTGTCTTCCTTTCTGGGTTGGGCTTCATTAGGCATATTTTCAGTTCCAGTTTTTAAAGGAGACTAAATTGTCAGCCAAAGGATAACTTTTCCCACGTTTCGCAGGATTTAAGTAACCCTTAGCCTATAGGAGATTGCTTGCAATGGCACATTGCTCACCTGCGACCTCTATTAACAAACAGCCAGAGATGGGATACTAGATGGGAGAGGAAAGCAGAGCTCTGAGTTATTACAGAGAATTATTTCCCAGCTATCTGGCTCGTGGGTTTTGCCTAAATGTTCAGGGTCTAACACATCATTGTATTTGGAGTTGGGAAGGAATTTTCCCTAGTCTGATTGGCAGAGAACATGGGGGAGGGGGAGACAGCGAGAGTCACCTTTCTCTGCTGAGTGCAACCTAGATCACTGGCTGGTAAGAACTAGACTAAATGGTGGATTTTCTATAACTTTAAAGTCTTTAAATCAACATTTGAGGACTTCAGTAACTTAGCCAGATGTTATGGGTCTGTTACAAGAGTTGGTGGACAAAGTTCCATGGCCTGTAATGATGCAGAGGTCAGACCAGAGGATCATGATGTCCCTTCAGGCCTTGAAATCTATAAGTCTATTTGTTGAGAGCTTCTCTTTGTATTTCAGTCACATATCAATGGAACAGGAAAAGAAATGTTCATGTGTTTTGTAAAAAAGTTAATTATAAACCGAAAAAAAGTGACACAATAGAATGTCAGTTTTGAAACCATTGGTAATATACATGAGGGAACTCCGACTTACCATCTGCCCAGTGTGTAGAATGTTAAGAAACTTTGGAAAATTATATGCAGCAAACTACAACTGACTTTCTATGTGCAAACAAAGTTTGACAGCATTTTTGCTCACAGGAAAGAGCAGTCTGGTTTGCATTTATATGGTAAATAAATGCTCCCAGTCCTCTGCTGGTTTGGAATAGAGGTTAATAGAGGTGAAGCATTCAACCTGGATCTCTAACAAAACACATTTTTGTGTCAGAAAGAGTGCTCTAGTTATTATCCTTAGTTCATGATTTTATCATCATGGATGCAAGATCTGTACAGTGCAAAAGAGAATTGCCATATTTAAAACTAACTTTCAGAGCAAAACAGAATTGCACATTTATGATTTTAATCCGAAATAAGCTAGTACAAACATTTAACTGAATGGACAAAAACTAATGTCATAACCCCTCTCTCCTTATTAGGGTCTAATTAGTCTTTATATGTTTCATCTACTGAGAGCTGTTTGGTCCAGGTTGGTAAGATTTATTCCAACCAGTTGTAACATTTAATTTTAAGTGGAATCTATCTCTGTTCTGCTTGAATTGTGTGAAAGATTCATGACTTAAATAGTTCAAGGCTCTGAACAAATCTGTATTAACTTTGGTGGTTCATTTTCATGGGGTAGATGCAATTTGTCTACTGTTTTAACCAGAATTTTCAGTGATTTGAACTGTTTTGATATGCAAGGGACACAAAAACCATTGATACTCAGGGCCGTCCTTGGGAGGGGGGCAAACGGGGCGATCACCCCGGGCCCTGCAGTAATGTGAGCCCCGTGCTGCCTTGCTCCCAGCTGGGGGCAGTGCGAGGCCCATGCCGCGGCTCTCCCACGGCCGCGCTTTGTCCTGCTCCCACTGCCTTTGGCGGCGAGCCAAAGGCAGCGGGGCGAGAGGCTTCGCCCAGCCTCTGGCCCGGCCCTCTCCGCCCCCTGGACGGAGCAGGCAGGCCCAGGGGCAGGGCAGTTCGCGGGGCCCGGCCTGACCCACATGGTCGGCCCCGGCTGGGCCCAGGGTTGGCCTCAGTCAGCGGCGTGGCCTCACCCGGGGCCAGCCCCCCATGGTGGCCTCAGGTCCCACTCCCTGGCCAAGGCTTGCTGGGCTCCTGGGGGTGGGGTGGGTTGACCCGGGCTTCCCTTCCCCCCTCCAGTGTGGGGTGGGGCCCCCACCCAGGCCAATTGGCCCCAGGCCCCGCTCTCCCCTAGGGACGGCCCTGTTGATACTTGAGAAGAAAAGTAAGTGTTAGAACCAGATTTTCCTAATTTTCTATACATCAAAATCCAATCATAGATTCTTGTGACTTAAAAATCCTATGAATAGGAATTTAATCAAAATGAGTCATTACTGAAAATTAAATCCTGCAGTACCAATTAGTCAATGCTATTTCTCATGAGAAATGTGATATTCAAAGATATAACCTAATCTACCATTATTTTATATATATATTTGAACAGATTGATAAGGAGGCTACTACATCCTGTCCTTTTACTGTGATCTCAGATTTAGATCCATCTGAAGAGTAGTTACTTGCTACAGTTTTATTTAAGAGCAATCAGGTCTGCAGACTCCGACAGCAGTATTCATAAAGTGGTTGTGCTTGTCAGAAGCAACATTAATGAAGCTGGATTTGGTAAAGGGAAGGCATTCTTATTTTTTTTTAAAAGAAGTGTTAACATGTTTTTGTTTTGAACTTGTCATTTTGATTTGCCTGGGAGTTATCTTGAATAGTTTACCAGGGACAAACAGATAGACTTTCTGGGATGTCTTGTCGCATAAGAAGGTTTTATCTTACTGTCCACCCAGTTTGCTAAATAAGCCACCTGTCATACTTCTATTAATTCGCTCATATCAGGGTTGAAATTCTTTTTGAAGCTCATATTTCAGCATTTTTCTCCTTGAATTTATTGAGCTTGTTGTGTACAGGCACAACACTGTCTGTCATGGAAAGGGGAAACAACTTGAAAAATAAACAGAAGAAAAACCGTCTCACACTTTGGGTTGTCCTCCTCCCCCATGTTCAAACTAATGTCTACTTTGTGCAGCAGAGATTGGTACAATGTCTCATCCATTTCAAAAGACAGACTGTTTTATAAGCTCATAGAAAACTTATTTTATACGGCAACTTTAGATATGATCCTCTGACAAACAGGACTCATTAAAAGAGCATCAGTGGGCTCAAGCAGAAGTCTTGGTTGCTATTGAAGTCAGCCAGCCCCTTGGGGGTTTTAACACCATTTGTTCTACAAACACTGTCTTGCTTTGTCCAGCTATAAAACAAAATCCAATTTGAAAATAAATCTTTTGTAATGGGCTCAAGGAAATATTTGATACAGGAAGATGAAGCAGTTATCTATTATACAGGCATTCTATTCACATCCAAAATGATTCTGCTTTGATAAACGAACAGTGACACTATTGGCAAACCTGGGATTTGAAGTAATGGTTCATTAATGCAACTGCACACTAAGTAATGTACTTCTTGTCAGTGTTTTGCTGGGTTTCCTAACCTCATTGTTATGCTCTTTTTCCTTCTGTATATGTTTAAAAAATCCCAGCGCTCTTATCAATATATTAGTTTGAAAAATCTCAACTGCGGGTGAGGACCAGCTGCACGCGTGTGTGGCTGTGCATTGATACATGCATAGGCATGATGCACTCTGGTGATGTGAGTTCAGTCTCCTGCAGAGATTCCAAATTATGATGCGATCGCGGGGAGTTTATCGACAACTCTCATGCTGAGATGGAGATAGTCTGAGGAACTAAATACACAAAATAGAGCAACAAACTCATGCTGTATGGTTTGAATAGCTCTTCCCACTGCACACAGTGCCCACCTTACCTTGCTTTAGATGAACACGGGGAATGGCTTTGGTTGGGGTCAAGGAACAGGTCATTCAGCCCCCCCCCCCCTCCACTTACTACACCAATGGGTCTGTGCCCTTCCATAAAAGCTTTCACCATTCTTACAACTTCCATCCTCTTCCTATGTTTTGGGGGAAAAAATGGGTTCTAGTGTCACCAGTCCCCGCACTTTAGCTGCTAAGGACAAGGGGTGTCATTTAACTGTGTGGGTCATACAAACTGAGGATCTGTCTGACAGCACATGCTTGTAGGCAGATGAACATATAGTAATATGTTATTTAAATATTTTAAAAATTATTTTTAAAGTCCATTGAAAGAGTGTAGGTGCTGTTAAAGGGAAATTTTAAAGTGCACCTAGATTCTACAACCTAAAGGAATTAGCTCCTAAAGAGAGACCCTGAATAATTCCTTTCCACCCACCTCTTGACAGCACATAGCGCCATGAGGACTGAATTTTATGTTCTCAACAAAGCTGATTAAGCAGTCTTTGTGGTAACAAAAGGGAAAAAATAGGGCTCTGTATAAATACATGGCATCATATTTAAATATTATATGTCAGGAAGAATTGCTGGTAGGTTGACAGGTTATATGATTTTATTGTGGAAAGATAATGTGTGTAACTGTTCCCAATGTTTTATTAGATTTTAATTTGTAAGATAATGTGGCTGGTGCAGTATAAGATCATCTCTCACTTCCTGACTCAGAACATCTTTGGAAATGAGATATTTCATCTTCATGGGATGCACAACGTAAAATATTTTCAATTTTTAAGGACTATTCTTCCCTCTGCTTTTGTCCATCTTTCTTCCATTCTTTGATCTCTCCTTATATACATATCAACAAATAACATGTGTGATCTTTTATCTGTGTAGTTTTCTGTATCTTACTTGGACAAATCACAAAGGCAATTACGCTTGATTAAACGTTGTAAAGAGCTATCAGATGCATTCTGTCCAGAACTGCATGAAATGTTTGCAACAGAACTTGAAGTTATGTGAAAACTTGTTTCATTTGGGGTTTTGCTGCAAATACAAAAAACTTCAATCAGATTTATTTAATGCTTGGCAGAGGTTCCCACTTCCCCCCACTCACTTGTAGACATTCCCAGCATTTAGCAGAGCTATTCTGTGTGCTACAGATTGAACTTAGATAGCCTCATCAAGAAACATTTACAGCAGTCAATGGGACAACTTCTCCCCTCAGTTATACCTAACCAACTCCAAGCAATCCCCAATGGATGTAATGATTGCAACTAAGGCCAAAATTTGGTAACTAACTCAATTGCTGAAGTATTTATAGGACACCAATTGCCATAAAATTTATGCGCACAAAGGAAAAGGAATCCATTGAACTGAATGTGTTGAACTGAACATAGTGAATGCAGCGTTATAGCCATGATAGGCCCAGGAAATTAGAGCACAACATGAGTGAGGTAGTATCTTTTATTAACAGCAAGTTGGTCCAGTAAAAAATATCACCTCATCCGCCTTGTCTCTTGAACTAGTGAAGACTGGCTACTATAAAGCTTGTAAAAATGCACTCCTAACTAATTTACATAATCAGATTATGATCATGCGTAGATTTCACAATACACATAGCCTTCCCTTCCCATCCAGAGGAGCCTCTACTATAGCAATTTGGCTTTTTGATGTGCAGTACTTACAAATTCAAACTATTTACTGATGTGCAGACATGATGGGGAAGCTTGAGAACCTCTTGTTCCAAGCCCAGAGTTCTGCTATCAAACTTTCCTTGTGGCACATTCCAAGCAAGAGCAATTTAGAAATAAAATGGAACATACTATTATTGATCTGAATTTATCTAATGTTCAACGTGCAGTTTGTTTTCCCCCTTATGTACACTGCTCACATGCCTGGCCTTAGATTGAAAGCTGCTGAAATAGAGAACAAATTGATTGATTTCCTCTATGTAGCCAAAAGCACTGTTGGTCATAGTATATTATTTAGTGGCAGTTGTTAAATATTTAATGAATTTTAAAAAAAAAACTGTTTATAATGTAAACACAGTGTTTGGTTGCATTGGAGGGTCACGTTCTGATTAAGCACAATGCCAGGAGTATTGATAGTTTCTTCTCAGTATTCTGGGGAGAAGCCATCAATAAAACCCAAACACAGCACAGAGGCTTCCATTCTCTCCTTTTTTTAATCCTGAAAATGTATTTATGGTTAGAATTGATGTGCATCATACAGAAGTATCGGCTCTTTTTTCGCACATCCGAGTTACAATCTCCTTTCATTTTGTAGAATTTGAAGTCTAAAATGGAAGTCAGTTCACATGAATCTTCCTGTTGGAAACAGTTATTGCTACCAGAAATCTTCCAGGAAAATCAAAACAAAGCTTCCAGGCAAATCAAAATGACAAGTTCTAAACAAAAGCACATTAATGCTTAAAGCAGAAAAAAAACCCTTTATTTCCTCTGCCAAATCCAACTTTATTAAGTTGCTTCTGACAAGCACAACTATGTTATGAATATAGCTGTTTGAATCCACACGCCTGGTTGTTTTATATGAAATTGTGCCAAGTAGTTACCCATCAGATAGATCTAAATGGGAAACCTCTCCAATTTATTTCCCTGATCTTAAAATCAAATACAGAAAGGCAGCACACTGGCTTATCCTCCTCTACAGTAAGATTCTATGATCTGCACTAAGGTTCATTGGCACATATTGTACTTGCAGATGGTGTGCAGAATATGGAAGAGATGCTCTGTGGACAGAGTCTAGTTCCGCAAGGCAGGTCAGAGGGGAGACGTTTTACCCTTGCAAATCAGGATTCTGCAGTGCAGCTCATATAAGAGAGTTGTGCCTGTACAATTCCTCATCAAGATATTCAAAATGTAGAAATAAAATGCAAAGAAGAATACTTTCCCGTTCTATTAGGAGGAAACTTTTCTGGCACTTTATTCCAGTCACAGGACTCATTGCCTGGTCTATGAGTTGTTTTTCCGACCGCATAAGGTGCGGCGTTCATAATGTGTGGAGGGGCAGCCCATCTCCCCCCTGAGGGCACTCAGCTCCTCTTGGGAGACTTTCAGCACTTGCCAGGATCAGAATCTTATTGGATGGAGGCAAAAGATGACCCAAAATATGAGAGAAATGAAGTATTTGCAAGGTTTGTGTGCGTAAAGGCAGGATGCTTTCTGAACATGTTCTGCATAGAGCGAGCAACTAGTGAAATACAGAGTCCTAACCTAAATAGGAAAAGAGTCACAAAAACTCCCTTCCTTCCAACTCTGTTACCTGTGTGAATTCTAGGACAAGTATTTTTGCTTGCTTAATCCTCATCCTTAATTAGCTTTTCTTTCTTGCAAGGAAAAGTAACAAGAAGGTGCACATCTTCAAATGTGATTTCATATCTTAGTTCAGGCTGACTAAGAAAGGGCTGCACAATACCTGTCAAAAATAGTCTGTAGCAATATTATCATCAAAAAGAATAAGTTTAATGTTCAGAGAGGCACTTTATCAGGCAAATATAGAGACAGTTGGCAAACATAGGACATAAAGGTGGAGATTATCTACCAGACAGATGAACTGTTGCTGTTTTTCCGTGTTGGTTACAACCCGGTTAATCAAGGAAAGAATCCCTGAGAGTTTTTGTATCTTTTATCATTGTGTTTTGCATGAAGAAAGAAACTAAAGGTAACTATGCACTCTCTATCCACTTGCAGAATACAGTTCTGAATTCATTACATGCCATTGAAAGAACAGAAGTTTAATGTTTTAATCAATTTTTATTATATGATTTAGAAAACCCAAGAGACCAAGATATTACTATTCACTGTTATTAATCATTAATACCAATATTTATGCTCAAGTACTTTTTGCAGTAATTTCTTACATATGCATCCTTGCAATTCTTGCCTCAAATTGACTAAGACAGAGTTGCACAATACCTGTCAAAAATCAACTGTAGCATTAATATTATCAAGAAGAATAAGTAATTTTTATATTGTAGACTTACCTTCCTGACTACAATTACTGTGTAGAATATTTTCATAGCTTGTCAGTTTTGTACGTCAGATTACATATGTAATTATACGTAAGATTACATATGCGTGTGTATAAAAGTTGAACAAACAAGAAGTCTAGTGGCACTTTTAGACTAACAAATTTATTTATCACTTGAGCTTTCATGGGAGAAAATCCCCACGAAAGTTCATGTGATAACTATATTTGTTAGTCTTTAAAAGTGCCACCAGACTCCTTGTTTGTGTTGTTGAACTAGACTAACATGGCTACCCCGTTGGAGCTTATAAAAGTTGAATATCACAGAAAAGATAGAAACATGGTTGCTACATAACCAGGGCCGTCCCTAGAGGGGAGCAGGGCCCAGGGCCAATCGGCCAAGGCGGGCGCCCCCTCCCCATGCTGGTGGGCACTGTGGCAGGCTGGCCCGCTCTGCCCCCCATGGACCCCGGTTGCGCCCCGGGAAGCCAGCCCCGGAAGCCAAGGCCGGGAGCTGCGGCCCAGGCAGTGGGGAGCCGGAGCCATGGCCGCGGGGGGCGGGGAGACGGAGCCGCGGCCCTGGGCCGGGAAGCCGAGGCTGCTCCCAGGCTGCTGCAGCTGGTGCCTCAACTGGGGAACCGAGGCCCCCCGCCAGCAGCCGACCCCAGTCGAGGCCACGGTCAAGGATCCCTCCTGGCCGCATGTGGCCCTGGCCAAGGGTGTTGGGCAGGCTGCCCCTCCCCTGGGCCTGCGTGCTCCAGCCTGGGGGCGGGGAGGAGGGCCAGCCCAGGGGCCGGGGAAGCGCTCCTGGCCTGCCCCACTGCCTTCGGCTCACAAAGCAGCGGGGAACAGGGGGAAGAGCAGGGCAGCGCGGGGCCCATGTAACCACGGGGCCTGGGGCGATTGCCCCGTTTGCCCCCCCCAAGGACGGCCCTGTACATAACAGCAATATATTAGCCAGGGCCCTGCAACCAGCAGCATATCACTACTGCCTTTAGCACTTTAGGAATGACAAGATTTCCAGTTTGCTCCACACCATTTAGAAATGGCCTGTTATTACAAATCATTAAATAAATCCAGGTACTGTTGTTAGCCAACATCTGCAAAGAATTTTCCACAGGAGACTAAATGAAGAGAATGTGTTCTGAATTCATGACTAAAAATTGTCAGGAAGGGGCACAGATAGATGAAAGAATGAAACACGTGTGGCGGAAATATTGGTATAGCAGATTGACAGATGCCATGGTCATAGACAAGTTTGTTTTGAGTTCTAAGGAAGGCCTGATCCACATCCCATTTGGAGTCAAGAGAATTCTTCTATTAACATCAATGGGCATTGATTGGATCAAGCCCTTAGTAAAGACATAGACAAGTCAATATCACCTGGTCCACAGTAGAATTGAGCCAAACGGCCATCAGTTCTTTCTCCCTCTACAAACATGCGTGTTCACATTTTCTTTACACTAAAACAATAAATATAAATTATTACTACAGATTTCATCAGAAGCCCTGAAAGCACTTTGCAAAAGTGAGCCAGCATTTTCATCCCCACTTTACAGATGCGGAAACTGAATGCACAGAGATTAAGTGATTTGCCCAGAATTGTACAGTGAGGTAGTTGGCAGAACTGGGATGAGAACCCGATTTGCTGCAGTGTCTTAACTACATTTATCTATTTATTATTTATTGATCATGTATGTATTATGGTAGGGCCTAAGGTCAAAACAAAAGTGAGTCCCCATTTTGCTAGGCACTATACAAACAGAGTAGTAGATGTCCAAACCTGAAGAATTACAGTGTAACTAGACAAAACTCAACAAGGGTGAGAACAGGGATATAAAACACAGCCTAAACCATTCCCCAAGGTCACTACCCATCTCAGCAGAAGTCTATTTATGGCCCTGCACACTTGCATCACTACAGCTCTCATGGTGGATTTCCTGACTCCAAACTGATTGGCAACTGACCGGTAGCAGTCTGGGATTGCAAGCTTCCACAGAGCAATGGCCACATGTTTCTGCACTGTTAGACCTGCTCTCAGGCAAGTATCCATAGGCTGCATTGCCAGGGTGAGCTCCTTGCAAAGTTCAAGGAAAGTGTCGTTTCACATTCAGAAGTTTTGTAGCCACTGTTCATCATCCCACACAGTCAATACGATGTGGTCCCACCACTCAGTGCTTGTTTCCCAGGCCCAGAAACAGCAGTCCACTGACTACAGATAGAGCATTACTGCCTGCAGAAAATGAATATTATTCCATTTGATGGCTTCCAGCAGGGTAACCTCAGTAACTTCACACATTTCTGCACTGCCGATTCTGCTGTGCTGCTGGAAATACTGCAAAACAGGCTGAGATATGCTCTAAATGCTGCCCATAATCCTGGAGAGATTAAGCAGTAGCTTAAGTCGACTTAAGGAAAAACAAAGTCGACTTTACTGGCTAAATCGACTTTATTAAGTCAACTTAGCCAGTGTGGATGAGGATTAGCCCTAAGTCAACTTTAAGTCGACTTAAAGGGCTTCAGGGATCCCCCACTGCTCTCCCTGCCAGGGTGGCTGGCACAGGCAGAGCCTGGCGTGCCCCCACACAGGACAGGACAGAGCCCTGCCCACCCTGCTCCTATGCCCTGCCAGTGTCTCTGTCTGGCTCAGCCCCCGTTGTACCCAGGTACGATGGGGCAAATGTTGAGCCCCCTGCCACTTGGCAAGGGGTGCCCCCTCGCCACCGTGGACCAGTCCTAGGTCCACCTAGCCCCTAGAAGTCGACTTAGGCGTCCAGTATGGACGCTCTAAGTCGATTTGACAGGGTTCCCTTTAAGTCGACTTAATTTTTGTGTGTAGACATGCTAAGTCAACTTAAATTAACAAGTGTAGACATAGCCAATGAAGCTGCTGTATTATATATTTATGTTTCCTATATTTTCTCTCCCAGAATTATGATCACCAGAAGATCTTTGCTGGTGTGGTTTTTTGTTTTGTTTTGTTTTTAAGATAGTCTCCAGCAGGCATGTTCACAAGTGTGATGTGACCATCAGCTTTATGGAAATGAAGCATAACATTGCACCTTGATATCAGGTAAAGCCAGGTTTTCAATTAGGCATATGCAATTATTTTCATATAAATACCATATGTGTATGTGTAAGTCAGGTATTTCAGCACATACACAGATAGTAACAAATCTGCCTAAAATGTGCATGTGTAAATACCTTAAGGGCAAGTGCACATTGTGTATTTTTGCATATTAACTAGGCCAACACAGTTATTTGAAAATCTGTGTTATTTGAAAACAGTTATTTGAAAGCCTATGTCAGAAATGACGAGGCAGATTACTGCAACAAAAGGCTTCTATTTCTTATACATATCTTAATAATCAGCAAAAAAATTGACAATTTAATGTGACTTCAATTTGAAAAGTTTGCTGGACTGTAACAGTGGGTTCCTAAAAGCTGTTAAGTGGGTCACTTTCTAGCTTTCTTTAGTACTACATTAATTAGCCAGCTGTGACTCCTGGGTATCTATTTTGAAATAATGACTTGCATAAACCTCCAAAGACAAGAATTTGCTACTGGTATACCACACATTACTGCAGCTGCAAGTAATTATTTCCAACAGAAATTAAAGTTGGCAGGAAAACATGCAGGATCTCATGAAAAATATGATGTTAACCCTTGCCACGCCACTGCTTTTTTGTAGTGCTCAGCCCCAACTCTGATATACAGCTTCAACAATTTACACCCTTTGGTCTTCATTATATAGCAGAATTAGTAATATTTAAAGTTCCAGTGAAATACCTATGCTCTAACTAGAGCTACCAGTCATGTATAGGTAAAAGTGTTGGAAATATTGCTGTGAGCAATGATTTGTCAATTTATCCCAAGGCCCATAAGAATACATTACACACATCCATACATATAAACTTATAACTGAGTGAAGGTAAGCAGGACTGCTTTGTCATTTTCAGATTGTTTTTATATTCTCATGCTTATTATCATGGAGCTTGCAGCTCTCTTTCATTCTGAGCAGATGCACTGAAGTAGGTTTTACTACCTGCAGGTTTCAGATAAGAGTTTTTCCTTTTTCCAGCTCAGGTTTGGATTCCCTGAATTCATGTAAAATTTCCATCTGTAGTCATGGTAAAGACAAAATGCAGGATGAAAGCAATAATGGTCTGCAATATAGTGCCAGATAACTGCATTCCAAAGGACATTCTGACTGGCTGGGACAGCATTTGGTATTCAGTTGTCATTTGTAAATATATATTTTAACAAAGTGACAATCGATACAACTGCTATATCTCTAAGGGGGAGATATGCTGCACTCCAGAGCTGACTTGTACTGAAATGTTAGCTGAATTACAGACACTGTGCAATGGATTTGTTGCTAAGAATACAATTATTTATCAGCTTTAAAACATACCAGCAATTATTTGATAAGCCCAAAGATCAACAGATAATTATGGTGCACAATTATTTTGCACAATTGGTTAGAAATGTATTTTGGTTATTATTTATGGTGTATTTTAATTATTGCAGAGATCCTAGAATGAAAATGAATGAATAAATTACCTTCAGTAATAAATCCATTAAGTAGCATGCATATTAGGTATATTTGTAAGTTACAAAATAGTAGAATAGAATAGAATAACCCTTTTCTATTTGCTGTATATAATGTTGGTGGGCCATTGAAAGGTCCCTAATCATTGTTCATTTGCCAGCTGCAGTGAATACCACATTTATATTCCCTCTGGTGCATGAACACCTTTGCCAGAGTCTGAAAAAACAGTCTAGTACTTCACTTTAAATGGGTGACATCAAATGCTATCTTTTTAGCTTTATTCTAGCCTACTGTTAATGGATTCTCACATTGTTGTAAGTGAGTCTATCTTCTCAATTATGCAAACTTCATTCTTTGGGATAGAGGTCATTATGTGGCATAAGAAAATGTGAATAACATCATTATTATATAATTTTTGTATGGTGCATAAGAATTGAAAACCAGAAGTTAAATTAACTTTTTCAGTGGCCTTTTTTAGTTTTCCTTGATTAGGCTAAAAAACACAGCTGTCTGGTTTGAATTAGAGATATGATTGCTTTACCACTTATACCATGTGAGCAAAGATAGTAAGAAGAATTGCATTAGCATCTTGCTACTGAGTTATGTTAACGGATTTCATAGGAATTTCAGCACAATGTTTACCAATTAACTACAATAGCCTGCGTAGCTACTTGCCCAGAAAATGGCAAAATCTAAAATGTCACATATATTTGCATTCAAGAAGTTATAGTACATCATTGCACACTTTTCACCTGCATAAAGACAAGGCTATTTTATGCTGTCAGTCTAATGGCTCAGCTTCTAACCCTAGCCCTGTCCAGCTGAACAAGTGTGTCTGGGAGGCATTAAAAAAAAAATAGATAGCTGGAGTCTGGAGCGTGAAGCAGCAGCATTTAGTCCCCAGCAGAGGGATAAAAAGTGCTCAGTGGGCTCAATCTGTATCCCACAAGATCCCCTTATAAAAGTTGTAGGATAGGCATAACTCTGTAACTACAAGCAAGGAGAGAAGACAAAGAGAAAGAGATAGTGTGGATAAAGAGTTGATTTAAATTGATGAAATTGGGAATGAAAAACCAGGGACCTGCTATTGCTCGAACTGCCCAATATGTCTACAAAAGAATGAGATCACCTTGGGCTTGGACTGCAGAATAAAAACATTCACAAGCCAATAACTCACCCTGAAAAGAATGTTTCATCCTGCTGCTTTGTTAGTTATATTTTGACTCTTTCCACACTAAGCATAACAGCACCACATAGCTATATATGAATATATATGCTCCTCTCTGACTCTTTAACTGTCCAAAGATATCTCTGAATTAAAATGCATGCTGATTTTTGCTATTTTAAATAACATTTAGATGTATTAAAAATGTGTGGAAACCTGCAAGGTAGAACAAAGACCCTAACACCATCCTAGAGTTTCAGCCCCAATTTGAATAGAACAAGCAGCACAGAGGTCTGATTTTATAGGCTATGGTCTATGCTATCTATATAAACAAACAAAACTTGGATACTCATACACTATAGCCAAGATTTACAAAAGTAGGGGGCTCAAGTTCAGGCTCCTAAATAGTTATTTTGGTACCCATAGAAAGATATGTCTACACTGCAGTTAAAAACCCATGACTGGCCTGTGCCAGTTGAAGGGGGTGTAGCCATGTGTGGGCTGGGGCCCACCCACTTGTAGATGAGGCCTGCCCAGCAACAGCGTGACCTTCACCGCTGAGGCTGCGAGGAAGTTTGCTCCGCTTCCGGGTGCTGCCATGGGTAGGCCTCATCTCCCCATCCCACAACTTGCTAAATAACAAGTGGAACCAGAGCATTGGTACTCTAGCTCCACTGGTTACCTAGCAACTGGAGTGTCTCCAGAAGCTTCCAAACACATGACCGGAAGCTGCCCTTGGCCATGCCCACCCTGCAGACTCAGGGACTTAGCCAGAAAACCAGAAAACGGGAGCTGGCTACGTCCCTGGCCAGCTGACTCCAGTTTGCAGGGCTTGGATTAAGAGAAGGCCAGATCTAGAACCCGGTGGGATAGCAGGGTTCCAGAGCTCTGACTGCCATTGGAGTCTGAGCCCTGTACCACAATGAAACAATCCCACAGCCCCAACCCTGCAAAACCTGAGCAAGCTTTAATTGCCCTAAATCAGGGGTTCTCAGCCCTTGGCCTGTGGGCCAAAAGTGGCCAGTGGGGTTTTTTGAAACGGCCCACACTCCCCTGCCGCTGGATGGGAGCTGGACTGCAGCTGCCCGGTTCCGGCTGGGAGCCGGGCTGCGGCCACCCACCCCTCTCTGTTCCTCCCTCCCCCAGCGCTGGGCTTTCTCCGCCGGCAGCAGTGGCAGGGACCCCTGGAGAGGAGGGAGGGAGGCGTTGGCTGGCTGGAAGTGGAGTCCACTGGAGAGAGCCGGACTGGGGTGATGGCAGAGCAGGCCGCTGCCCAGATGAGGGCCCAGTGGGGTTGCCCCATCCTGGCCCCAAGTGGGGCAGGACATCCTGGGGAGGAGGGACCCAGACAGGAGCTGGCACTTGGGGAATGCTGCACTGCGCTGGGGCCGGTTTGGGCTGAGCCAGCCCAGCACTGTCCCCATACACCCAGAGGAGTGGAGTAGAGGGGGATTACATCACCCGGGGCCAGGCTTGTGTCCAACCTACAGCATTGGTGCTAGGGGAGAAAGCCCTGACCGGTTCCTTGCGGGCCCATCTGGGCCCGGCCCGGAAGTTGGGGAAGTTCTGAGTGTTCATGGGCACCCTGCCCTTTACAAAAAAAAAATCTTTTAAAAAACTTTTAAAAAAGTTATAAAAAACCGTTTTGGCTTGAGGGCCAAAAATATAATTTTTACAAACCTGAAGGGCCACCAGTCTATCTAATTAAAATTTAATATGAATTTAATCAATTAAATTTTAATTAAATGACTTAACTTAATTAATTAATTATAAATAAAACAATCTAAACTTAATTAATTATATTTTAATTAAATAGGCTGGTGGACCTTCAGGGTTGTAAAAATTGTATTTTTGGCCCTCAAGCCAAAAAGGTGGAGAACCACTGCCCTAAATGGCCTAATTTTCCATAAGTTAGTACTCATAATGGCCCAATAAAAGCTGCTGGATCTCAGCACTTTTATCAATCAGGCCATTTATTAAAGGGGAGATTTTCAAGGCACAATCAGCAGTTTGTTTCCTAATCTGCAGCTCTTTCCAATGGAATTTTTGCATCTAACTGCTAATTGTACTTTTACAAGTCTTTGTTTAAATGCCTAAATATGGATTTAAGAGCCTAATTTTAGCTACCCACATTTATAAATCATGTCCTACATTTCTAGTGAACTAGCTACACTGTTGCTGGCAACTGATTAATAATATTTAACATATGATGACATTTGGCAAATTTGTTGGCTAATGTTTGAATCCAGAGCTTCTGATATCCAAGATTTAGTATGCCTCCAATGTAGATGTGATCTCTGTGCCTTCCTGTATGAGTTCAGCGGCCCCTCCCAGAGTGCATGACACAATCCTTTAATACAATGGATTTTTTTTTTTAAAATAAAAAGCAATTAATTCTTCTAAAATAATCTCTTTTGTGACTTCTCTGTAGAGCCATGTCTGGAAGAATCCCATCATGTCTTAATGCACCCTGCTGAATTCCTCAGCTATTGGGAGATAATAGATGTTCTTCTAATCCTTTGTGTAAAACGCCAACATATTTATGTTGAAATGCAGGGTCTGAGGTTGAAGCATTACTACAATAGTAACAAAGTAACAACAAGTTCTAAATGCAATTGTCTGTGAAACCGAAGTACATTCTGTTCCACGTTTATATCCAATGATCTTTTATATGCTGAATGCAGGGCCATTATCACATCTATTTGAATTCTTTCTCTGCCAAGGCATAAAAGAAACAGTTCTTAATCACATGGGCAACCTAGGCTTGCCAGTCACCAGGAGACCAATATTTCCTTCCAAGCTGAAAGGTTTGTATTGTGAGAGATGAGGAGGTGAGTGCCATCGACTGAAGTATTGTTTACCTGCAGGACAGATACTGTAGCCTACACATTGTAAGTTGGCACATAGCCCAGTACTGGGCTGGTATGCTTATACTATCAGTTCAATACAGCTTTAGCCCGGGAGAATTATTCTCAGTTTCCAAAGAAAGAAACATCTCATTAAGACTGAAGCCATTATTCAGCACATCGCCAGTTGCATTATATAAGTTAGTACAGTGGGGGGTTAGGTCTGGGGCTGTCTTGAATGAATTGTATGACATTAAATGGCTCACTTTATCAAAACCTTTAGAATCCCTCACCTGGTTCTAGCCTCTGCAGATCTAGGAGCTCCTTTCTCCAAGAGCCCTGGGGTTGGAAGATATCAATTCTATTCTATTTTGGCTGTTATACACCTTCAGCGCCTTTGTATCTGGGTTACATGCTGCCCATTCATTGCCCCTCTGGCGGCGCTTTCTTTCCCCACGCCATGAGTTACTCCATGGGAGGGGGTAGTGAATCCCAGTGTTTTTACTTTGTTTAATGGACAATAAGCTTGGCAGTCTCTTAGGCTTTGTCTACAATAGCGCTTATGCTAGCAAAACTTACGTCACCCAAGGGTGTGTTTTTTCACACCCCTTGTGTGGACAGACGCTCTCTCACCAACAAAACTACTGCTGCTCGTGTAGGCGGTTTTATGACGCTGGCAGGAGAGATCTCTCCTGTCGACATAACATGAATATAGAAGCGCTCTGACAGTGGCACCAATACAGCTATGTTGTTGTAAGTTTTAAGTGTAGACTAGCCCTAAATCTTTCAATCGTGGTGCAATGGTTTGAATCTGTGATCAAGGCATCTTTGATCAAGCCTTACACAAAATTGTCTTCTGCAAAGGACTCGGATGGTGCTTCTAAAGCAAGCCTTACTTTTCAAATCAAGTCAGGAAAGCTCTACTTCAGTGCAGCACTCCATGTCACAAGTTTGTTTCGACTAATGGTAATTCATTGAGGAGATTATGATTGAGGGGCAAATTCACTGCAGGAATCCACAAATGCAACCCCATAGTCTGTGGAAATGTACTTTCTTCTTTTAATGGTGAGTTCTGCCCCAAGACTAGAATTAACATGCAGAGATTCTGCTACAACATGCATTTTTTATCACTGCTATTAATGAAATGCAACATCCTAAACAATAAAGTTTAATTAGTAACTAAAGTGTCTATAGCAATTAAATATGAAGGAAGTGTTCTGGAACACAGCAGGAGGGATTATACTTATAAGTAATTTAAATCGCAAATGAATATTTAAGATGTTATTGATGGAACTTTAGGGGTGGGGGAAGCAGCTTATTTTGAAAAGTAGGAAAGTTTTTAGAAAATGAAGTGGTGACTCTATGACACTTCCAGCCAACTGAATGGCTTGGAGAAACCTGAAACCGGTAACTGCTGCTGCTTGAGGAATCACAGATGGAACTAATGGGAGCTGCTACTAATTTCTACTGTGCTGAGCCAATGTAAGAAAATTCAATGTAAAAGAATCTAGAGTAATGACATGACTCATTAGCATTAGGCCAATATACCACTGCAAATTAGAAACTTCGTCTTCAATTATATGCCAACGAAAAAATTATTAATGTATTTCATGCCTGAGTATTTGGAACTGAACACAGCTGCTCACTATCACGTTACAATATTACCTGACATTGCAATCACCTAAGATTCAGAGCCAAGGTCCTATTTCAAGACAATTCATGCATAACTAACATGGACAAGTGTTGGAACACTCTCCACGTGTTTCACTTCACTGTTCACTCACCAGAATTATTCATTGTACAGTTCGAAATGTGGATGGTCTACAAGAAAAGACTAGGCAAGAGTGAAACAAAGAGAAAGAAAAACACTAGAAGGATAAGGCCTAAGGACTCAGTAGGGAAAGGTGAAGAAAGCACTCAGATCTCAAATATTTATTACAGAGCTGAGCTGCATAAATATTGCATATCCTGCAAGTGAATCAGAAGGAATCATTTTTGTACTTGCCAACACAGGGGCTATGTCTACACTTACCAAAGTTAGTTCGGATTAGTTAATTCGAACTAACTAATTTGAACTAATTATAGTTAGTTCAAATTAACTTCATTCGAACTAGCATTGCCCCACTAGAACGCTAGTTCGAACTAAGCTTAGTTGCATTAAGTTCAATGTGCCGGTTAGTTCGAAGTAAGAAGTTAGTTCGAACTAATATGGCCACATTGACTTATTTGAATTAAGAGTTAGTTTGAAGTAAAACGAGGTTTTACTAATTCGAACTAACTTTTCCTTAATTCAATTTAAGGAATTGCTTAAAGTTGAATTAAGGAAACTCAAGTGTAGACACAGAGTAAATTAAGTAGACTTAAGCCTGCTTAAATCAACTTAATTTACAAGTGTAGATGCACCCAGGGTGTGGCTAGAGACTCAAAGTGTGAGGGCTGATGGGGAAATTGCATATGATTACAATACTAAACAAACATATGGATTAGAGTCCCTGGTGTACAGAAATGTGCAATGAGCCCTTCAAAGGCACAAACCAGCCCTGGCTATCATAAAGCTCATGGAAGATAGCTCTGAATAGGAAATCTCATCAAGGAATCCCTTGGGCAGTAGTCTAGTTCAGCAAAACAAATGAGTCTGGTGGCACTTTTAAAGACTGACACATTTATTTATCGCATGAGTTTTCATAGGAGAAAATCCCACTTCATCAGACACGTTGAAGATGGAGAACTTGGGCAGTTTGTTTCCAACTGATTTGACAGTGAATCAGGCTCTTTATCTCTGTGAACAGGTCACAGGGTCTGACCCCAAAGTTGGAGACTCCAAGGATTTGGAGGCGGTTAGGGATACCTTCATAGAGACCTATATCTATGCATCAACTTTGGACCCAGATGCCTTTCCACAGGGTCTGCCTCCAGCCACAGATGTCTCTGGGACCAACACCGTGGGGGTTCTGGAGCTACAGGAAGGTTTGTGAATAACTTCCCCTTGACTTAGGGGAAGGGAGGAGAACAAGAAGTGTGATGTGCAGCTTGTCCCTTAGATGGTCTACTTTCCCCCACTCTTCCCAATCTCCTCTCTCTCCCAGTCTCCCTGCAAAAGTTACATACCTACAGAAAATCCACTACAGGATCTGGAGGAAGGGGGAACAGTGCTGCCGAGAGGAAGACTCCACTTGTAAGGTTTCCCCTCATGCAAAAATCTAAAAGGGACAACATGGGCCCACGCTGTTTCCCCAAATACTCCGAGAGGAAAGTGGTCAAAATACCACAGCCTCCAGCAGCAATGTCAATACTTTCCTTTTGCCACATCTCTCTTCCCCAAATATCAGCCATAGTGCATTGTTTGCTTGTATAAAGGACAAGTTGCTGCTTTAGTTTGAATGTGTCTTGAGATGTCTCTCATATTTCCACACCATCCATCTCTGCTATGGTGCGTACACCAGTAAATCAGAATAGCAGACCTATACGTATTCTCTGCATGGAGATTTGTGACTATATAAGGTGCAAGGCAGTAGAGAATCAAACCCATTACCTTTCTTTTCATTCAGAGTCCTGCCTTTCATTGACATGAAAAGGGTGAATTGCTCTGGTACACACTTTTTAAATTGACAGGAAAAAGCTTTCTTATTTTCCACCCTATTTGATCTTTCAGTATCTTCAGCTGATTTGTGTATTCTGTCTCATTTTACATCTGTTAGCTTCCAATAGATATTACAACTCCCCAGAACTCACATCTCTTAAACGTGGAAAACTTAGCATGGCAGTGGACAGTTTCTCCGCATAGTATTTTTGTCTACTAACCTGTTTATATATCATTGAATTTACAATTCTATTTAATCTTCAAGAATTTTGCAGTCTCCATTTCTTTTTATTCTCATGAAGATGTCTCCATAACTCTAAGAAAGGGGAGCGTAATATTGTAAATTCCACTATCTTTTAGATCATTTGCTTTACCTTTGTGGTTCTCCTTTATTGACTATAGTACCTCATTAAATCTATCTGACTGTGACAGGGTGTCTGACTCAAAGACCCTATATAGAAATAAAGAGTTCTTCTGTTGAGTCTTCCAAGGCTCAGGAACTAAAACCCTGAAGAAAATTCAAGATAATTACTGCTGGTTCATGCTCACAGGTAGGTCCAATTAGCTTTATCTAAAGCAGATGAGGAGGAATTTCTCTGGCCCAAAAACAGAACCCGAAGAACAACCAGGCTCAAGGAGGTTTATGCTATATTATTGTTTTCAAAAAGGGCAAATCTAGGAAGGATGAAGTAGAAATTCAGATTTTTTGTGACATTCTCATTTAGATACTGTTGAGTTTAAATTCCTTGTAAAACATTGGCTCTTTAGCCCTTGGACTCTCATATAAAAGACTTTCCATGAATTTAAGGTGTTTTGCTTTTCACACATCTCTAATCTTCCAGGACAACTGTTCTCAATTAAAACTGTCCTCTATATTCAGGTTCTTTTCCCCTGCTCGTTCTGTCAGCCAAACGAAATTTAAGGGGACAAGTTCTGTTGTTTGGCAACAAAATTAGAATTTTGCCTGGCTTGTTTAAACCTTACAGGAATGTCAACTGTCATCTCAAAGTAAATAAAAGAGCTGGGCAAATACAGAAAATACATTAGTGAGTATTATTTGTGACTAAAACCAGCTGATTGGCTTCACTGCTATTACCTTTCTTTTTCCTTTGCATGTTGAAACACATTCCTCTGGTGACAAAGGGTGAGATTATCAAAAGAGTTGAGTGTTGGCACAGAGTCCATGCTCATGACAGTCAAGAGCTTCAAAGGGAGCAGAGCTAGGCCTTTTGAAAATCCCAGCCTGAGTTTTCTTCACAAGAATGTTTTCAGAAAGTGAAAGCACCACAAGCAACCCTTATTTAAGATGATGTTTGCTTGAAGGATGGAATCTCCCTGAAGGGAACTTCTGCTGCCTGTGGAACCAGCAGACAGAGATTTCATCTCTATAGCGTCATCTTCATTTCTGAGTTATTTAGGAAGGTAACAAACAATTGTCTCCTTTGCTCCTCAATCTCTGAAAGCTTTCCACTATTTAACTTCTGTTCTCAGGTACAGTAGGTAGAGTATGACACCCTACATAGATTTCAGATAATGCACCTGGCTCTCTACTGCCTTGCCCACTACTACTTTGACCTGTTGCAATAGGAACACAAAGTCAGAGTAAGATAACAGCAAACAAAAATCAAAAGTTGTTATTCAAAGACTTAAGCTCTTTGTTTTATGTTCTCCTATTGTCTCTGAAAAGGCACAACAGTATCCACAGACTGATTGTGTAAGGTGCTGAGTTCCACCTACCAGATGTTGAGCACTCCTGACTCTTATTGATTTTGGATATGAGGGCATTTGTGCAGCACTGCTAACCAATTAGACTGCATATGCAAATATTTGCATGCTAAACCACTGAGCATTTTCTCTGAACTCAAGCGGCAGCCAAATCATATGACATATGGAAATTAATGGTTCTGGACTGGCTCATCGGAGGTCAATAACAGTTTCTCCTGGACCTCAGACTTCATCTATATTTTAAATGTGAGAGTTTTAAAAAGATTTTAAAATGTTATATGATAATAATTTGTTGCCATAATGGACAGATTGTCAACTATTTCTAATGAAGCATTCTAAAAATCTGTAGCAATAAACTTTTTCATTTCTCTGTATACATGAAAATGTATTAGAAATGGCGGTGAATTTTGATGTTCAACTTACCAGAAATCAATATGTGCTTATTTATTTTAGGAGTTCAAAACATCTGATTGAGGAAACAAATCTAAACTTTTGAAAGAGACCTTATCTTCAAAATACACCAAATCTAAACCCAGCTCTGAAAATCTGCAACCTTTGAGGTTGTTTGTTGAAATTTGGAACCAAGCTCAGAATTTTGCTTCTTGAGTCCTGCAGCTGATTTTAATCCCACTGTTCTCCAGTACTTGGGGCAGCCTTATGACAATACATCTATCTAATAAGGAGGAAACGTTGCCTTATACTGTAATTAAGCCACCAGATGCAGTGAGGAGACTTGGGTTTTGTTTTTCACTCTGTTAACAACTTTCTGTATAATCATGGAAATATCAATGTCTGTGCCTCAGTTCCTTCATCTGCAGAATGGAATAATACACCGTTCTTACATCACAGGGGAATTGTGAAGCATGAATGTTTATAAAGAACTGCATTTGTACAATCCAAGGCTCTGTACAGTGCAATGTAAGAGGTATAGGGATGGTTTATTATCACAAATGGTGCCACTTTGCAACGGACTTAATCCTGCTTCCACTGACGTCAACTGCAAAACTCACAGTTAAGCTAAATAAAGAGAATGGGAAATGGCCATTGCTCAGCGGCTGTTTGTTGCAACACAGAATATGAAGAGAGGTCCTGGCATCGGCACTATGCATTATCGTAAAAGGGAGCTTTCCCCAAAGTAATACTACCCTGTATACAGAATACCTAGTTTTAAATGGTTTTAAAGAATCATAAAGATGAAAGTTTAATAACTGTAGCACATAATTCCCTCTACCGTTAGCTCTTCTTCCAGTGTTATTAACTTTTCCACAGTCTAGACATAACATGCAGTGCAGCAGTTTGAACGGTGCTCTGCCAAGCTGATAGGATCAGCTTCTCAAGGGATGTAAGGGTAATTCAGCTTCCAAGTTGCACTGAATCCTCTTTGGAGCAAAACCTGCCATTTGAGCCAAAACTGCCACAATATATTGTGCTCTACGGTATGTACAAGATTTGACATAGGGGTTAACGCTTATAATTTTATCTATGTAGTTAGGGGCAAAAAGAAGTTATATTTCTGAAAATGAATGGGATAATTCCCCACCATATAAATAAATAACAGCCTTAACTAATGCTATAATACTTGTAAAATTAAAGGGCCTGGCTCCTTCCATGCATTCATTGAAAGCAGTGGGAAATTTGCCAGTGTATTTGATGGGAGCAGGAGCAGCCCTTTATTGCTTGGTTGTGTACGACAGCTGGATGGCTCAAGGAAACAGAGCCTGCTCTGAAATCCCTTGTACGCAGGAATCCACATCCTCAAAATAAACCATACTGTAGAATGTTCCTGCCTGATGCATTCCCTGTCTCAATTTCCCCATCTCTCTTGCCCAGGTGTTCATGTGGCTCAGCCTTCTAGGCAGGTTGTCCTCACAGTTCAATCCTCACCTGGCGTAACAAAAGTCCCAAACAAACAAAAATGTTCTTCTTTCCTGACTGGGCGCCTCTTCAGCTCAACCTCCAGGTTCAGTTCCCAGTCTCTTCTGGGTTACCCCTAGGGTGCTCTGACTCTGGGATAGAGCCACGATTCCTAGGCGCCTTCTCTGGAGTCTCCTCACAGTCTCAGCTTCTCTGGGTTACCTTTCAGTCTTCCCTGGTCACGGACAAAGTGCTGACCTTCAAGGTACTCCACCATAGCTGGAAGTGTGCTTACCAGTGCAAGCGGGAAGACACACAACCACTAATTCTGCTCGAGCTCGCATGCTAAAAATAGCAGTGTGGACACAGCACTATGGGAAGGGGCTTGGGCTAGCCACCCAAGTATGTGTTCTTGCGGTTGGATGACAGGCATGCCTGAGGAACTGCCCATCCTGTTGTGGCCACACTCCTATTTTTAGCTTACTAGTTCAAACAGAGCTAATGCATGTTTGTTTACCCATGCTGGGATGCACGCTTCTGTCTGCATGTAGAGGCAGAACTCAACATCTTACAGGCTCAGACTGTATATAAGCAGTTAAAAGATTTAGGGGTCATGTCTTTTCAGAGACAATAGAAAAGCATGAAACAAAGAGCTCAAGTTTTTAATGTCTTCAGTCTGCTTTCCTGGAGTCCTTCCAGACTCTATTTCCTGAGTTTCACTCCCTGTGGTTTTTCACCAACCTGGGCTTTCTCAGCCCTTCCATGAACCCCTGGTGTTTCAGACTCTCAACTGATTCCAAGTAGTCCAGCCCCTCATGTGGTGAAGCAGGTATTATGGCTTAGGCCAGTGGTTTTTAAACCACAGCTCAAGACCCAGTACTGGGTCACAGAGCCTCAAGTACTAGGTCGGGGCACCCCCCACTGCCACCACCGAAAGACTGGAATGCATTGCTCAAAGATGTAATGGTTGGGTCGCGGGCATAAACTGGGTCCTGAGAAAAAGTTTGAAAACTGCTGGCTTAGGCAGTGCTGACTGAACGGCTGGCTAATTTAAGCCTCCTAGCTCTTAAAGGGGCAGGGCCCCTCGTCAGACATACTACAATTCATCTATGGATTCACAATAAATAGTTTACTGAGTGGAGTTAGCCTTCCGTCTGCCTGTGGATTGCTTCAAATATCTTCCAGCGAGGCCTGATCCAAACCATTAAGAGGTATGTTGTCAGGTTACAGTAAGGAGCCTGCTCAGCTGCTGCCACACCTTTCCCGCACTGGCAGTCTGGCAACTTTCATTAATAGTCACATTTGTAAGAGGAAGAAACAATATCAGTTTCATTTGGCTCCTCCTAGGGCTACAATATGGCTCAGGCCAGATGAAAAAAATGGAGTGTGGATAAATTCCCCTTCTTTTGCCTGAGTCTGTCATCAGTATTAGCATTAGAGCGGTACCATCATGAAACAGACATATGGAAGTGTTATTTGTTTCTCATTTACCAACCAGATAAGAATATGGAAATAGTTTCAGTCCATTTATTTGATGAGCTTCCTAAGCCAGTAATAAACAAATCAATACAATTAGTTTTGGCTCATCATCATTTAGAAACCTTCACTACTGGGACACAATTTAATTATACCTCTTGTACCACAGTAACAGAAAACCTTTGAAAATGGTCTGTTTTGCCAACTATTGAACCAAAGGGGAGAAACAGAAGGACAGATCAGAAATGGAGGGGTTATCATCTAAGTAGGATGTACAGGATATAAAGCATATTGTGAAATACAATTTCCCTGATTGCAATTCTAAAATATTTCAGCCACTAAGTCCTTATGAGCAATCCAATGTGAAACCCAGCTGTACGACTGTGTATATCACATGTTCATGCGAACGTTGCAATTAATGCGACATGCACCAATCACTCTTGGAATTGATTACGAAGTGCACTAATCTTAACTAATTAATTACTTTGTGAAGTGATGTATAGTACTATATGTAAAAACTCACCATGTGTGCGCTAATGCGGTGCCCTCCCCATACTCATTTTCATTGTCGGGTGAATGCTGTTACACTCTTCATTCTCAGCTGAGCTAGTTTCTAACAAGTGGAGCTGCACAGACGGTGGGTATCTCCTAAATTACAGGCTACTTGTCATGCACACCATAATACTAATAACTGCAACAGTTGGAGAGAAGACAGAACAAAACTCCAGATCCAAGCACTCCAGACATATTTTGGGGGAAGAGAAAGGTTGAAATCTGACATTTGCACAATTCACTTTCAGTTGCAACTGTAAATTCAAGAGCAATTCCATCACCAGATTCAAAGCAAAGTTGCAGAATTTTGAACCTATACTGCAAATCTGAACAGCCCCCCAAGCTTGGAAGTGTTCACAAAGCAGGTCTGATTACAGACGATGGGACATAGTGCTAATGCATGTGCAAAATGAAAGGTGACTTCTGAAAACTACCAAACAACTATTCAGTTTTAAAGTTAAGGGGTCAGATCTTTGAGTACTGCCACAGCCCCGATACACTTTGATCATAAACCCTACCAGAGGGGGATCGTCTCAGGAAAGGGTGATCTTGTTAAGGAGCAGAGTGAATGTATGGGAGATACACCCAGGCAGCACTAGCAGGAATGAATCCTTGCACTGGTTGGAGAGAGGGTCTGCAGCTTGGCTTGAACTCTGCACAGAAGATGGGAGAAGGCTCTTCGCGCCTTCCACCTTTTCCACTTCACCCACCCATGCAAGATCCAGGATCTCAGATTTTTAAGTTGAAAATTGCAAACTTGCCATGGATTTCATTCTTGAGGACTAGCATTTTTGAGACATCTCTGATATAATTTAATTTAGAAATAGTAAATCCTGTGAATATTTGAAAAAATCATAAACTCTGCATATCCAGTGTGGGGGTTGACTACATTTATAACAATGTACCTAGACATGGACACCTTCCATTCAAAGCAGCTTACAGGAAGGTTCCACACAAACAAATTGAGTTAGCTCAAAATTAATTGCCTGGATATTTAAAGGAAATTTCTGTTAACTGTCTGTTGGGGAACTGTTGATCAAGACTTTCTGTTGTATCACTAGCTTCATCATAGTTTTATTTCTGAATGTCATAAAAAGAGAGAAAAGGTCAAGTTCAACAATACCATAGAGTTTCTGTGTGTTCAGTACCATGAAAAAATGAGTCCACTTATTTAGGACCCTAAATATGGGTTTAGGAACCTATCTTCATGCATCTGTTTCTTCTACCTTGGCCTTGATGTACAATACAAACACAAAGGCCTTTACATTTTACTCAGCAGAGTCTGTGAAAAATAATGAGGTGTGTTTCATGTTTGTTTATGGTTACTTTCTCTAGCAGGGTGTCAGAGCTGTCTAGTGTCATTTTCAATGTGTACAACTGCATATATTTATCTCTTCTAAGGTTTAACACTTTTGCTTTTCTTTCATGAGGTGTCTCGATCATAATCCAACCCAGTCTAACAACACTTAAATCATTGTCTGAGGACAAATCCATTAGGGATGGCAGAATTGATAAAATCAACAGGCCACTAGTGGTGAAATGTACTGTTGGCTGAGCTCTCTTTAATAAATTCATCAAGTGTCTCTCTCATGCATTCTCACTGGAAACTGGTATAGGCAAGAGAGGGAGACTAGTGCTGCGAGGGTTATTAAAAGAACATTTTTGGAGGATGTTTGCACTGTTTAGTCTGAAGGGCTTTGCTTTTCAATACTGTCTTTGAAACATCTTCCTCAGACTTGCAGGACACAATGCTGGCTGTATGCTACAAGAAAATAGTCCAAGAAGCTGCCAAGAAGGGAATGTGGGCTTAGGGGCATGAGGCATTTTGGAGAAATCACAAGTTTATTAGCAATATCACGTCCGGGGATTGTGGGGTGCTGAACATTTAACTGATCCCTGAATGATCCAACCCCTGAACTTCTCTGCTGGAAGTTCCTAGAACTGCCACAAGAAACCCAAACTCATATGCCTCCTTTGGCTCCCAACCCAAAATATTATGAGACACAGATAAAACATAGCTAATCAATACGGGAATTTGATATGAAAAAAATGGAGGTATATCTTCCAGGCTTTCCAATGATGTGTGTGATAGGAAAGCCCCCAATGAACAATGCCACCACAAAATGGTATGTCTTTAGGCAGCATGAATTCACTTACTGCTTGATGGCCTCATCTAAAATCCTTTGACAACTGGCAAGACTCCAGGGTTGTCATGATTTAATTATATGTCTCACAATGTTTGGTGTTATTTTTAAAACCCCAGTTCCTGGACTTATCTGATGACCTGAGGATCTCAGCTTTCATTAAAACAAAAGGAATTTTCTGGCTTTCATGGTTTCACAGGGAAAGTGGAAAATATCAATTCTAAAGAATGAAAAACCAGAAGGCAAATTAAAAGATGTATTTTTTTTAATCTGATAAGCCAATCTTATGAATTGGGGTGCCTGACTCTTAGTTTTTGAATATTTGGGGTTGGCAACATCAACGCTTTCCATTGAGAGTTCAGAGGATTTTTTCATCAGACCCTGAAAGCATGTCTGGATTCTGACTAGCAGCTTCCTGGTATGTATCAACGGAGACTTAATGATGAGGGCATATGCCTGTTCTGAGGAAAGACTCTCCCTGCAGCATCTGTTGTTTGCCAGCTGCACGATCTGATGCTGCACCAAGGGCCCACATCCAATCACCATACTTTGGGAGTAGGAGTAAGTCAGCTGACAGCAGCTGCTTACCCACCTGCCAGTAAAAACACGCATGTGTTACTGCATGGCTAGAAATCCCATTCTGGAAAAAAAGGGCATTTATTTCAATGAGTACTCATTCAAATAGATACAGAGTTGATCCAGTGCTTTTAACTGGACCTCTGTACGTGCAAAAGCACATTGGAGTCTCCTCGTAAAGGTAATTTTATTTTTAAAATGTACATTAAATACAACTAAATATGACAGTGCACTATTAGGATAAAACTTTAAATGCACAAAAGCCCACTGAACTATGTTCTCTCTAGAGCACTTCTCACAGTAATATCTAAGCACTGAATAGGTAATTGGCAGCCAAAAGTACACTCCCTGTTGTGCACTTGTAGTGAATTCTCTGTGTTGTCCATACCAGGTGTGTTCTTCCAAGAATGTCAGCGGTAGAAAGTTTCTCTTTTATAGGTTTTTATACGCTGATCATTACTGTAGTACATAAGCTTTCCAGTAATGCATTATGCAGTGTAACTAACATCTGTCAGATGTTGGTAACCTCTTTACTAGCATAGCTCTACTGAAGTCAAGGAATTAGGTCCATAGATCCTACACCAACCACAATTCAGTTACACGGCACACGCTGTGTTCTGTAGGTGAAGACCTAAAGAAGGTGCCATATTCAGTAATATAAAACACCATATTACTGTTTGGGAGAATACAATGCAACGCCATCAGGTTTTACACAATATTAATTTATTTCAATGAGGATATTCAGCTTAAAAATTGATGGCACAACGTAGCAGTTAGAAACCCTGAATCTCCTTGTGTTTTAGTAATTTTAGTTCAGATCATTTGGGGTGCTTCAGCTGATGGCCAGCAGATGTATTCATCTGGAGGATGGGGGGGGGGGAGGAGAAGGTCCAAGGTTTTGGAACTAGCTCTCCCACTTTAATGTAACAGAAAGTGAGTGTGCTGTGTTCTGGGCACATGGCAAAACCCATCTATTCATGCAGGATTTTTTCCCAAGGGGATGGATTGAGTGGAGACAGGAAAATGTTGCAGACCTGAATTCAAAAGGTTGGAAGTTTATGGAACAAAGGGTTTTGTTGGTAAAAATGTGTCAGCATGCATTTTTGTAAGTAATTAATAATGTATATGCCTAATGCACTGGATTAGCGTGTTTCTGTCAACTGAAATAAATAATAACTTGTACATAGGCCCAAGATGGTTCACTTCCACTTGCTCTATGACCTACGATTATATGTGCAGTTGAAGTCTCAACCCTACTGTTGCATTTGATAGAGCATTAATTCAGTTTGTCCCTTGAAAATAACGTTACATGATAAATTTAGAGAAAGTAACATGTAGGAATCCCTTATCTAATCTAAAGATCTAATAAGAAGGGATAATGCTGGCATCCTTGCTTCAGAGGTCCAAGTCTTTCAGATAATCACTCCAAAATATAACTTCTCTGTATAGAATGAAATTCCAAATGGTTACTGAGAGCACCCACTCTTACGCAAACCTCTTTCAGTTCAGTTGCTGAGCATTATTTCAGAACATAATGAAAAGCAAATTTTCCAAGTCTCTCTCTCCCTTGGGATTTAATACAAATTGATGACACAACATGACCGTATCACATCATCTTTTTCCACAGATTATTTCTTAGTGAGTTTCACACGTTCAATCAAAGATACTACTGGCCTTTTCAATTTCCAAAGACCAACAGACTCTCTCATCACTTTCAGTCAGCATATATGTTAGGAATGATTGAATGTGTAACCATTTTCTAGTAACACTTTATGTGAATTGGCATATAATATTTAAGTTTAGTTCCCTATCTTAAGCAGAGGGGTTTTTGTGTGCACATATCTCACTGTAATGAACATGTCTACTGCTATCACTTGTAAACTTAACTCACTGAGCTTGATAGAACTTTTCTTATTTTGTATCCTCTGTCTCCTAATTAATTGTGTGACTGACATTTGCAATAGAGCCGCTATCCCTCAGACCTTTCTATTTTTTATTTTGGCAAAATGATCTTTCCAATATGTTTCTCTCTCTCTCTCAAGATATATAAAAATTTAACACGAGTTTTCAAATAATCACCACGTGGAGAGACCATTCATCAACAGTCAGCCAGGGTCTTTTTTTACTTCTTCATTCCCTCAGGTTACAAGAAGTGTTGCTGATAATAATTCACTAAGTTGCACTCTCCTGTCTGGGTCAGAATCCCACCGCTGGGGATACCATGCTATTAGTGGTTCCATGCCTGAGTTTACTTTCACTTCATTAACCCAATAAGATCTTCAGTAACTCCAATGAAGCCAATCAGGTTACACCAACATAACACTGGTATAAATTATAGGAGAATCAAACCTGCTGTTTTTTAGAGATATCTACCATAAAACCAAGATTTCACACGCTTCAGCCATTAAGGAAGTTAGGGGCTTCTTTCAAGAGCAGAGATGTTAGTCCCAGTTTGCTGTCCAATTCCAGTTTGAGTAACTATTAGAGTTGATCTTACTGAAGTTTTTCAGAACAGGGATTCACTTTCCATCACAATGTTCATGGAAAAAAATCTCCCCTTTTCAATGAGTTATGGTAACTACACCTTCAGATCTACGCTTTCCCTGCAGTTTCAATAATATTTTTCTTCAGTTTCATTCTTAAATGCTTGTGTACTGTTAAACAGCTGCTTTGTTTCATTGCAGAACTGGCTGCATTTGATGATGGGTTCATAGTAATGTTAAGTCTTTCATGTTACATCTGAAATTCACTTAGGAAAAAAAATCAGGACTAACTCATTAAGATTTGTTATAAACAAATACAGTCAGTGTCATCAAGCAATACCATCTAATTTCTCAATAGATTTCCTAACCCTTCTCTTCCATAAAATCAAACTTATCATATAGGAAGAATACAAATATGTATTAGTTCTATTACGATTATATCTTTGGGTCAAAAGCTACTAATTATCTTGCATTCTGGGGGTGTAGTCCAGACCAGTGAGGGTTCTGTTACCACCTGCCCCACAACTTTGGGTGCCTCACAATGTTTGCTATTGTAGCTTTCAATCAGAGGTACTCTCAAACAACCAAACTGCATGCAGGTTCCACCATGATAGCCCGTGTATAGCTGCAGCCCTGGCCCAGCAACTCTGACCCCAGCAGCCTGTCAGCAACTCTCCAGTCACACTCCCCTTGCAGCAGCCTTGGTTACTACTCGCTGTCCAACCTCAACACATTTCGAGTCCCAAATCATGTGTTCTGCACTGTCCAGCCCTCTCCTGGTTAGTTCAGATATTAAAGGTCTGTTGCTCCTGTAAAAGGTCACTATTCAACAGTCTGCTACTATAACTGGAGTTACCCAAATGGTTCAGTTTACACACGGCACCGGATTGGTTTAGATTTAAAAATAAAACAAGCTCGTTTAACTACAAAGAGATAAGTGTGAGTACAAGTATAAAGTATTTAAGTCAGAAATAGCCACAAGAAAAATAAAGATAAAACACTTCCTAGAAGCTAAAACTTTACAAGCTAGACTTGGTTCAAGGGTCAATCCTTGCCACTTGTTCCCACCAACAACGCTGACCAAATTCTCAGGTCAGGGTCTCCCTCAAAAGTCAAAGGGCTTGTTTCTTTGTCATCTTAAAGACACAAGCTGGGGTGTTTTTGCCCCTCATTTTTAGACCCCAATCATTCTTCGAAATCCATTTTCCTACATAAAGGTCATTCTAGCTGTGAGGATGGAGACATGGTAACTCTAGGTTAAAGAGGATCCATGTTGTTGTTTGCTAAAATACAGGTTGATCTGTTACTGCCCTCTTTTGTTACCATAGAATGGCCATTTGACAGATGATTGCCCATCAACTTTGATGACACCTAGCTAGAGGTATCAGCTTGTCTTTGGGAAACTGATTTACCTCCTCAGACTTGTCTGTTAAACACATTTTAGTCATAATTTTAACTCATGTTCTTAACACTTACTGGTCGTTTCATGCATAAATACATTGCACAAGAACATAATGATCAGTGTGCTATTCATTTTTAAATGATCTCTCAAAAGGCATACTTTGCACAAAGATTATAACACTAGTGTGTACAGTGTGAATACGGGGATGGTTTTTGATCACACATCTGCAATAAATACAGACATAAAAGCGACTTGGAGATGACCACACATTATTTTGGGCATGTTCAAAAGACATCAGGTAACTAGATCAATGACAGCAATCCTAACACATATTCCCTTCTCTCTGCTATGTGAAAATAGAACTGCCATAGAAGCAGAAGGAATCCAATTTTTACTGACAAAAGAAATAAGTGCAGATGAACACAACTTTTGGGGTATCACAAGTCACTGTTTCTGGCCACGTATATGGTAGGTTTCTTTAAACAAAATGCAGTTGGACTTAATTTCTTTAGACAACAGAGTCTTGTGGCACTTTTAAAGACTAACAGATTTATTAATCGCATGAGCTTTCGTGGGAGAAAATCCCACTTCGTCAGACGCTTTGAAGATAGGAAAGTTACAGAGTGGGAGGAAATTAAATGCAGGGGAGTGTATGACATAGCATCAGGTCAGGCTGTAACAGCAAATCAAAATAGGTGTTAGGATTCAAAACACTGGGGAACAGCACATAGAGGAGGGGGAGGTCAATTCACTTGATGTAATGCGAGAAAAATCCATAGTCCCTGTTTAACCCCAAGACAACTGAGTCAAATTTGCATATAAGTTCGAGTTCTGCAGACTCTCTTTGAAGCTGTGATTTGTTATTCATCTGTTTCAACACAGCTATTAACAAGTCGTTGAGGGAGTGAGCAGGGAGATTAAAGTGTTCCCCTACAGGTTTTGCAGTGTTGCAATTTCTGATGTCAGATTTGTGTCCATTGATTCTTTGGCGCAGAGACTGTCCTGTCTGTCCAATATATAAGGCAGAGGGGCATTTCCGGCACATGATGGCATAAATCACATTGGTGGATGAGCAGGTGAACGAACCCTTGATGGAGTAGGTGGCATGATTAGGCCCTGTGATGGTGTCATCAGTGTAGATATGAGGGCAAAGTTGGCAGCGTGGTCTGCTGCAGGTCTGTGTTCCTGCTTTAGTGTTTCTGCTCTGTGATCTGTAGTTGCTGGTAAGTATCCTTTTAAGATTAGGGGGCTGTCTGAAAGCAAGGAGAGGTCTGTCTCCCAAGGCTTGAGAGAGTGAGGGATCATCTTGTAAAATAGGCTGTAGATTTTTGATTATGTGTTGAAGAGGTCTGGCTTGGGGGTTGTAGGGTCAAGCCCTAAGATATAACCGCATTTGCTCTGACCCTTTAGACAGAGACAGACACCTTCAGGATCTCTACCAGGCATTCTTAAAACTACAGTACAAACCCACAGAAGTGAAGAAACAAATTGACATAGCCAGACGGGTACCCAGAAGTCAACTACTGCAGGAGAAGCCCATGAAAAATAACAACAGAACGCCACTGGTCATCACCTACAACCCCCAAGCCAGACCTCTTCAACACATAATCAAAAATCTACAGCCTATTTTACAAGATGATCCCCTCCTCTATGTGCTGTTCCCCAGTGTTTTGAATCCTAACACCTATTTTGATTTGCTGTTACAGCCTGACCTGATGCTATGTCATACACTTCCCTGCATTTAATTTCCTCCCACTCTGTAACTTTCCTATCTTCAAAGCGTCTGACGAAGTGGGATTTTCTCCCACGAAAGCTCATGCGATTAATAAATCTGTTAGTCTTTAAAAGTGCCACAAGACTCTGTTGTCTTTCTACAGTAGACTAACACGGCTACCCCTTTGGAATTTAATTTCTTTAGACAGTAGCCAGATCTATGAAGCCATGAAGATCTTTGTGGAAAAAAACAATGAACACAATTCCAACTTGCTGCATTTAGGATTCTACCTCTGATTGCAGCTATTCAACTATAAAGCAGTGGGGCAAGAAGGAGATAATGTTTCAGAGAAGTAAGACACGGACCCCACTCTCGCTCTGAAAGCCAGCACGAATTAATGACTTATTATAAAGATTAATTTAAAGCAACGTTTCCTCCACTCAGAGAAGAATTAGCAGAATGTTATGACCCAGATCCGGAGCTGCAGCTGAGGAACGCTCAGTGCCACTCAGGTAGAAATGTGCACCTTTGTGCTCCAGTCCGGGATGGATTTCCACTCAGAGTTATTCCCATCCCATAGGGGCTCTGATGCCCATGGATATCCATATGTTAGGCTGATCCTCTAGGTGCCTGGTAAATCAGCTTTAGAGAAGCGTTCGATGGCTATTGCAGCACAAAGCAGCCTTATTGGATCAGCATGTGTGGATCCTATGTGATCCAATGCCACTGTGAGCTTCCACAAGTACAGAAGTGCCTTTGAAGGTACACAGTTGACTAGTGTGGCAGGGAGAGCAGGACCATGTTTCAAGCACCAACTACATCTCTGTGGCTATGTCTACATTTGAAAAGTTAAGTTGACTCTCTTAAGTTGCTGGCGCTCCAGCTGACAGGGGATCCCCGGAGGTTCCCCTGTCAGCTGGAGTGCCCAGCTGGCAGCTGCCAGCGCTCCAGCTGACAGGGGAACCTCCGGGGATCCCCTGGCCAGGGAGCGCTGCTCCCTTCTTGCCCGCGGGTCCAGGGAGAAGACAGCTGGCCTCCCTTCTGGCCGGGACCGCTCGGGACAAGTTCTCCTGGGACGCTGTGTTTCCTTGTCATCATTAACTGTAGCGACTAGCAACTCATGCCCTTTTCTAACGTTGCCCCAGGAGAACAGGAAAAAATTCAAAAGTTCCCAGGATTCGAAGGATGGAGGGGCTAGTCATGTCAGAGCTGCAGAGACCAAACGGAAGACCAAAATAGTCAGGCTTGGAATTCTGAGACATTTCCAGAAGCCATTTATTGCAGAAGACAATTCCGTCAGGGTTTGCACACAGTTTATTGCACAAGAGCTGTTCCGCAATATGCGTTATGATCCTCGCACAGGTGGTATTACTGTTCTGTATAACAGGGCACTTGTAAAGCAACAAGGAGCAATCAGGTGCATTGGGTGGGCTTGTTTCTCCACAATAAGATTGCTTATTCTGCAATAACAGTCCAGTGTGTACAAGGCCTTAGTTTGACTTTTCACATGAGTAACATATACCAGGACACAGGAACATCAATCAACCTCACTAGCTGAAATGCAAAAGACATTCCTGGAAACAAATGCCCCCTCCAAGCAGTCTCTCCCACCCCCAAGCAAGAGTTTAAGGGTGGGCCTTGCATATGAGCCTAAAATGCTTATGAAGTCACGTGCTGTCAGCAATGTGGGAGAAATCAATACTAAAGCTGAAGGTCTTCTATTAAAAATGCCCAGCCAGCGGTGTCCACATGTTTGAAAATCCTGTTAGCTAGAATGTCAGGTGACCTCAACTGCCACATAATTAATGAAACGCAGTTTCATCCATTTCTAAATAAATTTCTTATACCTCACCTGGTCTAAACTGCCCCCACATACAATAATAATCTCACCTTACCATGTCACAAGTTTTTTTTCTAGATATAGGTACCCAACTACTGATTTTAGTAACCTTATCCAACACATTTGTGGGAATTTTGTATGAACATTGATACTATTCTGATATTATTCATTGTGATTAATTCCAGGGAGATTCACATTTAATCATCACCATAACGGAAAATAATTAATCTAGCCATCTGGGCAAACTTCTATGGGTCAATGTTGCTATTTTGTCCACCACTTCCTTTACAGACCTGATGTTATTTTCTCCACTGGTGTAAGTGTGGCATTTAATTTAAAATCCAGTTTATATCATCACAAGTCACCAAAAATTATTCTTCCACAAGAATCAATGGTGACTGGACATGGGCTAACATGACATAATAGAAAAACATTCTTATGTTCTAGAAGTGTGAAAAAAATGCCTCTAAGCTACATAACTGGCCAAGAAACTTGTGTTATTTACAATAGTATGTTAAATGACGAAATACACACCTGCTAGAAACTATGCTTTGTAGTGTGTGGCCAGTAGGTTAAGTGCCGATTTAAGTTGCTGTGGCAGCCTAAATTGAGTATGGATTTGCACTGGTGGTTCTCTCTCTCAACCTTGATGTTATTTTAATGTATTTTCTATTAATGTGTTTATATTTTATATTTAAAATAAATACACTACCCTAGTCTCTTAATCACATTTAACTCAAGCCTTGGGTGCTCAGTGGGTGTGGAGGTCTTCCTTTCAAGAGCTAACGCATTTTACATTAGTGCTCTGCGTCAAAAAATCACAACCTATCACATCAAGGAGCTAATTTTTTTATGCCTGTGTTGTGTAGTACTGATATCAAACCACCCAAATCAATGCTGCAGATCATACAGTGTATCATACAGAGTTGCTCACTATTAAAAAACTCCATGTCTTATGGTCTGTTACAATTATACACTTGGTCAGTATTTTAAACATAGATGGCTATGAGCATGTAGTCATGTAACAGCAATGGCAGTTCATTGAGACATTCCTGCTCAAGTTCCAAAGAGGTAGCCGTGTTAGTTCAGGTCCTCAAAAAAAAAAAAAAAAAAAAAAGATGGAGTCCTGTGGCACCTTTAAAGACTAACAAATTTATTTATCGCATGAACTTTTGTGGGAGAAAATCCAACTTCATCAGATGCTTTGAAGGAGCGTCTTGAAACCGTCTGATGAAGTGGGATTTTCTCCCACGAAAGCTCATGCGACAAATAAATTTGTTAGTCTTTAAAAGTGTCACAGGACTCCTTGATTTTATTCCTGCTCAAGTGTCTGTCCTGAGGAAAAGATGATTTATATCAGTGAACCTCACAAAGCAATTGTTATAGATCCAACCAGTTCTTTAGTTATAGCAGAAGTCTTATGTAGAGTTGAAGGTTAATGTTCAAACAACTAAAAATGGTAAAAACTGATTTCTCTGAAGCCAGTATTCTTATAATTCATAACCTGAAAAATATTTGATTGGTTACAATTTTTATATGTCATCTTTTATATAAAGGATCATAAAAGCACTTTGGCTGATATATAAGCTAATGGTCCCTGTATAATTCTGATTTGTTCAATGTTTACTTAAATGGCAATGAAAAATAGGTTGTTCTATTTCCCATCAGATAACAGCTGATTTTCCATCAATCACATTAGAGCACACACTTGGACTGCTACAGTGTACAATAGATTTGTACCATTATGATTTACCTTCTTGTGATGTTTTCAGAAAGGAATCAAGGAAATAGGGGGTGGGGAGGGACATCTTATTCGTTGCATTGAATACCTTGGGAAAGTCTATTGGCCAGGCTATTTTGCATGTAATCAGTGAGAAACGTGTAACTGAAAAGAGCCTAAACATTTTCTCTAAGCCTGCAACCTCTCAGACCTGTTCAGTGCTAGGCTGATATGACCTTTTAAATGGTGAAGTTGTAAGACAATTTGAAGATAATTGTATTGAAAACAGCATATGTTCCCCCAGGAACTGGAAGAATCAATGATTGTATAATAACACTTCAGATATTTCTTTCATGTAAACCTTACATATGGAACCAAAAGGATTTCTCCTTTGTAGAAAATTCCACACTTCACAACTTTGCATGTAGATAGCTTTTCTGTGAATGATTTTCAGATGCCTATATAATATAGCCCATTGACTTCTGCACCTGCTAAGTTCAGTTGCTTTTGCATATTATATTTGTGGGGTATCTTTTTCAGTCTTTCCCTTTTATATTATTTAGTGATTTGTACATATTACTACCAGAGGTTTTATCAGAAAGGTTTAAATATATAAGCATCTATGCTAGCCCTTTACCTGGGGAGATTTTCACTCAAAACTAGAGTAAATAAAATGCTATAATTTGATAGTTTCATTAATCCATAGTGATGGTTCATTCACATAATAAAAGTCTATTTAAATTATTCTGTTCACCAGCCTTTGCAGGCAGAGTTATAGTAGATCAGGATTGATGCAAACTGATAGAACTGTAAAGGATAGCTCACTGAACTCCCTTTCCACAATATACCTGGCTTAGTCAGCCCTATTAGTCCATGATTTTCATGACCACTACAATGAATCAAGTTATTTAATTTGCCTCTCCATGTGGCGATAGATAGGTCGACAGAAAACAATTCCAAACACTGGGGGTTAGGTCATCTTAGCTGCAACATTGAGGGGTATGAATTTTTCACACTCTATAGCGATGTAGTTAGATTGACATAAATGTCAAGTGTAGACCAGGGTTTAAACACCTAATTCCCTTTAAGGAATGGGGCTTAGGCCACAGCTCCCTATTTGGCATTTTTTAGTGGTTAAGTTAGGCAGCTCCTTGCACAGCTCTCTCTCTTTTGAGGATTCCATTTCAGGCACCTAAGTTTCTCCATGGATTGTATGAAGAGCTGGAATGCTTAACACAAGCTATGAATTCCACTAGACGACAGGGTTCCTAAAAGATAATCACTGCAAAAGTCTTCCTTATGACTCACTTCAGGAGCATCTCCTTCTATCTGATGTAATGTATCTAGGGATGTTGGTATACCCATCACCATGGTATCAGAATGCCTCTCCTCCAGCCATGGGCAAGACCCACTAGCAAGGCTTGTATTATCACTTTGCAATACAGCTAGATATCATAATCTTGTTTATTAAAAGTGTTGGCAATAGTTTCAGGCAGACCCAATGGTTTTTGGTTGAAGCCCTCAGTGCTTCCAAGGAAAAAGTCATCAGAGATTAACCTTACCATTACTATACACCACGGGGAAAAAACATTCAGAAGTTCCCATATGACTTTAGGGCCTGTCATTTTCAAAAGTGTTTTAGGCACAGCTGAAAGCATTACCCCTTGTGTTTGTTCCCCTTCTACTGTCTATAGGCATTAGTACTGCTGATAGAGAAATACAATGAAGAATAAAGAATTGGCCAAATTAGAAACTACTTTCATTACCACACATAAACAATTAAATAACAACAATAAACAGAGGGGAAGGCACCTGGTCTAAATCCAAATTTCCCATCTAACAACTCTTTATATGAACTGGCAAATTTGGTGTGGGGTGTGTATGTTGAAATCCCACTAGAATTTTTCGACTTAAACCCAGTCCTTTTACTCCATTTTTCTATTGTTAAAATGCTGATTTAACTGACAAGACACATGTCCTGAGTTTCATACCCTTATATGTGGCACAACAACAGAAAAGCAACACAACTGTGAGCCTTTTTCATCAGGCATATTTCAGCTACTTTCAACTCATCTCATGCTTTATGATCACTTATAGTAGGTCGTTTTTTTTCTTACCTCAGCCACCAAAAATGCCTAATGAAAAGAGAACTATGAAATCTTATTCTAGTCATGTTATTCTAAAGGAATTAATCTGAATCATCATTACCTTAAATGATTCCATTCAGAATGATTTTTTATGATGAGCTTAAGAGAAGTAAATGCAGTTTCAGATAGGAACCTCTCTATATTAAATCACATACCTGAGTGATAAAATGCAGCCACATTTTGGTGATAATATTGTTATTGATTAGAGCAATTTTTAATGCAAATAAGGAATGATATAGTAGAGCTATTTAGTAATTTTCTTTGATGGGTAACACTGACAATGGAAAAAATGTGATATCGCCTGCTACTTTGACTTTTCTTTGTAAGGTTTCTTCCCTAAAAAGCATGAGCCTGAAATAAGGGATTAAGTAGGTAAAAGGTAAAAATGATTATAAAAATTATCTATTTGGTCATCAAGATAGAGAAGTGAGAGCTGTTTAGCGTCACCAGTTATTTAGAATACGCATGATCTCCAATGTAAACTGGCAGTCAGAAAGTCCCACTTTTCATAGTTTAAAAAAATGTACTTTTTATGGGCCTGATCCTCCATCCTTCACTCGCCCCAAACCCCTATTAAGTTCAATTTCAATTGGAGGGGAGGGGGCAAGGAATGCAGTACTGGGTTTACTGTATATTATAGAGTCAACAGAATATATTTCACATTTTACAAATGATGTTGATTTAGTATATTTAATAGGAGCTATTGAATGCTCAGAACTTTTGAAAATCTGGCCATTTATTTACATATATAGAAGTCTAACTTTAAGCTCTGATATTTGCTAATCTTAGCTCTGGGATGTATTGATGGCTGTGCTTTTGACTTACTGTGTGACCTTGGACAACTTGGTTAATATCTCTGTGCCTAACTTTTACTATCTATAGAACGCAGATGATAGTGCTTTCAAGTCTATGGATGGAAAGTATGATGAAAGTCCTAAGTAGTATTAGAATCTAACTAGAAGGAGAATACTATGATTCCAATCTTTCAAAAGGAAAGGAAGACAGACCTGGAAAACTATCAACCTATTTTCCTGACTTCTAGCCCAGATTAAAAAACTGAAGACATAGTAAAACAATCTATTTCTGAAGAACTGATGTAGAGGAAAGCACTGCATAACAGCCAGCAGAGGTTTGTCATCTTTTTTGACATAATAATAGAGCCTGAGTATAACGGGAATATGGCAGGTGATAATTTTACTCTGTATTGCAGCATAGCAATCTCCTTTGGACTGAAGACATATAGTTGGATAATACAAGGCATAAACATCTGACTTAAAAATGGGAAATTATAATAAAAATAATAATATTGGTCCTCTTCAGAGGAGGAACACCTTCTGGAAATGCTAACACTCAATTTGCAGGGCCCATTGATTTCTCAAGAACGGGCAGAGAGGCTATTAATCTTGTGCTGGGGAGGAGGGGTGTGGCCTGGAAAATCCAGGGCAATCAAGGATCTTTAGGGCAATCAGGTTGCTTGTAACCCTATTGACTGCAAACCTGAACATAGCCTTTGATAGTAAAATACAGGAGCTGCTAGACTTCCTGTGGTGAAAGATGTATGCAAGTGGGCAGGAAGGAAGAGGATCCATGACCACACACTAAGCACTGCCCAGAATGGAGGACATGCTGAATTCTAGGAGAGTGGTAAACCTGGTATGCTCCTGTGGGCATCATGTAGCTCCAGGAAGCATTGTACTTCAGGGAGATGCAATACCCGCTCATATCCTTATTAGGGTGCTGAAGTGCTTTGCAACACCCCCAATGCAAGGCAAAACTTGATGGCCTCAATCTGGCCCTTCTGGTATGTTATTAAATGCTTACAGGGTAAAACAGCTATTCACACTAGATAGCAATAGTAAAAAGTGAGGTGCAATGAGTTTAAGTTAATAAGGGCATTAATGAGGTCATTATGGCTAACTGAGGAAATCTAGCCTTAATTTGGACAGAAAATTTTAAGCAACTTACACAGAGGAGCCTTTCCTGGAGCTGGGTGAAATCATTGTAAAAAAAGAAGCCTTCAATTAAACTGACTTGCTCCTGAGTTTCCTAAATGCTAGCATTTTGGCAAAACTATTTCCAGACATTGTTGCAAACACAATTATAGGGGTGATTTTAAATGGTGAAGCTGGAGTGCTGAGATCAATGGGGTGAGCTGGGAAAAAGGGATTGAAACCCTAGCCTTTCCCACAAGGATGGGCAAGTCAATCTGTCTTTCAAGGGAGAATTTATAGGAAATTACATTATAATAAATTTCTGGTTTCAACTTTCCTGTGCAGGGTGAATGAAGCTGTCTGACTGCTATCTGAGACCCCTGAGTTCCTGATGTTTTCAATAACTTTGTACTTTAAACTGCTGTATAACTTACTTTGGGTCTCTTTAAAATGGTCTTACTTTTTAATTGGTTAATGCTAGTTTTCTGCAGCACTTTGAAGATGTAAAGCACCACAGATTTACTAAGTTCTTAATAATCATTTGGATAAATGGATCCAGAAAATTGCATATTGATGGAAAGAGTTTATGTTCTTTGCAGTCATATATTTTCCCATTGGCTTCATGCAAAATTGCCAATTTGGCCAAACAGATTTTCCTGAGGCTCTCTCGGTAATGAATGCAACATTCTTTTGTTTCTGGCTCCTCTCCGAATGCATCAGGAAAGGGTAAAGCATAAAGACAGAGGTCTGTTCTGGGAATGTGTTCTCTAATGTGATTGTTAGAAAATCAGCAGTTTTCTGCCAGGAAATAAAACAAGTCATTTCCTCCCCAAGTACCAGTGAAATATCTGAATACTATAGAGCCCACTTACTCATGCTACATTAATTTTTAAAAGTATCAATTTTGTAATCTTTCAGTTATGGTGTATTATAATGATAATGAGCACAAGGAAATCCTTTTTTTTCCCATTGCTAGAGGCTATGTCATCAGATCACTTTCAGCTATGCTGAAGACACCTGATTAATAAAGTAGTCATTAATTATTTAGACTTACTTAAATATCAATTCTCTTAGCAGTTGGTGTTGCAAAAATTAAAATCAAATAAATTATATCTCTAGCTACATAAAGGGTAGCCTAAAAGACCACAAACTGTTTGTCCTCAGGTTGTCATAATTTAGAAAGCATAAAAAAAAGCCAAACAAATCCAATGTGACTCGCACCCTTCCCTGAAGTGAAGGCTCTCTGAATCACTGCCAACATCAGGTTCTGTGGAACAGAAGAGAGTACCCTCTCCTGGAACCAGAAATTGACAGCTGACCTCCAACAATAGGTTCCCAGACCATTCAGGTTTTAAGGCTGGGACCAATACCTTGGCCAGGCATCCACAACATCTGAGCAAAGGTGTGATGTACCCATGATACCTCACGCCACTCAGATGTAGGTGATGTGCTTTGGATTGGCTGATGCATCCAGAATGCTTTGCAGTAGTAATGTACCCTGGAGGAAGCAAATGCAGTGGAGGCAAAAATCATTGGATCACGCAGATGTTCATTCTCACCCGCACTGGCCCATTTCAGCACAAGGAGATTATTTAATCTTACTTTTGGCACTTTTCCTATTACATTTTATAATCTTTCACAGTCTAGAGCAGTGGTTCCCAACCTTTTCAGTAACACAGCACACTTCAATGAGACAAACAATTCCATGGCACACCCGCTTTTTTCAGCTAATCGATTGCTCATAAATGTCACATTTACTTACATTTACTATGGTTGCGATCTTACTAGAGAGGTTTGCAACATAGTGCATACACCAAGCTAAAGAAGGATCAAATGCATTAATATTTCAAATCCACTGGAAAAAAATACATCTCATCTCAATTTTGCCCTTTGGCCACCTGCATTTAGAATGTTCCTGTTTTAGAATAGAAAGACTTTTAGACCTCACTTTTAATTTGATGATTAATTTTCACGACTTTATGAGTTGTAAATTTGGTTGGATAGAAGAGTGTTTAAGATGAAACAATGTTTGATGTACATTGATTTTCATTACCTTCGTACAAAATTTCACGACCCACTTGGATAGTTCTCATGGCAGGCTGGTTGAAAACCAGTGCTAGAAGACAGCTCTTCCTAGTCTGTAGTTTAGGAAACTGACATCCTGCCTTCTAGATCTACATTAGAACCTGCAAGTTTGTGTCTAGACAGTAAATGGTACCCACAGCTTGCAAGGGGCTACACTACTATTTTTAGCCCTGGAGTGCAAGCCCTGTGAGCCTGAGTCATTTCACCCAGTCTCTGAGACTTGCTGCCGTGGTGGTGTTGTTTTGCAATGCAGACGTACCCAAAGCCTCAAATTGTATTTCAGTGACTGCATTTACAGTGCTACACAGCCGTGACACAGAATGTGAGAGGGCAACGTTAGGTACAGACAGTTCGTGCTTGAAATGCCATGAAATGTCAGATCTGAGCGCTCTGCAGCATTACCAAAATGAACTTAAATTATGCTCAAACACCTTTTCTTTGTTGTTATAAAGATAAGTATGGAAATTCAGTTGCCTTGTATCAACCTTTAAGCTCCCAGCTCCTTTAATTCTTCCTACCAAAAACCACAATTAAATCATTTAAATTGGTTTACAGTGTCACAGCAAGACACACTCTCTCTCTCTTTTCCAGGTAATTGTAAATCTCCAGCTCTAGACCAGGGCTCACCTGCCTGCTCTCTTTGACCATCCTGTATAAACCACTTCAAGAAATCCAGTTCTGTATGATTCAAGTGAAAGAGCTTGAATAGCACGGAACAGTGCACCTCCACCCCGAACACTGCTCTGTCTCTCTCAGATGCCATGCAGCTCCCACTCAATGAGCCATTTTAGAAAGTGTGTGCTGAAAACGGTCAATGAACCATAGGGAACATGTATCGAAGAGCAAGGAGAGCAGATATCAAGAAAGATATATAGCAGAGTTAAAAACGGACAATAGGGAAAGAAATCAAAGGGAAAAATGTAGAAAATATCAATACAGCAAAGAGTCTGAAAGGAAACAAAGATTCAAAGAAACACAAGAAACATAGCAAACCAAACAGGCCCAATGGGACCATGAACATAGAAATATAAATAAGGAAGAGGCCATGACCAGGCAAAGAACACAGACACACTGATTAGAGTCAACCAGCCCAAAAAGAAGACAGGGAACAAAGAGAGAGAGAGGCAAGAGAGTGGAAAAGCTGTTGGGATTGTTGGAAGCCAGACCTCAGGGTTCCTGGAAAGAATAGGTTTTAGCAAGCCGCTAAACTTTCCAGACTCCCAATAACAACAAAATATGGACAGAAAAGCTAACTATGTTCTGAATAGGAATGTGCAACCTATATGGTGCGGCTCACAAACCCTACACCGTTGTTTGGTTCACAGTATCACAACCAGATTTGGGTGGCCAGGCCTTGTGTTCAGAGCAAAGGTGGTCTGAGGCCAGGAATAGTGCTGAAGGTCAGAGGTGGGCCAGACCCAGGAGCCAGAGTCAAAAATGGGGTCAGGACTACAAGAGCAAGCTGAGCGGCATGTCCATCACAACATGTAGCAGAGGTGTACATATTGTTGCACAAACACTTCTGGGACTCCTCCTGCGCTTAAATAAACTGCCTAAGCTAAATAGGGGCAATGAGGGAAGCTGTTAGCCTGCATTCCGAGGTGGTACTTCCCGTGGTGTTTATCTTTATTGGGGTTTGTATTTTTTTTATTGGATGCAGAACTTGCCAAGCCAATTTGCGATTGCCTCATCAGAAAAATGCAGAGCACTCAGGCGATCATAAACTCTGGTCAGAGAGCAGGGTCAGTGAGAAGAGACTGGTTTCTGACATCAGTGGCAGACCACTCTTTGGGTGCGTCTACACTTACAAATTAAGCCGATTTAAGATTGCTTAAGTCGACTTAATTTAATCTGCATCCACACTACATTTTCCTTAAGTCGGCTTAAGCATCAGCTTAAGTAGATTTAAGGAAAAATAAAGTTGACTTTATAAAACCTTGTTTTAAGTCGACTTTGCTGGCTAAGTCGACTTTATTAAGTCGACTTAACCAGTGTGGACTCAGAGTAGCCCTAAGTCGACTTTAAGTCAACTTAAAGGGCTTCAGGGCTCCCCCACTGCCCTCCCTGCCAGGGTGGCTGGCACAGACAGAGCCTGGTGTGCCCCCCCACAGGGCAGGACAGAGCCCTGCCCACTCTGCTCTTATGCCCTGCCAGTGTCCCTGTCAGGCTCAGCCCGCATTGTACCCAGGTACAATGGGGCAAATGCTGAGCCCCCTGGCACTTGGCAAGGGGTGCCCCCCCTGCCACCGTGGACCTGTCCCAGGTCCACCTAGCCCCTACAAGTCGACTTAGGCGTCCAGCATGGATGCTCTAAGTCAATTTGGCAGGGCCCCTTTAAGCTGACTTAATTTTTGAGTGGGGACATGCTAAATTGACTTAACAAAGTCAACAAAGTTGACTTTGTTAAGTCGATTTAGCTAAATTGACTTAAATTAACAAGTGTAGACATAGCCTTTGTGCCACAGGCATCACAAAGAAATCTGGGCAGGACAAGTGGAACCACGAGTGCCTTGACCAGAAGCATACTCTTGCTCTGTTCTTTTAAACCATGTTGGCTGTAGCATCCTCATGATAGATGTGATGAAGAATGTTGCTTAACATGGGGAGCCATGGTCCTAATGTGGGTCAAAATCATCACAGTTACAGTATGCATGGTTAAATATAGTCGTGTATCAACCAACCTGATATGAGATGAATGGAGCCAGATGGAGCACAGTATGTTGCAGAGAAATAGAGGGCTAAGATATGTTTTGAGATCTGTCTATGATTGCTCCAAGGTAGACTGGGTACGATTTGCGTTTCAAGCCATATCCGTTGAGAAAGATATTCAGTTTTTGGTTTGTGCTGGCATTGTAAAGATGGAACACACTCAAATCTGTTTTGGTCACATTTGGTTGTTAATGCCACTGATTATGTATGGTATTTGGCCATCTTAATCAAGCTAGCATTTAGGGTATCTCCAAGTTGTGGGAATGACCGTGGCTGGATGCCTAAGCAAATGTCATTTGTGTATGTGAACTTGCAAGACTGGGTAAGCAGAAGGTCATTTGTGCAAAAGTTGAAAAGCATCAGAACCAGTCCAGAACCTTGGGCAGACTGTTTGTTTGCCTTTTTCATGCATTAACTTCGTCTCCCATGTGCACTTAGAAACATCTGTTGCAGAGGAGAAAGTCCATGATGTTGACCACCCATACTGGGAATGCTCTTGACAATTTGAGTGACAGCCAGATCGAATGCCAGATCATGTCATATGTTGCTGTCAGGTCCAGAAATACTGCTCCTGTCTTCAGGTTTTTCTGTAGAACTGCTTTCGATGAATGTTTTCAAAGCTAACACTGGATCTCTGGTAGGGTGACCAGATTGTAAGAGTAAAATATTGTGACATATGGGTGGCACAGGCGGTGGGCAGGACCCCAAGCTCCCTGCCACACCAGGCAGGCTAGATCCCAAGTTCCTAGCCGCCCTAGGTGGGCTGGATCCTGAGATCCCAGCCACAGGGGGAGTGGCAGGAGAATGGAAGGAATCTGGAGCTCCTAGCAACCATGGATGGTGGACTGAACCCTGAACTCTCGGATGCTGTGCCTGTGGGCAATGGGGGACTAAAGCTTCCAGTTGCCGTGTATGGGGAGGGGGATCTGGAGCACCCAGCCTCTATCAGTGATGGGCAGGACTCTGAGCTCCCAACCCCTGTAGGGGCTTAGAGCTGTGGGGTGGCCTATGGCAGCTGGGAGGTCTGAGTCCTCTTGCAGAGGCTAGAAATTGAATTTCTATGTGAGTCCTGATTATAGGGACAAATGGCATCCTGATCATACATCAATTAGAGCGCGGGACAAAGGATTAAATATTGAGACCTGGTCACCCCAATCAGTAGTGCTCCATCCTAATCAAAAGTTTACTTGCTTGACTCTGACTATTGACTCCATTTCTGGGGAGATGCACTAAAAAATGAGACACTCCAGCATTTTGAATGGCACAAACAAGAGAGATATCAGTTGATAGCTTGCAGTGTTATGTGGATCTTTTCATGCTTTCAGGAGAGCAATGGTGCAACTTTCACCAGGTCTTCAAAAGTCACTCCTCGTTTCCCATCATTATGAAGAACTCTGCCAGCTACTTATACACGAGTCCTGAGATGCTTCAAGAACACAAACAATATGTTATCATAGCCAGCAGCAGTATTGCTCCTAGCATCATTCAGAATTCTGTCTAGCTCTGTGGCTGTGCACAGCTCCATGGCTATGTCTACACTAGAAAAGTTAAGTCGACTTTATTAAGTTGACTTAATAAGGCTGACGTTAAGTCAACTTAACAAAAGTGGACTTAACTTTTCAAGTGTAGACACAGCCCCTTTTCGACCTTATTAAGCTGACTTAACACTTTAAGTCAACTTAATAAGGTCGACTTAGGCGCTAATCCCCGTCCACACTGGCTTAAGTTGACCTAATAAGGTCGATTTAAGCGTTAAGTTGACCTAAAATGAGGTGTTAGGTCGACTTAACTTTTCCTTAAATAGATTTAAGGAAATGCTTAAGTCGACTTAAGGAAAGCCCAATGTGGATGCGGAGTAGTTTAGGTCGACTTAAGCCTCCTCAAGTGGACCTAACTTGTAAGTGTAGATGCACCCCATGAGTTGCCGAGTGGCATTCCTCCAATGGAGCTGACACCATTCATCATGGACTTGTCTTCTTACATACTCCTCATTTGGGGCCTCTGACACATTCAGCAGATGGTTGGCAGCTTGACTTGGTGTGACAGGTGGTTGGCTTACACAAATGGTTGCTGAGCTGTGCTGAGATGACAGTATCAGCATTTCTGGCTTGAGTGAGTGACATCTAAACATCTAAGTCATCTCTTCCCATTGTACCTGTCTAGCAGCATCCAGTGACTCAGTTAGGTGATCAGTAAATCTGGATCACAAAAGGATTCATACTGACTGAGCACTTTGTACATTCAGCATCAAGGCACAGTGTGTAGAGTGGCTCTGTGGTATGGAAATACAGGCAACTTTAAAGATGGCTCTTCAGAACTAAATGAAAGCTTTGTTGACTGGGATGATGCGTGGTGGTATGCAGATGACACTTTTTTCTGAGTAGAGAATCTGAGTGCTTCTTCCTGAAGTTCTATCTTGATTTGCTAAAGGTTCTAATGACTGGGACTGTAGGCCGATGTGGAAAATAGAAGTTTTGCATTGGCTGTGTGGGAAGTCTTCCAAACCCAAATATGAGAGTGACCATCCACAACTGATACCCATCACAAATCAGGAGAGTATTCATGAGACCAGCTAGTTGAGTAGAAGGTGTTTCCCTTCCTTGCTTCATGGATGAGGGCAAGATCATTGCTAGATTCCTCCTCTACCAGTTGGCCTCTATTCGCATCTGATGCTAAGCATCCCCAGTCAGGATAATGGCTGTTGAAGTCATCTCTGTATATAGGTGGGCGACCTACTCCAGAACTTACTGGACCAAAACTTGCTTCAGTTTATAGGATAATGTACATAGAACCATCACAGCTGTTGGGTAGCAGTGGGGAGGCATCAGCCATCGTGGACCTCGATGACCCAGATTCTAGTTCCTGCAGAGCCTTAGATAGGGGAACCTAAAGTGGAAAACAACCCTGCAAGTGAGCATGGCCTTTAGAAATCAAAGAACCCACACCTCCGCAGGGAACATTGCATGTGCAGCCTCAAGCACCCGTTGTCCTCCTCTTCACTCTCCTTAGTCTCTACTTCCTCCCAGTCAAGACCTCTGATCTGTCTTCTTTGTTTTTATTCTTTTGGTATGTGGGGAGGTCTGATGTGGAGGGAAGCTGGTGGTTCCTGCCCTCTTCCTCATTTGTCTTCTGCGCTGGGGTGGTTACTCTGTCTCTTTCTCTGGCATTTGGAGTAGAAGCCTGGTTGCTGTACGGCCACAGCAGACAAAGGACAATTTGGTGTGGCTGCTGTTTCCCCCAATTCTGAGGAGTCCCCTGGGTGTGTATGTGCATTGGGGATAGGAGGGGCCAGAAAAAATTATAAAAGATCATCAGTAAGAAGCTAAAATGAACAAAAGAAACAAGCCATCTGCCTCCAAAGACAACAATCAGAACAAATGGAATTGCCATAGTATTAAACTGAAGATATCTTCCATTTGTATTTATCATAGGAAAAAACCCTACAAAATCAGTGAAAGTACACTTTAAAACTCCTCGTTCAAAAGGGCTAATATTTAGCTTCAATAATATGGACAAATCTGTTTTGGGAGCGAATGGAATAGGTGAACTAATATGCCATTTCCATCTCTAATTTATTATGGAAATGCCAGTTGGTGTTCCCTAATTAAGGCTGAGTTGAGTTTTGCACTTAAATCAAGATTTCAAACTCTTTATTGTGTAAAAAAGTACAATATGTTACCTGGAGAGACATTGGAGAAAGGGAAAATCTAATGCACATAATAATAATTTTCCTCTAATTTGGGACCACAAACACAAAAATGTCTTATTCATAATCAGTGAGTACTGCATGCTGCACTATGGGTCAGAGTTAAGTTTGTTTGGATACCCTGACTTTGCATTTTCCTATTCAACATGTTTGGATTTCTTGTAAATGTAACTTTAACTCTGAATTTCCTGAGTTTACAATATTGGGCATAATTTAATATCCATGTAATGACCTGACCCTAAATTACTAATATGTACTCTCTATCCTAACACATTTTTGTATAGGAATACAATTCTGTGAAAATGGAGCAACATTTTTTTAAAAATTAAATTTCAAATGAAGAACTTCTTTACAGATTTTCTCCTGAATATTATGACTATAAATAAATGAGGGGTTTACAATGGAAAAATTAAACAATAATTAGTTTTACCAATACTAAAACAAAGTCACCATAGTACTGAAATTAGGGTGCAAATAACCCTTAAAATTTAATTCCATTTTTTTTAATGGGAAAGAGACCACATATTCCACTAACTCATAATTGCTAGGCTATTTTCCCTGTTCTTCTGGTGCATCAATGGTAATCTTTTAGATTAAAAATAATTACTTGAATTTGTTTTGTTCACTGATTGGTTAGTACACTTGATGATACCAGATTTTTTATTCAGAACTTCATATCAATATAATTTCCATAACACTTAATAAATAAGACTACACATTTCCAGTTCATTTAATAGGAAAAAATCAGTTTCAGTTCTTATTATAAAATGGTCACATTTCTGAATACTTAAAAATGGACTTGAGATTCACTAATATACATGAATTCACTGTTTCTGTGAAAGATCACCTCCTTGAGTATTGCAGTAATACTGCTAAATTTAATTAGATATAATCTTCACAGTTTTCATTAGCTATTAACATTATGTAAAGATAAACTAAAGCATAATGAGTCTTCATTATCACATAATTGTTATTTTAATGATTACATTATGAGCAATATAATATTGAACGTATTTCCACTTTTCACATTAGTGGGCAATTATTTATAAAGCTTTTTATTATAATCCACCCATAGAGACCAAATAATTAATGCCTCCATTTTACTATAATGATGGCCACAGTTTCAAAATCAATATGATGGCAACAGGGAGAATTGTAAAGTAACAGTGAAGAAAATATAGATGCAATTGGCCAAATTCTATCCTGGTACAGGCAAGCAAGGAGCAACTCAACTGAGATGTTTGGAGCTACAGCTGCCACTACCACCATCTGAATTTAGCCCAACACATGTCAAGCCTATTGATGAAATTTTAAAATAATGGAGAATAAAGATACACTGAAGTCTTAACTTCTGGAATTCGATCCAAACGTCCCGCAGATCTACGGATATCTTGATGAAAGAAAATTAACATTCCAGTAGTTTGATGTACAATCCCAGTCCTGTCCACTCATTACACACAATACATTAAGTCGGTAAAAATCACAAGCAGTCCTACACTCTGCATTCTGTCCATCAGAAGTGCAAGGGGAACGTGGGAAGTTCTTAACTCTTAAAAATACTCATGCAACAGGGATGTTATCTAGTGATCAATAAAGGGGATTAGGAGCTAAAACTCCTGGGGATTTATTTCTTTATCTGCCATTAAGTTACTCTCTGACTTTGGACAAGTCATTTGACTTCTTTGTGCACCTAACGTATTGACTATAAGGTCTCACCTCTCAAATAATATAATTTGTAAATAATGTTTTCTATCATCTCTGATTGACTAGGAGACTCTGTCCCATCCTGGTAAACAATGACCTGACCTCTGTTATACATGTCTTTATTACCTCTTGTTTGGACTCAAGCAATTCAGTATATCTGGGTATGAAGCCATCAGCACTGAGGACAGAAAGCTGCAGTGCCTCTCCTCACCAGCCCAGGATACTGGATGCTCATTAAACCTATCCTCCAGTCTCTACACTGTCTTCCCTGGAATACTGAATAAAATTCAAATTAAAATTTTTCTAAACCTCAGTTTCTCTTTCTGTAAAAAGGGGATAAATACTTGCCTGACTCAGTGATATTTTGAGACTTAAATAACTAATGTCTGTGAAGTGCTTGGAAATACTCAGATGGAGGAACTGTGGAATACCTTTAGGAGATAGGAGCTTCAGAACATCTTATGAATGTAAACTTCAGCCAATACCTTATGGAAACTTATAGCCTCTGGAACCTGTTGCTGGGGGATGTTGTGAAGGCATGTCCCTATACTTCTGACTGCTAGAAGCTGGGGCTGGATGAAATGGGATGGATCACTCAATAATTGCCATTCTGTTCATTCCCTCTGATATATCTGGTACCAGCCACTGCTGGAAGACAGAGTACTGGACTAGATGGACCATTGGTCTGACTCAATCCCCTCCCCCCCTTTTTTGTGAAACAGTTTATGAAGAAATATCTGAGTATTTATAAATGTCAAAAACATATATTCTTTCCTCATTTTTTATAGCTAAGAAGATTTTGATAGAGATAGACACTTTGTTTCTTGAGCATTCATCTGCTCTTGCCACTTATTCTCATCCTGATGTGACAATCCTCTTGTGGCATCGTGATCATGTCTACAGCTTCCTATAAATGTTTTGCACCAAGCATCATGGTCTTTTTATTTAAATTAATCATTTAGAGAAGGTTTTGTACAGACAAATCATGTCTCTTTCTCTTTAATGTATATACCAATAGCATAAAGGAGACATTTATAGAATGACTCTTTCGTAACATAAAAATAAAGACAAAGAAATCTCCAAGGATTAGGCAGGATAACCAGAGTAACCTTACAAAAGTAAAAAAAATTAGGGCATTTAGGAACATGTTCCTTGATTGTAGTTGTATTTTTACTTCATACTAATGCACTGTGTAGGTTTCTACATGGAGTTTCAAGTTGTCTGTTGTCTTTATTCTGCAGCATGTGAATCATTCTGAATGGTATCATAAACAAGAATTGCTTGGGATAAGCCTGTATTTCACATCCACGTGAGTAATATAGAGGAGCTGTTACCCAGACCACCTTATATACTGATCAGTGTCTGAGACAGAAGGCAAATAGTCTGTGGACATTTCTGAAGACTTATACATACATTTCTGTAGAAGCTTATCTGCATTTAAAGGCTGCACCACTGTAGCACTTCAGTGAAGATGCTACCTTTGCTGAAGGTAGGGTATTAGATTGGTATAACTGCATTATCAGAGGTGTGGATTTTCCACACTACTGAGTGACACAATTTTACTGACATAAGTTGTTAGTGCAGACTGAGTACCTGAAAAAGTATTCATATTTTTTAAACTGGTGCAGCTTCCAGAATCTGCTGAAGATATTAATACCTAACACTACAAGATACCTCTTGTACATAGTATCCATAACTATGCTCACCTTAACAAGCTTAGATAATTTGATTATCTAACCAGAAGAAACACTACTATAATTCATTTAAATTCAGGTTGTATCCCACCAGAACAACAAGGGGAGAAGTTCATTTGTGTATCCCTGAAAGTTACTTTCTACCATCTACAGAATAAACACACGTACAAAGCAGTTTCATTGTCCTGTAACTGTATAATGCATCTTTATTCGTGGGAATATTTAACCCACGAAAGACAAATCTCGTCCACAGCCATCTTTTTGTCTATATTAAGGTAGAAATACATCATGGAGCTGCCAGGTAGCAACTTCATAGATCAGGCTGCATTCTAAAAAAGAGCATACATTCTTGTTTTTCTCCAGAAATAGGTGGATAATCAGTGTGAAATGAACAAGGAATCCAGTAGCACTCTTAAAAACTAACAAGCTTATTTATTGCATGCGTTTTCATGAGTAAAATCCCACTTCATCAGATGCATAAAATGGAAATTACAGTATAGAAGGGAATATATAAATACAGAGAAAGATAAGTCACAAGGTCCGTTCAGATTTTTTCAACAAACCAAGAAAGTTGTTTTGCTTCAGTGTGGAACAACAGATAAGAAGGCGGGAAGGTTAAAAGGGGAAAATCACCTTTTGTAATGAGAGAACCAGCCCAGATCTCTATTCTGACTAAATGTAATGATGTCAAATTTGCATATGAATTCTAACTCTGTAGTTTCCCTTTAGATTCTTGATTTGAAGTGTTTCTATTGAAGCACTGTAAATGTCATGTCTTTCACAGAATGTGCAGAGAAATTGAAATGTTCCCCTATTGGTTTTTGAATGTGACCATTTTTGATATCTGATTTGTGTCCACTTAGTCTTTTGCACAGAGACAGCCCAGTTTGGCCAATGTATCAGGCTGAGGGTATTGTTGGCACATGATGGCATATATCACATTAGTGTAAGGGTCTCAAACACGCAGCCCACAGGCCAAGTTACCTCTTGCAACCCATGACAAGAGCCGCCAGCTGGGGTCAGCAGTGCTTCCAGGACACGCCAACTGGGTCCTTAGGCAGTGGCTCCCTTCTGCAGTCATCAGGAAGGGAGCCATGGACCACTTTTGGCCTCCGGGTCACAGGTTGGGAACAAATGGGCTACACTTTTCTATCAGCTTTATCCTCCTCCTAAGCAAGGGCTGCCTTCAAGGCTTGAATGGCTTTTCCGTAACACAAGCTCCCTAACTGTGTCTCCGGCAGCTTGTTTGGCTGAAGTTAAGTTTCTTTTAACAAATCCTGTAAATGAATGAAGTGGTTGCTATAGAAGCATAAATGCTACATATGGCTCAGTGCACTTCAGCTGGTTGCCATTAAGAAGCCCACAATAACCAACAGTCATCACACCAAGGTAATTGTGATACTGCATTTAATTTTTAGCTTAAGTAGTGTCTCTCAGATACTGTATGATGGTGTGAAAACTGCTGTTAAGTGTCCACTTTCAGCAATCACTGCATGTTTATAGGGCACTTCCATTTCACCTGGCAAGCTGAGTGTATCCTTTTCTACAACTTCTAGGGCTCTAATTTAGGCACCTCAAAAAGTGAGCTGCAAAGTCATGAAATACTGTATTACTGGAGTCAGTCCAGTAAAGTTTTAACAAATGATATAGAAAATTCCATCCATATAAGCTGAGTCAACACTAACCTTTTTCCTCCCAAATGTCCAATTACTACTATCAGTTAGTTTCACCAGTAGAAGCAATGCTGGGAGATCTAAAGCACACACTGCTACTAGGGATTCTGGTATATTTGCCTCTATGTTGTCTGTCTAACCTTGCTCAGAGCAGGCAAAAATGCAGGCAGCACCCTTTTTATGCTAGTACTCCCGATATTGCTACGACCAGCAAAGCCAAATTTATAGTATCCATGATAGGAAATTTGGGTGCTGTGAAAGGAAGGGATATATAGATATGAGAATGGAGCATATTGCAATAAGGTTTAACATTTGGCTTGCTAAAACCAAGAGAGCAACCAGAAAAGTAGGTTAACTCGTGTTTCTGTTCTTCAGAAATCAATAGATAAATGCAAAGGAAAAGGTGAAAATGTACAGAGGAAGATCAAGTACCCACTGACTATATAAGGCTTGGCTTACATCACCAGGTAACAACAAATAATTTTACGGCTAGTATCAACCATAAAAAAAAAAATCAGTATGTTCTCTCTCACACTCAGTAAATCCATTCACTACCACTGTTTTATCGCAAAAAAATTAGCTAATATATATCAAGAGTTTGTTACAAAACTTGCTTTACTACATAATTGGTATATTCGGTGGTTGTTGCGTTTCTTAATGCAATCGCTATTGGTTTACGTAGCATTTACTGGCATGTTATTAAAAAATGAGTTCTTTCAATTGAGTTCCATCTGCCTAATAGAGAAAAATGATCATTTTAATTAGGAAAATCTTCATAAAGAAACATAAAGGCAGTTATTAATGGGCTACAGAGAATAAATCTACAATACTCGGAAACAAATGACACCGTATCAATTTATGGTGGAGTAAATACAGAGCGTATAAAACTCCAAAACAGTTGATCCCAGGGCCTGTAAATGACCACAACGAGTGATATGGGTTGAGGTTTAAGAGTTTTATAATGAACAATCCATTTATTTCATTAAGCTTTCATGCTTTATAACCTTGCTTTTTCAGGTTATAAAGGAGTCTTAACTGACAATGAAACTTAGTCACTGAATGAATTAAGATTAACAAAACCATTCATCTTTTTTGAAGAAATTCCTTTATAAAGCAAAAAACAGAGGTGCCAAGGAACAGCTCAGGCCCAGCATCAAGTAGCTAGAACACTTACATTGTTCTAAGGTAAATGGCTAAAGGCTTGAGTTCGTGTTCACTGAAGTCAATGGCAAAGCCCCCATTTGCTTTAATTTTACCGGCTCATATCGGAATAAAAGCCACAAAAACTTTTCCCCTCAAAAATATTTAGTCAAGCTTTATATATTTTCTATTTCATTATGAACTGTAGGCATTTCCCAATATCTAATAATACTTATATCTCATTCTTTAAAAAGAAAAATTCCTAAAACAATCCCCTCACATGTAAAACAGAAGAAGGAGGTACCTGAATTTATAAACTTCCCTCACAGTTTTTGTTATGAGGATATGCATGCTGAACACAAAAAGAACTTTTAAAAACTCTCTAGACCATAACTTCATCCACATGGGTCACAAGTTATTGTTCATACTCCCGAAGTCCCAAAATGCAGCTCTGAGAACCAGCTTTTCAGTAATGTTCACATCACACCCAAAAATTACTTTCTGAATATTCTGTAACTCTGACCTGACATTTGCTATTTCCACAAATGTTCCTGCCAGGAAACCTGTGTATGTGTAGAAAGCCAATCAAAACCGGCACAAACACACTCCTAACAAGTTCAGTATTTGATTCAAGCCAAGAGCCAGGAAATTGTTCAAAACACATATTTTCCTACTACCAGCTTAATTAGTTTGGTGAGACTGCCATATCAGGTAAACAATATAAACGGCAGCTACATGAGTCTCAAAGATTTTACTTTTGTTGCTTAATTTCAGTGACATCTTCTCTAGGCTCACTAAGGCTTTGTGTAGAGTAGTGAGACACATGGAAAACCACATATTAGTTGAGTGGAAGCTGTGATGACTGCAGCTGTCTAACAGTGTCAAGCTGAACAGTAAATGAATGTAATTTGTGAGGGTTAAATGACAGCGTTATAATAAAAAGCTCGTATATTGCCAAGGCGATAAATAATTAATGACAAAAGAGCATGCTGAATACCCCACCCAGATTCTGAATCTCGACTCAAAAGTCAGTGAGCAGAATGATCCATTTCTCTGCCTCAAATGATAAAACAGATTTCTCACAACCTAAAATGCAGCACCATCTGGCACAAGCACAGACGAGGCTGAGAACTTCTGGAAATGAAGCACAAAGCCATTTAGTTGTTTGAGGAGTTGCCCAAGATATTAAAAAACAAAACCCCCAACATTTCAAACTAAGGAACAGAGTGGCTTTTGGGGGTGGGTGGGAGTTGTTTTATTTGCATTCCCTGCTTGAAAATGTGAATCATCTTTTAGGGACACTCACCAGTTAATCACGTCAGTAAAAGGTCACTCAACTGAATTGTTTGGGTACAGACGTAATAAGAGTTAAGGTGGTGTGTATGAAAGTCAGTCGTACACAAAACAGGCCAGGTTTTAGAACCCTGTTACGGTGTGTCTTTTAATGCGAATTTTGGGACCCTGGAATACATTTTCTGTCTTGGATGTAGTTACTTATGTAACATAGGAATGTAGTGACTTATATAAGCCGTGAGTAAAAAAAAAAAGCAGGTTATGATGTGTTTAGTTTAGGTTTCTCTTTTAAAAACCTTCTTACCAGGATTAAGCAGTATCACCACTTGTGTGCATCACTGATTGTGCAGCAGCTCCATGTGATGGACCCATGGTTTTATGTGTAACTGAACAGAAGCACTCTAGCATTGCTGGCCGCAGTAACGGTCTGTGGAACTCTTTTTGCTAAAGGCATTATGTACAATCTGCACCACACTGAGTGGTTAATCTGAGCTGTTTGCAGTTTGGATAGAAATGGAGTTTGCAAGCTGGTTCACATTAGACTGGTCTAGGTGATATTAGCAAACTCAGGCTTCATCACATCATTGCTTTCTGAAAGTGACTTTTAGTGCAGACTGTTTTCTAAATGATCCTTAAAAGACACTCCCTTCCTTCTCCTCACATTCACCTAAGGCAGTAACATCTGGTAACACTGATCCATTGGCTGCTAATTTTCATTAATTTTACCCATCCCTGAGGGTGGTGCAGCTTCGGCGGCAGCTAATTAAAACCTATTTAGGACTGCTCAGTGCACTTTATCAGACCAGAATTAGGTCTGCTGCTTTAATGGAGACCACAGTTTTGTGTATTAGTATCAAGTAAGTGAAGTTATAAGGTTTTCCCTTACATTTCTAAAGTAAAGGGTAAGTTATAATCGCTCTTATAACTGCCCACCTGGATTCAAAGAAATATGAAGATGTAAAATTTAGTTAATGACTGGCATTTCTTCCAATGTGCTTTAAATTCTCCTTTCATCTGACTCTACATACATAATATAGCAAAGTGCAGTGACATATTGAGAGAAACTGCTGGATTTACAGCACTATAGAGTAGAGCTACTAAAATGCATTAATGTAAAAATGTGAATGTCAGTCAATGGATGTTATTTATGCACAACAATTAGTCAAAGGAGATGAACTCTCACACCTCTCGAAATGAGCTAACTTCTGCCCAAATTCATCATACTCAAACCCAATCCCCAGGTCTAGGAAGCCCATTTCAAGAAGATATTATGCTCCCCCACAGAAAAAAAACTCAATTTTGAAATCAGGAGTAATTTGCTGATTATTAATTCATAATGGGATTTGGCCAATAAAGACTGAATGGTAAACCGAAATTATGGGATTAACCCAATACCTATTGAAATCAATGGCAAAGCTCCCATTGACTTCTGCAGTGCAGGATCAGAGCCTATTTGCCTAAAAGTGGCTACAGTGTATGCCTGCTGGCTACTTTCTGTATCAGAATAGAAAGCGAGCATCATTATAGTGAGAATATTTAAAATACCATTAATTTCCTAAGGAGATGTTATATCAACATGTAGAAACAGGACAAACTAGAAATCTGTTGTAATCTTACTATGCATAGGAATGTACACCTCACATACAGGCAATATTTCAGGATTAAACCCAAAATAAATCCAGTTACAACTCACACTGTATATTTTCAAATTTGAGCAGAACTTGGGGTCCATCCTGAAAGACTCTGTGTCAACATTATAATAGTCTGGTGTGCCATTTTTCTCATCCAGGGAGCTCTGTTGCTCTTTGATGCTTCAATAAGCAGAATAGATCCCAAATAGCCTTCATCCCTGAATGGAGCAGCACAACAAACATGTATTGAGGATTTAGCTGATGGTGCATGTCAGTAGTTTCCAAACTGTGGGCCACAGACCACCACTGTTTTGTGTGAAAAGTTGTCTTAGGGTACAAGGAGTCCCAGCTGACGACGTGAAGCTTGCGCTGCTTGTTTCCTCCAGCAAATCACATTAAATTACGCTAATAATAAATTTAATAGTTTTACATGGAAAAGTAATAATAGGAAACAATATCCTGTGTCAACCACAATTGTTTGATTGTTAATTTGGGGTGATGGGGGAAGAGGAGTAAGAGGACAGAGAGAAACCCAGAGTGAAGGACTAAAGATGACTTTTTCCCAGCACACTCTTTCATGGGAGGGATGTGGATAGATTCTGGCAGATCCTCCACCTCACATCTTCCCTCAGCCCTCTCTAGCCCCAGCCTCACATGCTGCTGCACAGATGGCCTCTGCAGGGCTCACTCTGTACCATACAGGAGGCATAAGTGGTCTTAGCTATGGGGGCAGGGCGGCAGGGCCGAGGGGCAGGTGGTGAAGCCGGCAGTGAGGCCAGGGGGCAGTCAGGGGGTCCGGCAGCGAGGCTGGGGGAGCTGGTGGTGAGGCCAGGGGATAGACCCGGGGGGAGGAGGGGATGGGGCGCCAGCGAGGCCAGGCCCTGGCAAGGTGGGGGGGGCAAATGTCAAGGATGGGGCCCCCCACACAGCATGGGGGGCCCCATCTTTGACTTATGCCCAGGGTCCCAGATGCACTAAGACCACGCCTGGCAGAAGGAGTGCATTACCCTTACACCAGGCATGCAGCACTCTCCTGGAGCTGCATAATCAGACACATGGTTCTCTACAAACCAGGGGCATATAACTTCGGTATAATTCGACTAGAAATGCCAGCTTTTGGTGATAGGCCTGATAATCTATTTTAACTGAAAGAGAATTATTTGGATTTGAGGTAAAGCTACAGAGTATCCTAACAAGAGAGGTAATACAAGACCCCCCCCCCCATTATCCTGAGGCTGTGTCTGTAGGAATGATGTTGTGTTGGCCTCTCCTCTTTGAAGAACACATCAATTTAATCAATATTAAATTGAGCTGAAAACAACACACAGCTCTGAAAAGGTTTTAGGACGGAATCCAATATTTTTTGAGATCCAGGCCAACAAAAATGGAAAGAACAGAAGGTAGCGTAGGTGGGATAAATGGGGCCTGACGGCTACCTCATGAAGTGCTCGTCACAGTCAAACACCTATAACAATACATTAAAATCATATCTGGGGGGTCACTGAATAGCTGGAAGGCATCTTCTGTCATTAACATAAGAGTAACTCTCCACAAGCAGGACTTACCGATCTTTTCCTGTCTCTTCCTTAAATACCCCATCACAGTAACTCATGCGTTTTTCTGTTGTCACATAGATTTTGGCATCAGGGTAGCTGTCAATGGCTTTCTTCAGCATGTTGTACACAATGCCATTGCCATCTTTCCTCATGTTTCGAAAAGGCCCCCAGATGACATAGAGAGTGCTATTGGCTTCCTTGAAAAAATACTCAGGATTCTTGAGCAACAGAGGAACACTGGTGTGAGAGACCACTCGTATAGTTGTCTTTTTTCCAACATCTTCCTCGTAACCCTTGGTAGGAGCATTGTTCATTCTCCATATACAGGAGGACTGGTCAATCTCAATCCCCACTTTCTGGCCAGCCATTTGACCTGAGTTCGAAACAATGGCACAAAGGTCACAGGCTAGCTTAAGAGGCTGAAAGAGAGCAAAAACAGATGACAGGTTGTTACACATTTAGACTGAAAATTCAGTTAAAATACATAAATAGTCCAACACATCAATTCCTGTATAGAAGACTGGGCAGTAAAGTCTATTGCTACTAAGCCCTGAATGAGATCCTTTTCTACCAAAAGAATCAGTGCACATTAATCTTTTGCTTCTCTTCTGTTCATTTCAAAGTCAACTTGAAAGTAATCATTTGTCTTCTCTTATAATTTTTCTCCTTTCTATTAAAAAAAAAACCCTGAAATAAGGAACACGTAAATAATAGTTAGATGAATGTTTTGTTCCCTTTTAAGAGATTGTTGTCAGCATTACATTTGAAAGCAGAAAAAGGAATGAAGGAAATGTAGCTGTGCATTGATTGCATATTTCCTCCATAGGTTTGGATGAATGGGTATTTAATCTGTGATAAAAGTCAGCTATGAATTGGCTTTCTGGCAGGCATTATTTCGAGCCTATGAAAAAATGGGGAAAACGTGCCTGTACCATTATAAAAATAGATCCTTAACTGTGGAGCATATTATTGTATGTATACAGGTTCTCTTCAGAGGACACTTATGTCCATGGAAGAGCCAATGAGACACAAATAGACTGGAGACCCATGAGCAAGGGACTTGATCCTGTGCCTACTGAAGTCAAATGACAAAATTTCCATTGACTTGAATAATGCAGGATCAAGCACCAAACTAGGAATACTTGAATTCTCCTAATGCTGGCTATGACAGACTCTCTTTCTGGACCTGAGCGCATTCTCTTGCTCTGTTTCTCTGCATGAAATGGGAAGAGCAACAGTTAGAGCCTTGCGCAGATATAAAATTTGTGTCTGCATCTGATCTGCGATCTGATCCTCGATTCACAAACATAGCCCATGGATATCCATGGATATAAAGCGGATAATGAGGCAATCTTCCCCTCCATCCCCAATGTCCACGAAGCATAGAATTGAGTTCTATGTATTTATAACACAACTATAAAATGGATATGTAATTCAGGCAATATGTAATTCAGGTGTATGAGATGTGAGTCTAAACCCACCTTAAAGCAGATCAGTCCTACAAGAACTGGCAAGGTCTACAGAATCTTAGTGGACCCGGGCTGAAATTGATCCCTCATCTATCACAGCCCAGGTTACAGACACTCTCCTGCTTTAGCTGTGATCACTTCTTCTGCTCTCTCTTCGCAGCCAATGCCTCCATTTGCCATATTACACCAGGGAGCGTTGTACACTCAGCCTTACGGCCTGCTCCCTCCCCCACTACTTCATCTGAAGGTTGGCTAGCAGCAGAGCGGGAGCCCTTCATTTTGCTGCTGTGAATCAACGTCCCACTCACATCCGAGAATTCCAGACTTGAAAAGAAATCAACTAAGACATCACATTCTGTTCTGACAACAGACTGTGAAACCTGTGAGGTCAGAAGCTGACCAACCGGTCAGGAGAGAGCCAAATGATAACAATAACGGTGCCTCTTATTCATAACAAATACGTAACTGAGCAAAAATTCTACCCCTTGGCCCTGAAGTAACCTTAAGCACAGATGTAAAGACTTGTGCTGGTGTGATTGGTGCGCTCCAGCTGTTGTTTTTTTTTTAATGACTTTTTTTTTTTCCAGTTCATCAGGAGTTAAAGATGCTTTTCCACACACAAAAGTATCAACAATATTTTCTTTAGAGAACGCTGTATGTTTTGTAGTCTTTGGGAGCTGTCCTGAATAGTGCTCTGGCAGCATGAGTGGAAATCCCAGGAGATGTAGAACACAAGCACCTTTCTATTGACCATTTAGTTAACAGAAATCACCCCTAAAATACTTTGCGAATATATGGCTAGATGAACCAAAGAAATCCATAAGCATAATCCATATATGAGCATGAAATAACTGTTCCAGCCTCAGTAGATTCATTTATATTTTTTAAGATGAATGTTCAAACTAAAAAATAAGAACAAGAAATTGCTTGACAGGAAAAAGACCGTGTGGCTCAAGAATCTAGTTCCGTTTAAAGCTGTCTTAACCTCATGCTGTTGCATTCTTGCTGTGCCCTTACTTCTTCATTAAAATGTATTGCTCTCACAAACGCATTTAAATTGTTTGATTTGATGGCCTCACTTGGAAATTTATTCCATGTTTTTTATTCACCGAGTAAAACTGTTCTGCCTGAATAAACTGCATACACTCACACTTGCAATTGTGTCCCTCGGTTTTCTAACCTTTTTGTTGTGATCCATTCATCTTGTTCCATTTTATCAAATCCTTTCATAATTCTGAATGTTTATATTAGGTTACCCTGCAATCTATTCTCCTTCATCCTCTGAGCCTCTTTAGCGTTTCATGGAAAAAATGTTTTTTTAAAAGATGGAATTGCCTTAGCTGTTCTAATTTGCACCTTTTCTTAAAGCAATCATATCCATGGAAAGCCAGTGAAGACTAAACTCAGCATTTCATGTGGATCTGATCCAAAGTCAGTCAATGGCTGTCTTTCCATGAACCTCAATGGCTTTAAATCAGACCCTCTGTGGTCTAACTACAGAATATACATCAATTTTCACTTACTGTATACTGTAGCCCTCTGCTACTGTATATATGCTTTGGTTAAAGGACTTAAATCAAAGGTATAAACTGTCAACTTTCACAAGCCCTAAATACATTTACATAATATCTAGATATTATATCATTTAAAGAAAACAAATGACTATAGACAATCTTTTCTTCTCTCCCTCTCTATTTATTTAGATCCTTATATACCCCTCAACACTGTTGTCTCCATGTCCCTCTGAGCTATTATCTTCAATAACTTGCTTTGCCTCTGGAAAATGATTCATTGTGCTGTTGCCCAGAGCTACATAAAACTCCACAGCAACGTTAGCTGGGCATGATTCTGACAAATTGTCCCATCTTTTCTGAACGATACACTGAAGCAGTTGTGGAGCACTTACATTTTAATCAGTAAGGAAAATGAAATGTTTGACCTTTCAATTTTCTGTGCAAGCTTACAGACAACAGAAAAGATAATTAAACCTGTGAATTAAAATTTGCAAAACAGTGTTGTTTCTCTAGCAAAGAGAAATTGCTGCGTAATAAAGGTCATATCAACTGGTTCCAGTTCTTAAATCTTTGTATTTAGCACTGAAGTGGCTTCACAGAATCAAAGGTCAAGTCATTAAATAATGAAACAAGGAGAATTAGAAAAAAGGTCATGAGCAATCTTAACTATAGCTGACCTGATGCAGCCAAATTTACTCACTGGTGAGACCAATTGTAACACTTGAGCTAAGCAGATGTAGTTCCCACTGATAAAAAAAAACTGTCCCACTGATACAAAGCTGAGTTTGGGCCAAGCGGTACAAAATCATCCCTGACTTTGATGGCATGTCTACACTACAAAGTTAAATCATCTTAATTTAAGTTGACATCCAGTCAATAACATGCTCATTGTATCCATGTCCTGCATCCTCCCTAGCAGTGCTTTTATCAATGCACAGAACAGTGAACCATGGTAGCTATCTCATAGTGCAACTAGCTGCACGGGGTTTTGGGAAGGGCTTGCAAAACCTCATAGGACCAAAAATTGTCACAGGGAGGAATGAGAACATGGCTTTGGCCTCCCAGTTTCTTCCATCCTTCCTTCCCTCACCTGATATCAATGGCAAACAACCCGTACTTTTTCACAAGCCTGGCTTAACTGCACAAACAGCAGCATGGACCCAGCTCAGCTGGGTACTTGTGTAATGAGCTTTACAAACATATCATGCCTTATCCCGCAGTATTTCCAGAGCTGAGACAGGAGCTGCCATGCAGAACATTGCAGTGTCGTTCAAGCAGCCCTGTTGCAAGCTATAGAATGAAACAATTCCTGGTTGCTGCTGCTGAACACAGCGGAGTGTCATTTCTGGTTCCAGGAAAAAAAAACTGACTGGTGGGATTGCACTGTTATGAAGCTATGGGACGACGACCAGTTTGGCTGCAGAACTTTCGAATGCAGAAAGCCACTTTCCAGGAACTCTGTGCAGCGTTTTCTCCAGCCCTGAAATGCAGCAACACTAAAAAGAAGACCTTGTCTGACAGTGGAGAAGCAAGTGATGATCACTCTGTGGAAGTGAAGCACCAGAACTGCATATCAATTTGGAACTGGTAAATCCACTGCGGTAGCCGTTGTGATGCAAATATGTAGGGCCATTAATCAATTTCTGTGAAGAAAAGCAGTGACTCTGGGGAATGTGAAGTACCATAGTGGATCGTTTTGCCATGATGGTGTTCCCTGTCTGCAGTGGGGTGATAAATGGCATGCCTATCTTGGCACCAGACCACCTTGCCAAAGAAAACATAAACCAAAATGAATACTTTTCAATAGTGTTGCAAGCGCGGGTGGATCACAGAGGGCATTTCACCAACATCAACATGGAATGGTCAGAAAAGCCACATGATGTACACACCTTTAGGAACACAGGTCTGTTCAGAAAGCTGCAATCAGGGAGTTTCTTTCTGGATTGCAAAATAACCACTGATGAAGTTGAATTGCCAATAATGATCCTGGAAAACCCAGCCTACCCCTTGCTTCCGTGGCCTATGATGCTGTATACCAGTCACCAGGACAGCAATAAAGAGCTAAGCAATAGGCTGAGCAAGTGCAGAATGGTGGTGGAATGTGCCTTTGGAAATTTAACGGGTCACTAGTGCAGTTTGCTTACTAGGTTAGATTTGAGTGAAAGCTATATCCCCATTGTTATCACAGCATGCTGTGTGTGCCACAATATCTGCGAGGCAAAGAGGGAGAAATTTCCGCAAGGGTTGGGAGGTGGAGGCAGATAGGTTGGCAGCCAGATACCAGAACAATAAGAGCCCAGCCAGGAGCTCTGTGTCTCCAAGAGGATTTGAAAACCTGTTTCAGTAATGAGCCATGGTAATGTGTGGCACTTACCTGCGTTGTGGCTTCCCATGCCATTCTCTCTGTTGCACTAGTTTCCCTGCAACTCCCTTCCCCTCCCAACCCCCATGACTGGAATAAATAAAGAGTATTTCATTTGCAAAACATAGACTTTCATTGCACAAACATAAATAAACTGAAAGAACAGGAAAATAATTTAACCTTGGGTAACTGGTGTGATCCAATTGGGAGTGGAGAAATAAATTCACCTTGTCTGTGAAAACACAGAAGTCCTACCCATCAAAGGTCGTTGAATGACTGCCTTTTGGTCTTAACATCCTCCCCCAGTGTTGAGTGAAAAGGGTACTGCACCGTCCCCTCCCCACCCCGGAATGTTTGGGGGTGGGAGACTGGGAACAGGGCAGTGATTGCTGGGACTGCAGAAGGAGTTCTAGCCTCAATCTGCTATTCTTGAAGTTCAACAGATACCTCAACTTAGCTGACTGTCCAGCATAATCTGCAGCATCTCATCCTGGGAGGCATGCTTGAGCTCCTCCTCTCCACGTCTGCGTCCAGTTTTTCAGACAATGAAATCCCTCTGTCTCTTAGCTCCATGACAGCTGTGTGACAGTCCCCTCCTCCAAGCTGGACTGGTGTGCCGCTTTGCCACCCCAGTTCTCTACTGCAGGGCCTTGACTTACCCCACCTTGCTGTGTGAACCCCCACTCTTGTCCCAGCCACCTGCATGTAATCCATCCCTACACCAGTGGAAGAGCGCTCTCACTAGCCACTTATGGGATAATTCCCCAGCAAACACCCCAGTCCAGATGCAACCCTGGGAACTAGTCTTGCAAGGTTCAGTGTACCCCCACTGGGCCTTGCAAACTCATTCACACTTGTCCATCAATGAAACAAAGAAACTGATATACATCAGTTGTTGCTCCCAGACCTTTACACATCCTCTCACCCAACACTGTTCTGCTTCACATAAAATAAACGTACGTTTATTGACCACAGTAAAATTTTAAGTGAATATAAGTCAAACTAATATAAAATAAAATGATTAATCAGTCAAGGAGAACCACAATCAAATAAAAGGAAAAGGCACATTTTAAACTAAGATCACTGTTTTCAGTCTCTGTTCATCTTACCCACAGGCTTGGCTACTGATGGTTTTATAGCCAGATTCTTTCCCAGCTGTGGACAGGTTACCAGTCCTTAATGTTACATAGAAGAAAGTATCCAGGAAAGAGCCTCACACAGACCAAGGTGCCTCTTTTTCCTTCCAAACCCGCTCACCCCCTCCTTGGGGTCAGGTGATTGGCCATCTCTCACAATGGGTGTGATCTTTCCCTCTTGAGCCAAAGTGCTACAGACGCATAGCTAGACCATTGTTCTTGTATGCACGCCTTTGCTAGGTGTGTAAACACACCTCTGCTTGTCTGCCTCTATTCAAGCCATGTGAGATACATCTGGGGACATGATCTGGCAGAGTTTCATATCTGTACACATGTATGTTGTTGCAGGAAACATGCTACCATAACAATAATGTAGACCATTCCATGAGTATTCCAAAAACACCGAACATGATATACTTTGCATTAGACTACCCAGTTACATTGTAAGGATGAATATGAATCATACACAGATCACATTACAATGGTATGTGTGGGTGCAGCATGTCACAAGCTGTCCCAGAGGCGTTCATTATCTCGGTGAACATATCATCACCATTCTCTTTCTCCACCTTCTAATCTGAGAAAGCCTCTCTGCCAGTGTGGAGGATGTGCTGAAGGCCATGCTTCTCACTGTACGGCATGCAAAGCACGGGGCAACCACTGGCAGTGCATACCCTGAGTCTAGTGCAAGGTTGCTATTTAAAAACCACTCCTATTAGTACACTTAAGAGGAAGCCAGAACATAATCAGAATCCCTGGCTATTCAATGAACCGGTTTGCTGTTCCAGCCCTGGTGAGTATTACCCAGAAGCATGGGTGACGGGACTCATGCTGCAACTTGTGCGAAACCTGTGTCGAGAGCAGAGGTGGGCAGACGGATGTCCCCCACTAGCCACATAGAGCTTGCTTTGAGACAAGTGACCAGCATTAAGTCTCCCAAATTGCCATCTTTGTGTGAGGCTGTTTGGGCAGGAGAGAAGTTTGTGGCCATGAGAAAACATAGAAACCCCAACCCTCCAGCTTTCCCTTAATGCTGCTGGGAGCAGTCACCCTGGACTTACAAATTCTGAGAGCAATTCTGATCCCAGACAACCAAACCACTGGTATGTTGGGGAAAATGTGGTTGAGGGACCCAGAAATGGCCATGGGTGGGGGATCACAAACTCTATTGTTTGCAGTACAAATATTTGTAATAAAAACTTCCTTGGTCTCCCTTAGGTGAGCCTATGTGATATTAGTCTCCTGAGGCAACAGAGGTGACAAGCAAGCACCTGGGTATAGACCATGTCCACCTGCTACTATGGTGTGTACCGTAATGATGCCAGCAGAATTAATATTGGAATGGCATGGGGAAATTGTAAATAAGGCAGCCCTCCCCAGGAATCTTCTGCAAAGGATTGTAAGAGTATCTCCAGGAAACTTTCCTAGAGATCTCCATGGAGGATTCCCAGGACATCCTTGTGCATATAAACAGTCTCTTCTGGGGGGTGGGGGGGGGCCCACGCTCTGCATAGCTGAAGCAGCCACTGGGAAGAAGATACCCATTGCACCTCACTTTTTCTTCATATTACACATAAAATATAAGAGCACATAGCTCCTACAGTTTGATTGGAATTGCATACTCACCAGAAATGCCTTCCCCTTTTCTGGCATCACACTCGTCCAGCATGCTGTCTTGCAATTGGCTGGACTGCTCCCGGGTAAAAAAAAAAAAAAAAAAAGCTCCTGGCTCTTGGGGAGAATAGATTCCCCACTTGCCTGTCTCCAATTCTCCTTCTCCTCCTTCTCTGCCACAATGTCCTCATTGTTGCTTGAGGTGGCCCGAGACTCAGACCGCTGGGCGGTATCCTTGCTGCACAGAGGCAATGGTGGGGTTGCTGACAAGAATCACATGCAGCTTACTGTAGAAGTGGCATGTCTGTGGTGCAGAACCATGTGCTTCTCTGTCTTCTGACATGCCTGCCAAAATTCTTTGACTTTCACAAGGCACTGCTGCATGTCCGTCTACGTTTCTTCAGCTGGATCAGAGCAGTACCCACACTTCTCCCCACAGACTGAGAAGATCCACCACCTCTTATGTACTCCAAGCTAGAGTACATTTGGGGTACTGAGTCATCATGATCAGCTGGGCTGATGAGCACTTCATGTTAATCAAACAGGAAATGGTTATTCAAAATTTCCTGGGACTTTAACTTAGGAGGGCCTGTGTACCTGGCTGTGCTGTGCAGAGGCATTGAAAAAGATCTCCAGAGTGGTCACAGTGGAGCATTGTGGGACACCTTCTGCGGCAAATTCAGTTGACTTACACAACACTGCATCTGCCTCTCTGTCGAACCATCAACACTGATTTAAGCACTGCACCTCTTGGAGAGGTGAAGTAATTAAGTCAACATTATAAGTGAGTTAAGCCGGAGGAAGGTACCTACGTTTGTAGCGTAGGCCAGGCCTTAATGTACCACAGTGCACTACTCACATTCAGTGTCACCTACCTCTCCTTTGTGCTTTACCCTGTGAACCTCCTGACTAACTTACTAATAATGCTAAGCACATCCAGATTTATTTTTTTAATTGTTATTTTAATAATGAGGAAATAATTTTGTAATTTGAAGACAATACACATGTAAAATACAAAGGAACAATTATTAGCAGTTCACCACTTACTAATTTACTCCTCTAATGCTGAAACAAATGAGATCTTTTCTTGTAATCATCCAATTTGAGTGACTTCTAACAAAGCTGGTTGAACAAAGCCCCAGAGATACATTCCTCATTTCAGTGCCATTTATTCCTCGACTCTTCATGGATGACTTTAGAGTTTCAGTTTTAGAGCATTCAACATGTATAATGATGCCAATAGGGAATAGATTTTGCCTTTATTCATCTTGATGTTCTTTTGAGGTCTTTCAAACGAAAGGTACAAAAGAGGCATTAACCGTCTGGCATTGTTTTTATTGCTTTTCTCTGCTTTAAAAGCAAAAAAATGTATTTTAATTTCCTCCATATTTCAATAATCATTAACCAAGCTGCTTTTAATCTACACCGAGTCACTTTCTCCAGACCTCTAACTAGGAGCAAAGAATTTGCAGACTTCTCCTAGAGAATATTCAGCACATTTAATAGAAAGAAAAAGAGTTGATGATCAATTTGCTTGCTTGTCCACAAACCAGAATTTTCAATCTGATGCAACTTGCAGGAGCACCATATAAAAATCATAATCTATAACTAACATCAAATAAATAATAAAATAGTAATAAATAATAATAATAATAAACCTTAGATCTGATTACACTGTGGTTGTTCCCTGTCTCCTCCTGTTTTTGTTTTTGTTTTTAAACTCCAGCAGCTGGCTTGGCTCCTAGCTCACGGCATCATATGGCAGCACATGTCTGTGCCTTCTGAAAATGTCACATTAAAATTCATCAATGTTTTAACATTTGGACATTATTTCAAAACAAGCCATATGTCAACATGTATCTCGGGTTCCAAATTACAGAGACCATAATGTTCTTCTTTATAATGCAGTTCCTGAGGCACGAGAGATTAGGGTATTTTATTTAGGTGGGTGTCATCGTCAGTTATATGTGCCTTGTGATTACCTGTGTGAGAGGACATTTTTATTTGAATGGTATGAGTTGGAAGCCAGAGTACAAAAGTTTTCTAATGGGAATAGCCTTTCGACAAAGGACTGCATAAAGGAGGATTGTGGGGTTCATGTTTCAGACATGTATCTAGTTACCACGGAACTATTATTCATGGATCCCTGTTCTTTAAAGGTAGTCGAGTGAGACACTTGCAGCCAGCCTGTGCCAGCTGACTCAGGCTCGTAGGGCTCAGCCTAAGGGGTTGTTTAACTGCAGTGTGGACCTTCAAGCTAAGTCTGCTGCCAGAGCTCTGGGATTCCCCCACCTCTCAGTGTCCTATAGTAATCAAGCTCCACCCTAAGTCCAAAATCCATACTGCAATTAAATAGCCCCTTAGCCCGAGCCCATGTCAGTGGGCAGGGGCCAGCTGTGGGTTTTTAATTGCCGTATAGACAAACCCCCCAAAGGGCTATATCATCACCTTTGCTTTGGCAAGGTGGTGGCACTGATATTTTGAGGATTGCTGTTCTGTTTGGTGGGCATGGCGTTGTTAGAGCTATGTTGCCACTGCAACAGGGGAGGGAACGTGATAGTTTTGAACTCAGCTGAAGCTTTTCCACTTGAATGCAATTATCTTCTGAAGAAAAGAAACCTTTTTTTTAAAAAAATTGCCATCATAACCTTTGTGATTGTGAAGAAAACCCCAGCACAAACAGATGCAGCAGCATCTTCCTGAGTCTGCAGACAGACAACTCCAGTTCCTTTGTGGCTGCTCCCAGTTTTCCTAGCATGCTGCAGGGTGGTAGCTGACAGGAGTTGGCTCAGTAGCTGCCACCACTTTTGGGAAAGTGTGGGCAGCTTGGAAGCTGATAAGTATCAGGTAAATTTTACTCTGTTTGGCTGCATCTACACTGGTAAATTAAGTCGACTTAAGCTTGCTTAAGTCGACTTAATTTACCCTGCGTCTACACTACAGTTTCCTTGAGTCGACTTAAGCAGCTTGCTTAAATCGACTTAAGGAAAATAAAGTCGACTTAATTAAAATTAAGTTGACTTTATAACACCTCCTTTCAACTAGACCTAAGGCTTAAGTCGACTCCCTAGAGTCGACTTAAGCCAGTGTAGATGTGGGGTAGCCCTAAGTCGACTTAGGGCTACCCCAGGGCTACCCCAATGCCCTCCCTGCCGGGGGGGAGGCACAGGGGGAGCCTGGCATGCCCCCCCCACAGGGCAGGGCGTTGGCATGCCCACCCTGCCCCTATGCCCTACCAGGGTCCCTGTCCCCCTTTGCCCCATTGTACCTAGGTACAATGGGGCAAAGGCTGAGCCCCCTGGCACTGGGCAAAGGGTGCCCCCCTACCCCCATGGACCTCCCCTAGGTCCCCCTAAGCCCCTAGAAGTCGACCTAGGCGTCCAGTGTGGACGCTCTAGGTCGACTTTTTAATTTCTCCTTTAAGTCGACTTTATTTTTAAGTGTAGACACACTAAGTCGACTTAGTTAAAGTCGACTTAAATTACCAAGTGTAGACATAGCCTTAGAGATTAAGAAAGCTCTACGCGGTAGATAGGGAAGGCACTGGAATTAACTGGGTATTTCCCCAATCAGTGGGATCCATCTTTTTAGTTTGGTTGTCTGGCTATTAGGCTGTTAAACCTTTTTAGGCCTAAACATGAGGGCAAGATGGTGTTGGTAGGACTACAGATTAGTGTGTTGGTGGGTAATTGAAGGAACAAGGAATATGAGAAAAAGACACATACAGAGAGAGACTTTTAGGGGAGAACCGTAAGAAGCAGTATATAAAGGAGGCTGTAGAGTACAGAGTACACTATAGCCAAAAAAGACAAAGGAACATAAAGGGATGGAAGATGAGTGAACACAAAAAATAGAGGGAGCAGGCACTGAAAATGAAGCACTGAAATATCGGAAAGTCAGAAAAAGTGGAGTGGAGGAAAAGGTAGAAGGGCCAACAAAAAACAGACACACATAGTAAGTTACAATATTAAAATGACTATTGCATAGAAAGCTGAACTTTTCATCCAGCAAAAGCCAACCAATTACTTTTCTAGGACATGCCTAATTTCATTGAAATGTTCTAGCTAATGGCTTTAAATAACCAGAATGCTTTTCCAACTCTATCTATCACTCATTTGCAAATACACAGCCTTTGGACTATCATACATTGTAATAGTTCAGGAGCCAGGAACTGTTCCAGCCAAATGCTGTTTGCTGTATGCCAGAGCCAATAACCCATTCTTTTTAATACCCACCATGTTGCTTACTTGCCCTCATTAGCATTGCAGGACTGGCTGGGTCTTGTGCTGAGTAAAGGTTAAAATACTACACAATTTAAATAAGAAGCTGTTTCATCAGATTTCATTAACAACAATGAACGTAAAATAATATGTTTTCAACATGCAAGGGTATCTGTCCAAAAAGCACTTAAAGTTCTATTGCTACTTTTTTCAGTGTTTGCAATAAGGAAGTCCAAAAAATAACATGGTACTAGTAAAACAGGTTGGAGCTAGAGCTGCCATTCAATTAATGCCACAGTTTTAGTCGTCCTGCATAAGTTATCCTTGCATACTATCTCATTGGTGTTTTTTCAAGAAATACTAATGATAAAATAAAATACATTTTTAGTAATTGGGCAGACATGAACATTTCTTTCCTCTTTATACAGGGATATTTTCTAGACAAACGGTACAAAGCACCAGGAAGTAAAATGTCAGTTACAGCTCAAGGACACATAGTGAGAAGGAACATACTGTTAGTGCATGGACCGAAATGTGAATGAATCACAATATCACAGGACCAAAAATAATGTCTCACATCTGAAATCTCACACTGGAGCCCAGTAGAATTTAAAGTAACATACAGCAGATAATCCTCCTTACAGAATGTACTACAGAATGAGGTTTTTGAAGACAACCAAGGCCAAGATGACTGTCCATAACAGCTTTTTTCTTCCTCTGAAGGACAGCCTGCTAGCAATAAATATCTGCACAAAGAATTCACTGTCACTCTATAAACAGAGTCAATTAACTGGGGGGGACCCAGAAATGTTTTTTTGACTATGTCTCAGAAAGGCGTTGACCCATATTAAAAACACTGGCCAGAAAAGGGGCAGGTTATTTTGCAACCACTGGTTTTCATTTCTATTTATCGTAAATGCCCACAGAGAGCTCTAAAATATATAATGTATGCAGAAGATCTTTACTGAGTTTGTTTTCCTCTAATAACTTCTTATTAGCAGCACTTGCCATTAATAATGGACCATTATCTAGGAATTTGGCCAAATTACAGCTGCAGAAGGGTGACTGGCTGTTATTTCTCCCAGCTGAACAGATCTGAACATTTTCCACCAGCAAATTATATGACTTAAAAAAATGAAGTTTGCACTTTATTTCAGGTCAGTGTATTTGTGCCTTGATCTGAAAAAGTGATATTGGACTGAGCAACAAAAACTCATGAAAAAACTAGATTGCATTACCATTATTTTTAAAAAGTGGAAATCCAGTTTACAGACTGGAAGCTTCATCTCTAATTTATTTCAGTACCACGCTGTCTAGACCCATTATTTAATTTAGTCACTCTTGGTGGTCCATCTATCAAATTATTTGTATGCATGGAGAGAAAGTGATAAGCTAAAATGCTAATTATCCATTTTCAGAAATTAAAAAAAAATCTATGCTAAGAATAACAATAAGGTTTATTACAACAGTTGCTAAACCAATTCCTTTTTTCATTTGACAAAATAAATCTTAAAAAGCTTTTTGGGTTCACAGTTTTAGTTGCTGGGCACCTTATCTATAAGGAAATAAATGTTTGCTGCTAACCATACACTTTTCTCTTTCCCTCAATATTTTATTGGAAATATTTGCAGTACTATGTTGTGGCTCAGTCAGCCTTAAGAATCTTCCTTTTACAAATCAGCTAAACAACATAGTTCAGGCTACCTCTTGCTTTACAAGCCTCAAATGATTATTTTTTTAAATTTTGAACTCGAAACATTAAAGATACTTTTAGTTAATGAAAGACGAGAAACCCAGCTTTGAGCTTCAGTATAAGACACTTGAACACTATGGTTTGTGTGCTATAGGAAAAATTTCAGACAGATTTGGTTTTTTGCACAGATAATTAGAAAGATGCATTTTAGGGCCTTTTAAGTTATTAATGGGAAGTACTGGAGGATAGCTGCATTTTTAAAAATCCTGAAATGAAAGGGATGTTTTAATTGAATGATTTACTGAGCACAGGCATTGCTGTAGTTTATTTGATGATAGCTGCTTTTACAATGCTGACTCGGTGCATATGTCAATTAACCACATTTTAATCCAGTGATTTCAACCTTTTTGGCTCGAGGGCCACAGATATAATTTTTGCAGCCCTGAAGGGCCAGCAGGCCTCCCCTGAAAAGCAGTCTGCCTCCTTGCTGATCTTGCCTCTTTCTAGCTGTAGCAGGAAACCTGCACAGGGGGACAGAAGATCAGTGCTTCCCGCTCTCTGACTCTAGCAAGGATCCAAGCGCCTACGCACTGAGGTGGAGCACTTTTCCATGCTGCCTACTACAGCCAGGGGGAGGGATTCCTTTGGCTGCAGCAAGGAGCCTGCACTGCAGAAAGATGCTCCACTTGGATCCTTAGGCAGTAGCTCCCTTCTGCAGTCAGCAGGAGGGGAGCCACAAGGCACTTTGAAAGTCCCCACAGGCCACTTTTGGCCCCCAGGCCACAGATTGGGAACTACTGTTTTAAACAGTGATATAAACTTCATGGTGTGCTCTATAGTTTATACATGTGCTAATATGGGTTCTGTTCAGTCTCTAATCATGCCAAGATTACTTCTGTGGGAACTACTGGGTAAAGTAATTTGTATATCAGTTTTCAGAGACTTTCCCTCCATCTTTGAATTGTGAGTATGGCACCCCAGAAAGCCTTGTTCACTACTCCCCTCCCTGACCAGCCAAAGTTTTGCTACAGAACTGCTGTTTCGTGCTCAGACATTACAAATATTAATATCCTTTGGTTGGATAACAGTTAAAATTTTAAATTTTGCAATGTGGTTTCTATCTGGATGTAAAATCAGTGACAGAGTCGGGTTATTTTCTTCTGTCATCTATTTGACAAGCCTCTTTCCCTGTATACTAGTATCCCTCTTCTCCCAGAAGTCTTGGACCAGGAATCTTTACCCTGTCCCAAGAAACAATCCCCTTCCTTTGTTTCTTTCCAAGGCCCTACACACAGACTCACAGCACAAAACAGCCAGTCTCTGCTCAATATTGCCCTAGCACCCCTGTATCTGAAACCGAGGAGAGCCTGTTAGCTCCTTACACCTCCCTGGGTGTAGCTAGATGGCTCCATGTGTCAGCCTCCTCCTTTGTGTGCATTTGTTTTAAAGCACTGATTTGCTTTAGTGAGGTCTGGACTCTAATTTCAATGGCAGTTTATTGACTCCACCACCCCATAAAAATAGCATGAGAAAAGAGAGAGAGAGTTTTGTTTACTGGACAGAATCAGGACACAGAAGCACAGAACCTATAGAACAAATGTGTTCTAACAACTTGAGTGGCAGAAACCTGTCCTTTTGGGGAAGGAAGATGTGAGTTCTGTCCCCCTGCCTTTGTGAAGTTCTGAATGATCATAATGTGTTGCTGAGTGTCAAGTCCTGCTTGGCCACAGATTAGTTATCAAATAATGAACCAAAAGAATACCCAGACTGATTTTAGTCCCTATCCAGGCAAAATGCCACCTTAAATCAATGGGAGTTTGAATTGCATGGGAACTGGAAGAACAGACCCATAATTTCCATGAAAATGATGCCTGGAATATTCTGTTTGTGCAGCTTTGTCACTGTCCACGGTTTTCCTTTCCTTTCCTTGCTGATTTTTTTTTTTAAAAAGCAAAATATCTAAAAGCAGCTAAAAATTCTTTTAAAAGCAAGATGTATGTTAAGACAACAGTTTCCTTGTATGAAAATATTTACAGTAATTAATGCTCAGATCAAATGTGGAGGCATCTGAATCTGTGGTTTATGATTCATACTCCCACACAAAGTTATAGTTGTGGTGGAAAGTAAATTGTGCATATTCTATGTGTCTGGTTTTGAGTGACGTGCGCACGCACACAGGCTGGGGGTGATTATGGGTTAATGGGACTAAATCCCACATATGCTGATGGGTGGAGAGGAGGGTTGTTATGGGGTAATGGGGCTAAATCCCACAACAGCCCAGTGCGACAGATATACTGTGGGTTGCAATCCAATTGCTGCCTGCAGGGCTCAATGGCTGGAACTAGAGAAGGAGCAGAAACTGCAGGCAGCAGAGGAAGGGGACACAGGGCAAGGAAAGACATTTCAGTCATACGGTTTTCTGCACATATCCTCATGCTTCTTTCAACCCAAGAACAAAGCTGTGTAGTGATAGAGGTTGGTGGTGGGGCGGGTGCTTGTTAGCATCTCGCTCCTCTGAGGCATCTGAAACGGCCCTGGCTGGAGATGGAACAGTGGAGGGTGGGTCAGTGTTCTGAGGTGGCCCCAAGAATACGCTTTCAGGCACTTGGCTGGCTGGTTCTTACCAGCATACTCAAGATCTAATACGCGAATATAATGTTTAATTTCATACACTACGGATTAGAAGTGCTAAAACAGAATACCCCTTTATCATCTTCCATACATTTCTCAACCATTTAGGTGGCTTTGATACTTTTAAAATGTTCCCTTTCTTACCCACAATCCATTTTTAAATTGTGAATTGTGAGTGACTGGGAGTTCAATAGCTAATGAAACAAAGTGCGTCTTTTTCCTTGTGTTGCTCCTTTTTACCTTCTGACTGACGTAATCACCCAGAGGAGAGCAGCAGAGTGGGAAGTTTGTGAAACAAAAAGCATGCTGCTGGATGACAAAATGTGGTAGGAAAGAAAAATATTGAGGGACCTCAGTGGACATGAAAAATATTCCAGGGGCCCCATAAAGCAGATGATTCTACTTCAGATGTCTGAAAACTTGATAGACAGGCAAATACTTTGTGCCTGTCCTAAACTCTTTGAAAGTTGCTTGTTTAGACTTTGCATGAAACTTCCAGTCTTGCAAAGGGCCTACAGTTGATAAATCATATTGGTGAATGATACACTGATCTGTGCAATTACAATACTATATTCTACAGCTTGTGCAATGGATACAATCCATGCAGCGCAAGGCCATGTGGGAACTCTGGCTGGGACTCATGCTGGTGACTTTTCTTCCGAAGTCCATTCATATTTCACACATATTGCAGTGTGGAAAAGAAGTATTTATGTGATGGCCCCCATCTCAGCCAACACACAGGGATTAATCCAGAGACCTCCAGCACTACAAGAAACCCACTTAGTGCCTGGGAAGGAAGGTGTGGCTGTGCTGCTCTTACACACTACTTTAGTAATCACTGAGCCTACACCAGTGTTGGCTGATGCACTTCTGGTTGCACATGTCAAGTCAATGGATGGTGAGTTTCCAGCAGATGAGACAGAAAGCAATTTGAAAAGGAGAAGTCCAGAATGATGAATAATTTTCCAACTTAACACCCAAAGTCACTGCAACAAGCTAGGGGTCATTTAGCATAAAATAGTAGCTCTTTAGTTGGGGAGAATTTAAAGCCATTTCTACAGGGATGTGTAATAAGAAAGAATATAAAATGCATTAAATTCTGGAAGAATGGGGAGATGTCCGATGTAATCTGATCAGCAAACCTGCAAAGTGTATTAGTGTTATTATACACTAGGAAGTCTAGGAGGCTGCTAAACGTGGGACAAGAAAAAGTTATTCTGAAAAGATACTTAGCAATTAAAGGCTGTACGATACCCCTGCCCCGTTAACAGCCGCACTTTAGCAATAGACACATTGCTAGTTCTGTCACAAGATCCTTACAGAAATGCTGCAGTCCCTATTTTTTCATTATTGCTGTTTTGAAAAACAAAGTCCTGTGGTGTGTTTTCCGCTATCAACCCTGCTTATGAATTCATAGCACAGCATGAAGGTTATTAAAATCCCATATGTGAGCACCACACATAGCACAAGGAGATATGAATTGGCATTCCATGGAGATAATGCTATCTAATGGGCAAAACGAGAAATACGGTTTCATTCTTATTTGGAGTGCATTAGAAAAGGGCAGAGCATCTGGCTGCTGCTCATGGATAGCTGACCATTTCTCCTTCTTATATATGGATTAATAAGTAAACAGCATGGTCGTTACCTTGCCAAGACTGGATAGTCCCATGACAGCTTTTACCGGCAAGCATTTTACATGAAGTGGATTGACTACATCTTGGGCTACCTAAATACAGTGACAAACGATTAAACGCATCATGGTTTACTCCCACACGTATATTTTAAATAAAAATATAATTAACTGCCAAGAGAGCCAGTACACCCCACAAATTTAATTCCAGGAAGCTGCATGTCTGATAATTTCTTTATTTCTACAATTATTCATTTAGCACCAGTTTCACTGTTGAAACACAACAGTTTAGCGCTTCGTTTTATTTCATTGCCAAAACAAATTCACTTTCATGCAGCAGGCAGAGCCATGGTGAATGCTCTCAGCAACTGAGAGCGCTTCAAAAAAGAAAAAAAAATCTGTCAGAGAGGAAGCTTGCTTGAGAACAAACCATAAAAAGTTTTCCAGGCTCCCAGGATCCTAGGAAAACTTCATTAAAGTTGACAATATTTTACCTCTCCACGCTCAGAGAATTAAGAAATAGTAATAGAATAGTTACATCTAATGTCTGAAACATCTTCTATTTCAGGACAATGCCCTTCGTGGGGACAGGCTCAAAGAATATTAGACCATTTCTCTCTCTAACTTGTCTGATGAGAGTCTAGGTGAAACCACAGGTATCTGATGCTAGTCATCACTAATGGCAGGGACAGAATATCAAAGGCAAGGACTGAAAATTGCCATGTAGCAGCACGGAACCTAACCATCTTCTAGCAGAAGAATCACTTTGGTCAATTGTTTGATATTACTGCCATACTGTTCAAAACGATTTCCTTCTCTTGCTGAGTCTCCTAATGGTGCCCTCCTGTGTAGCATCCCATTCTTAGGCAACCACTGATAAAATTTTGAGATGGGCCTAAGCTGTGAGGTTTGTATCTGAAGGTCAACTTTCTCCAGGTTCAAAACATTCAAAGTTTTCATTTTTGCCAAATTGTTCTTTCATTCTGTTACACCTGACAGTCTTAACTAAGTGTGAAATTTCTCATTACCGAATCATAACTCATAATTTTATTTTGTTAGATACGACTTGAACTCTGTAACTGACATTAGTATCTGAAGCTAGAATCCAGATGACTATCTTGTGGAGAAGAAGAGAAGACACGAAGAAGAAAATAGTTTCAAAATTGCTTTGAAATTTTTTCTTCTAAAGACTGACTCCCAACCGTAGGTAAAGCCATTGGAAAGACAGAGAAAAACATGTGGCTGAATGACCGATGAGAATTCAATTTGGTATGATGCCTCTCTATTTTCTTCTCCACTTTTCCCCTCCTGTAGAATCACATTTGTTTTCCTTTCCCAATAACTGTCCTGTGATTCCTCCACATCAGATTTATTGGGTACAATACAAAGGGATTCGGAGTCTCCATGCTGAGACTTTGCTGCTTGGCAAACATATACTGTAGGACAGCGGTTTTCAACCAAGAGCCTGCAGACTCGGTCTAAGACTTCCAAAGGGGTCTGCACCTCCATTTGAAAATATCAGGGGTCCACAAATGAAAAAAAGTTGAAAACCACTGCTGTAAGAACACAAGGCTTTATTTTCAATGTAGCTGGAGTGAAGGAAGCACAGGTGATTCAAGGCAAAGGTGATTCTTACACTTCCCCATTTCTGAGCAGAGCCAGAGTCGGGATTAGTGCCTGACGTGTGTTACAGCAGCTTTAATAAGTTGACGGGAGATACACAAGCAACACTATATAGCTTGCATATCACCTGTCAACTGCCACTAGCAGTGTATGCCCAGCCAAGGTTGCATTACTGAGGCAGTAGACAAGGAGACCAGTTCCTGGGTGGTGGGTTATTGTCTGAGCATGACTCTTGTCAGGCTGGAATTCAGCACTGACTGAGGATACCCTGGTGCTGAACAGTTTGGTAATGGCCATAACAGCAGCAACTGTATGATGCCTTTCAGCTCACATCTATATCTCTGCAGAGAAACGACAGTCCTTTGTTCTTTTGGAATTAGATTGGATTCTTTTTATTTCATTCACAGTTCACAGAGATTTAGTCTACATTGAAAATCAAAGACTTCCCTCCCCCCTCCCTTTTCTCTTCCTGATATAAATATATTATAAAACATCAGGAAATATCACTTAAAAGTTCTATTTTACTTTCCTGAAAGTGAGTTTGCTGTATCTCTGTCAAATCAGATAAAAACCAAACAAAGAAGGGGAAAGGAACATGACTTTTATTAGCCTGACCTTGGGAAATCAGGATATTCTCCAGAGCTTCCCTTCATCTCCCTATTTAGTGTCTGTCAGAGCACATAAGAAAATAAACATCCAAGGGAGGGGTGGAGAATCTCTCTCTTGGTCTTCAAATACTTTTGGGACAAAAACCACTTAGAAGTGATCTGTTGGGGCACCTTGCTTGTCTCCTCCTCTTCCTTTCTAAGTCTCTGACATGTTATTTGAAAAGCAAAAGCACTTACAATGCTGGTTGGGGCATAAAATCCCTTGCGAGCCCATATCTTACTACGACAATATTTTTTGGAGGCAAAATGCATTTAGAAGTCTTGTCCTATCTCCATCTGCATTTCCACTTTTCTCTTCCATCTCTGTTTCAGAGACATTTTGAAATAGAAATAATTGCCATTTTCATGTTGTTGATGTTCCAGCTAACTTTCCCCTACTTTCTCCTGCTAGCATTCTCTCTGTGGCTAACATCACTTTGGCCTTCAGTGCACTTCAGTGCAACTCCCAAGAGGGGAGGTGCGGGGAGAGAAATCACATTCCAAAAATGAGATCATGATGTTGTAATCTTGTTCTGAACATGCCTTTTGGCTTCTACAAATGATTGCTAGGGCTTCAAAAGATTTTATATCCTGCTGGCCCTGTGGCATAAATATGAACCTTTAGCCAAATTAATAGCTGCATTCAACTTCCAAAAAAAGAGCCTCTGCCTGGACAATGGCAGTCTTCTACTGTGCTAGAATTTGAGATTACCCAATAGCATCTATGCTCCCTGTCCAGGCTAATATTTCATTGCAGTTTTAATTTTGAACAGTGCAGTGTGTCACTCAACAGCCAAGGTCAATGCTCAGAATGACTAGGGAAGGAAAAGCAGCATCCAGTGAAATGAGAACTAATCCAACCTTACATCCAAACAAAACCACACCAAAGTTAGATAAGCCTCAAACTTTTTAGAAGTTCAAGGATGTTTTGGTAATTTTTTATTTATTTTTAAATGTTTTCATATGTTTCTCACTTTCAGGTTTTATCCAGAATTCAAAATGGACTGAAGCACGAGAAGAGTGTTAATTCATTAGCCTGTCATCCCTGAAGATATCTGCTCAAATTTTGTTTAGGTGAAGATGAGAAGAGCCCTGGCCAAATTCTCAGGTTTAAAAGCCCCTCAATCTTTGATCTGAAGTCTATCCACCAAAAAATAAATGGGGGGGAGGGGAGGGGAGATTCTCCTGGGTATAAAGTTGTCATATAGCTTGAAAACAGCAGTAACTAAGAGGCTTCATAACTAGAGCAGTAAGGGTATAACAGTCGTTCAATGATTGAGGTACACTTACATCGCCTGACATGATTCCATCACCCTTATCCTGCACAGTACCACCTCCACAAGAAGTCCCACTAACGTGAATGGGATTACTAGTGGAATAAGTTGCCATTCCTGAATCAGGATATTGGATTCTGGTCCTCTGTTATGCTCTGGCCAATTAAAAGCTGTTAGACCCATGCTTTCACATTGACTTAACTCAGCCACAAATTATTTATTTTTAAAGGAGAGTCCTAGTACACTGTAGAGTCCTAGTAGACTGTGTTGCTGCCTTGGAGTGGAGATTAGCTAGTGCTGAATGCAGATTTCAAGATCTAACGATTGCTGTCCATGCACACAGATTGGTTTTGAACCCACAAATATGGGTGTGTGTGTGTCTGCATACATTTCTGTTTGACTCACCTCTTCTTTGCTTCCAAAATCTGGGCCATATTGTCAGCATTCTCTTCATATAAAACTACCGGTGAAAATGGATCAGACCATATCAATTGTTCAAGTGCAAGGGAGCCTGAAGAACCCTTTTGCATAAAGTTTCTGAATGCAGGGCTTGACCCTGTTCTCTAACTCTGCTTAGTGTGATGCTCCTGAAATTGTGACCAAGGGTTTGTTCATTGAAAACCTCCATGTCTGCTAGTGAAGAAATGCTTGTTTGTGGCTAGTACAGTGGATAAATTATTCAAAAACAACGTAGCTATGTTTTTTTAATAGTGTCAAGTAACTGAACCTGCTGACCTACAAAATGAAGATTACATGTACATTTCACACTGTTTGGTGCCAGCCTCATGCAACTAGATGTGCTAACCAGGTAACTGTTTAACATTGAAAAAAATGTCATGAGGCTACACTGGGTATGGTCCATGCTAAAATTCAAGTATAGTATATGCATATGCTGTAGTGCTCACAGATCAGGAAAGTATTTTTCTACCTGCTCCGATGAATTCGACTCAAAGAAGAATATCATTTACTTTGCCACTTCTATACATTCTATTCTATCCAGATCCAAATTGGGTAGCCATGTCTTTCTAGTTCAGCAAAACAAACAAGGAGTCTCTAGCGGCACTTTTCTCTATGGGTTCTCTTCTCATTACAACAAGTAATTTTACTTTCCTTTCCCCTCACCTCCTCCCTCTATACACTCTTTGAAAATAAACAACTGCATTGATTTGCTGTTACAGTCTGATCTGATCCTATGATTTTATACTTCCCTGCATTTATTTTCCTCCCATTCATCTTTGGTTCTCCATCTTCAAGCATCTGATGAAGTGGAATTTTCTTCCACAAAAGCTCATGAGATAAATAAATTTGTTAGTCTTTAAAAGTGCCACCAGCCTCCATGTTTATTCTATCCAGGTTCTTGTATCACCTACCACAATGGAACCTGAACATCAAGAACCACATTATGACCTCAAAATTCAGTATAAGATCAGCAGAAGGATGAGGCAATTCAACAGAGAGGTCAATGTCTGGTTATCCCACTTACACACCTTATGGGACCAAATATCACTAACCCCTCTGCAGCAACAAAAAGCCTCATGGAAATGGAACAATCGAGGTTCTGCTACACAAAGGGGAATAAAGGTTTGGGGCAGACACAAAGGGAGCTTGCAGCACTAATAGGCTGAAGCAATTCCTCAGTCTGGTGGAGAGAAATGCTCCACTTCCCTCGATTAATTTTGGCAATCACCTCATGGTGTTCTTATACACCGTTATTACAAGCTCTGTGTAAATTAATGAATAGATTCAGACCTTGCACAAGTGCTGTTTGCTAGTGGAGGTGTAATGTTTTGCAGAGGCTGAAACATCCCTGGCAAAGTTCATTCTTTTTGCCGGGACCGCTCTGTGACAAAATCATACCATTCAAAATCTTAAGTACCATAACTGCCTACAGGTAATACCCACATAGCAAGGGGGGGAAAATTACATAGGCCAACATTTCAAACTCGGGCAGGGGTGCTGGAACAATATTTATACTAGGGGTGTTGAGAGCCATGGAACCAAACTATAAACCTTGTATACTACGGAATCAGCTTCAAGCCAGGGTTATGGCAGGACCCCTTACATTCTTACACCCTTTGTTCCAGCACCTATGAACTTGGGAGTCTAAACATACGTGCCTAATTCAATTCTTAGGCATCCAGGTAAGTGATGTGGTTTTCAAAGGTGTTGAACACTACAACCTCCTTTGATTCCAATTGATGTTTCTTTTTAAAATGTAAATATTTATATTCCTGCAGAAAATACCTCCCCTACTACACACAGATTTAAAAATGTTTTGTCATTCTGGGGGTGTGCAGGAGCAATTGCCACTTGCTTTAGAAAGCCTTGTAGAGGAAAACTTTGAGGTTGCACTTATGGTGCTTCCCTTAGAATCCATGAATCCCTCAAGAGCCACAGAAGCCAGATGCCCTTCAACATGGAGACCCTATGCTCCCACAGGACCTCTGGAGTCCTTGCCATATCCCTGGCACCCAGCCAGCATGGCTGTAATCAAGATATAATCAACAAACTATTTTTCATGTTTGCTAATACCTAGCAAAGATGAAAAATAGCTTGTTGCCTGTTGGTCAGTGAAGGCCAGATTCTCATATCCTCACTAATGTTAGTAGTGCTTCAGTCTGGAAAAAGGCTCACTGGAATCCAGGGGACTATTCCTGAAGTCTGCTACAGTGCAGCACTGAACTAATTTCTATGTGGTTCCCCCCTCTACACCATGTAACATTCATCCTCCTTTATGGGAAGTTTCCAGGAGTAGCTGCAGGAAGGGAGAACCTAGCAGCACAGCTGGATTATAGCCATGCTGGCTGGGTGCCAGAGAGAGGACAGGGACTCCAGAGCTCCTGTGGGAGCATAGGGTCTCCATGTTGAAGGGCATCTGACTTCTGTGGATCTTGAGGGATCCATGGATTCTAAGGGAAGTGCCGTAAGTGCAACCTCAAAGTTTTCCTCTACAAGATTTTCTAAAGCAAGTGGCAATTGCTCCTGCACACCCCCAGAATGACAAAATATTTTTAAATCTGTGTGTAGTAGGGAGGGGGTCATGGGGCTGATAGAATAGGTTCTTTTAAGGACAATCATGTGTGACAAAGCTACTTGAAATCACTGCAATAGTGGGAAAAAGGTGAAAGAGCAGACATATCCCATCTGGATTTGAGAAGGTGATTTGATTCTGTTCCATCCAACAGATTGATTTCTAAAGAAAGTAAGCATGGCGTTGAGGAAGAAAGCAACCAGAACGGATTATAAATCATTTTACAGAGAGGAAAACCAAGAGTGTCTGTAAAAGGAACAGTTCAAAATATAGCTATGGAAAACCAGTCTCTATTAGAGCCATGTTGGCTTAATTTGCATACCAAAACCAAAAAACACTGCACCTCACATAAGTATAAAAATAATAAGGGATACAAAGTGTTTGTGACATTTTCAAATGATCTTCAGCCTATTATTATGGCAACTGGGAATTTCCTAGAGACATTGGTTGTGGGATAGCTTCCAGAGATCTCTAACAGGCATTGAAGTGAATGATCCTCTATTTTATATCTGAAAGCTTTTTGCATATCTAAGAAATTTCTTTCAATTACATTTTATAATTTCTGCTAAATGTATTACTATGGCAGTGTATTATCTTCACAGATCCAGCAGTATGCTAGGCACTTTAAAGACAGTTACAGAAACGGTCCCGACCTAAAGAGGCTCACTATCAGAACAGACAGTAAATTACTGTGGATGGAATGAAACAGAAGTAGTGTGATTGAATAGTACTACCACTTAGGACTTCTCCAATGATTGTATAATAGTAGCTGTTTACACCTACTCTGAACTCACTTTGGATTGAGAATAAGGGCATGACTGTATATGGGTTGAACTCTATTACTTTCTATCTTTGAATGTATACAAATATATATAAGGGCTTATCCCATGCTCTGGGCACCTCTCCCATACATTTAAATGCAAAACACCAGAATATACACAATTGCTTTGGTAGATTAAACTCATAGCTTTTAGAAGGCTCATGCAGACTAGTAAGGAGAAGTGTAAACTACCAAAAGAAGGGCAATAATAACCTTATAAACTAAAACATGAAAAGGAAGACTGAATGTTGGTTAATACAGTGTCCTGAGCAGGGGAAGGACTTTAGGATGATCATGCATTATATATTTAAATAATGTGTTCAATGGATTATACATTAAAACCAGCTGTATATTTTTAGTAGATCTTATTTTTTGACACATTAAGGCAATAGCAGGACCACATTCTGGAAACTGTAGTATATAACATTCACTTCCTTACTGTAGGAAAGATTACTGAGGATGAAAGAATACTTCAGGAAATCAACCAAACTAAGAGGATGTTAGAGTGGGACTAAGTTGTGAAAGAAGATGATACAAGACTAGGGGTAGGTCCTCACCTGGTGTAAATGAAGTTATCTGACCATAACCTTTCCTCTCTCAGGAACAGAGGTTCCTGTGCCTGTGAGACACTTATGCACAACCTTAATTTTAAAGTACATGCTTAAAATTAAGCACATGCTGAAGAGCATTGGAGTCTGCCCCAAAGCCCACTGAGATCCCTGGGAATCTTTTCATTGACTACCAGATCACGCGCTTGCTGAATATAGTTGGGCACCTGCTTTAGTGTTTTGCTCAGCTGATGTCTAAGGGATCAAGTAAGATGCCACAGAAGTAAATTATTGTACGTAAGATTCTTAAAGAATAAAAAGGACTGATGCCACCTAGGAATTTGCGACATTAACATTCTAAGATTTTAACAACACAGGCAACCAGAAGTTTAAAAACAGGGGTGGATTGACCACAGAGCCCTCAGTATCCTTTACCTTGACTTGCTAACCAGCATGTTACCATCTGAATCTCTGCATGAATTTCCAACATGTATCTCATTCCAATTCATGTGACTGGTATGTTAAAGGAATATGTGACTTCACAAATCCTTAACTATAAAAGTAAAAAATGTGTCAGAAAATTGAGACATAAGCTGAAAATGGTACTGCTGTATATCAAAATAATAATGCTTCTGCAGTGTACATTTCACTCCAAGACTGTCAGATCCTTTAACAATGCAAGTCTTTAAAACAGACTGTAAGGCACTAATATTTCTCACTTCATGCGAGATAAAACAGTAATTTTAGGCTATGCCATAATGTAATTCATTGTCAAATGATTTTATTCCATTGTCATATCTTTTCTAAAGTAGAAAGCTTATCTTTTTAAAAAGTCTGATAGAACAGATATAAACACAGTGATAAAAGAGTCTATATAACTTCAGAGTTAGTCATTTATTTTCATTACTTTGAATATTTTGTAGAGTTCTTAATGTATTTGGAGATTTTTAAATGCACAATTCCAGTATGTTAAAACAATTAACGCTGAGCACAATTAGAGCAGATCCAAAACCAAATTAAAATGAATTGTACATTAATTACATTAAAAGGACATTTGCTGGTTATTGCTTGTAATTTTAAAGTTATTTTACCCTTCACCAAGTCCAATACTTCATTGGAACAGAAATTACTTTTCTTATAGGAGAAAAAAAAACCCTGTTTTCCTTCATTCTGCAAAACAGTGCTTTGTTAGAGCTTGTCTGCAGGAACAGTGAGTTTGCAGCAAGTGACAGTGTAAATCTACCCTGCTACTGCCACACACTGAAAGTTCCATAGTGCACTTTGATCTAACGTCTTCGGAATGGGAGTAAATTCAAGCACATTTAGGAACTTTTTGTGCACTGCAGCAGGACCCAGTGAGGATCGCAGGACAGTGCAGTAGATTTACACTCCAGCTTGCCTTGTACTAAGTGTTTGAATAGACAGAGGTTGATTGTAACAGCAGGAAGTATTGATAACATTGTGTTGTGTTGCAAGCAAGATATAAGGACTCCTTTAGCCCCACTATTTCTTGTGGCCATTCTTGCAATCTTTGACTTCAGCTGGAAGTTCAGTTGTGCAAGAAAATAGGATTCGTTTTAGGGTGGGAGAAGATACAGCAGGTTGAATTAAGGACTTTCCAACACTGACCAGCTCATTTAGGCCCAGATTCTGACTCTCTCACTAATGCTGAATATCACCTTACTTCATGAGCAACCCCATGAATTTCAAGGTAAAATTTAATGTGGGTAAGAGTGTCAAAATCAAGCCTTTGAACATCATGGCCTTGATCCTGCAAATATTCCAGCATGGATTGTGACATTTAGTATATTCCTTGGCAAGGAGTGATATTTAAACTGCAGAACAAAGAAGTTGCCCAAGGAGGTACCTGACTCAGAGACACACCTCTGAGTCACAATACCTGCTTCCTCTTTGCTCTTGGAAGCTGGGGAGCGCAACCTAGCCTATACCAGGGAAGACACCCACCCATTCTTGTTTAGCTATTCTAACCAGTGAGTGATGAGGAGCCAAATCTCTGCCTATTAGCTACCCACATACCCCCAAGGAGAATGGTAAGACACACCCACTTATTTCTACCTGCTTAGCTCCAACGTCTACATTTTCCACACAGAGGCAAAAGGAGGGGTTCTTACTTCTTCACATGGGCATGTAGTCCATGTGAAGAAAGTCACAAACAACTACAACTGGTATGTAGCTTTGCTCATGTGAGTAGTTCCACTGCAGTCAGATTGGAGCCTAGATTTGAAAGCTTTGGAGTAATTTTGTTCATAGGTTCAATACAGACAGCCTAGATTAATTTTGTGCTTCACTCCCCCTCACTTTCCTCCTTCCCAATTTCCCCTTGCTCTTCCTATTTCACCTTTATTGTTCCTTGCTCTAAATCATCTTTAAGAAACACACAAGAAGGTAATGCCTTTCTTCTAATGCTGCTTCCTGGAAACAAAAAATCAGGTAATGTTTTGCTGTAAACTAAATGAAAGAATCATCTAAAATGAGAGTCAGAGCAGAATCCTGAGGGTTAAGGTCATATGAGTCTCATGAATGCAGCTCTCATTAACTGTAGAGAGGCATTTTATGCATCCTGTTAATAATAAGCTATGAAGACTGAACACAAACAAAATTAGGAATTCTGGAATAGGATGCTCAAGAACAATGAATGAAAAGATTGCATTATACAATTACTAACCTCTTAGAAATAATTAAGCAAAGAAAATGCATTAATCCACAAAGATACACGGCCTTCGATACTGTGAGAGCCTCAGGTTTGCTAATCAACATTTAACTATCTGGGGGCCGTTATGATATCTCTGTTTATCCAGCCACACTGGTCTACATCTTCATCTAATTGGCAGCTTGGCATTGAAGGGAAGTGAATAGGTTTACAATATATATTACAAAAAATTATGTGGAAAACAACATGAAGTTTGTACAGTCAAACACTGAAAAATTAGGAAACATCAATTAAGGTTGCTTGTGCACTATTTGTTTGGCCCCCTGTGCAATGCATTATGATAGTCTTTCATTACATGATTGCTTGCTAGTTTTCTACACGACCCTGCCTCACTCAATGCACAGGATGGACAGTGCCCAATTCATGAGGAGCTATTCAATATTTGTTGTTTCCTCTTTGTTCAGGCATGGCCCCCTGCCTCATTTACTACATATTATTCAAACCCAGCTCTGAAAACAGAATTATTTATTTCCTCATGGGCTTTTTTATGATGCTCTTTGCTGTGGTCTCAGAGTACTTCAGAAACGTTAATTAATTTAAATTCACAACACCTCTTGAGAGGTGTGTGTGGAGATGGCAGGCGTAATTGTCTCATTTACCAATTAGAAGCTGAGGCACAGAAAGATTAAAGCCAAAAGTTCTCACTAATTGCCAGTGCTCAATCTGAGACACCCATGAGCTGATTTTCATAGTATTTAGCAGTGCATTTTTTGTATTGTAAACAAAAAAAAAAGAAAAAAGGTGCCGGTACTTGGCCAGGTCCACATTGCTGTGAAAATAAGGTGCTGTTACTCGGTTCCCCGGAGTACCATCACAAAAAAAGCTTGATATTTTCAAAGCATAGCTCCTGTTGACTTCAGATATAGCTGAGAGTTCTCAGCACTTCCGCAAGCTGGACCCCAGTGTCTCCAATTGGGCATCCAGAAAATGAGAAAAGCTTGATTTTAATTACTTGACTGAGGCCTTGTCTACATGGAAATGCCCATGTGAGTCTCCATGGATCAACACAGCAGGACCAATTGAGTGGCCACTAGAGACCCACTCAATCAACCCCAAAAGTGCTCTCTGTTCAACGCAGTAACTCCACCTCCCAAAAAAAGAGTAATGCTGAGTCAAAAAGAGAGCATTTCCCATGAGCGCAGACCAGTAAAGATGCCACATAAATAAGTCAATGGGAGATACGCATTCTACAGTACATAGATGGCATATTTCCCATCAACCCAGCATGGCAGTATAGAATAGGCCTGACTGAGGTAGAGGCCAGGATAGACTCCAGTGTCACATTCAACTGTCCTAACTATACAGGAAAAGAAAGGACAGTCTCAGCCCCCTGCCTCAGTCACGAAATAACTTGCAGTTTCTGCAACAAATGAGACACGGGTCCTACAGACATTAGCCTTCTGCATTACACAACAGAGTCGTCCTCAGAGTAAGTCCATCCTGTGCACTGAAAAAAGTAAGACTCTTGTGAGAAAAAATAGTGTGTGATTATGTACTAAAGACTGTATAATAATGCATGTGGAATCAGGTACAGACCTCTGTAGGCCTCAAACTTGTTCAAGCAACTGTAGGCCTCAAATCCATCCAAACAGCTGCACAATTATAGAAAAAAAAATTGTTGGAATTGCTGATGAGTTGCAAAAGCTAAAAGTAAGATAAGAATGGAATGTCTCAAGGATAAGTGGCTGTGCTGTTTTTGCTGATCTCTGTAAATTTCCACTAAGTAATGTAAGACCATACTAACCTCATTGTTATCTTAAATAATAAGAACATCTGTTTTTGTCACCAAAGAGACCCTGACTATTGTTATAACCTTGTGATTTAACTACATGTCCTGTAAACATGTCTCAGTTCTATTATGATTAAGAATGTAACTGTTGACCAATTAGGTTAAGGAAATTTTAATTGTACCCACCTCCACAGACCGAACCCCAATTTTTCTGTATAAAAATCTCTGACATCTGCCTACAGGCAGAGCTCTTAACCTGATGGGGGTCTCTCTCTGTCAGTGTGCTCTCCCTGTGGCCACTTGAATAAAGGTGCCTTCCTGAAACCTGATACTAGTTTGCTTACTGCTTCTACAGTTCTGGTGGCATTAGCACATGGATCTTGAATTAAGTTGCATATGTGGCATTTCCTAACTTTTCAGTGATTCACTTTGCAACCGTAAGTGTTCTTTTAATGTAGTTTTTTGTGTATTATTTCTTATGCTATTTAAAACAAAATTGATCCCCCTCTCCCCACAGATAGTCCATGATATGGCATCATATTGAGAACCATGTGAGGCCTCAGCAGGGCTACAATTGTTGGATTCAACACACAAATCTCCACCACTTGAGTTATCAGTACCTGATGCAGTAGAAGGTTGTCATCCCAATATTGACTAGCACTAGAGGGAGATGAGAGAAACTTTGCCAGTGGGTTTCAAAGATATTTGCTGATCGCAGAGTAATAGTAAGAGTATTCTGCCTCAGGCTTCACCCCCTCCAATCTATCTACAGTCCTTTTTTTTCCCCTACACCAGGCGTCTCATTCCAGTCCTATTCCCTTTGCCTACACAGTCCCAGTCTTCAGATCCCAGTGCCAGTCTCCTTTTCCAATCTGGCCTGTAGCAACACGAAAGCTATTGTAGGGCAAGTCTGGGCTCTCCCCCACAGCCCTGGGCTGGTGCATGCTCAGTGAGAAGGGTGCATGTACCATCTAGTCAAATATAAGAGCTGTGAAGAAATGGAGAATCCTCAATGAGGATAGAATCTTTGAATAAGTTAGCTGCTGAATTCTAAGACAACTTTGTTAAACATGTGCAGGCTTTTTTTCTCCCCAAATGTGGCCAAATTTAGACCAGATTTTCACAGCAAGAAGGAACATCTCTGACACAAAGGTCACTCTGCTGTCAAATTTCAAGCCCGTGATCCAAATCACAGGGATGCTAGAGCTTTGCAAAGAAAAAGACACCAGAATTATTTTAACATTGTGAAACATGTATTTTTACCAAACTTCATTCTCAGAAATAGTCAGACCATTTTGGTGGAAACTTTCCCAAAACATTCAACCTAAACAGGGTCTTATAATGGGAAGTGTCAGGCATACTTAATAAAAGGTGTGTCTTCCAAGATCACTTATAATTTGGATGCTGGTGTGGCAATATTTCAAAAGCAAAATATTTCGGGTTTTTAATTTGTTACTACTGGCCAGGCCCTACCTACCTTATACCCAAACATGGAGCCTACCCCCCATCAGCCTACCTCACTGCTTCACACCTTTGACAAGCGTGGAAGGCTGCTGAGGGAGTTGACTTCGTGTGTGCAGAGAGGAGAAAGTGCAGTTAGCACCTGTTCATTACACTGAAACATCAAAATGTGAAAATATTTCAAACCCCCATAAATGAGCAATCACCTCCCCCCAGATCCCGGTGCACACACACAGGGGGAAGGAAGCAAGCCCCCCTATAAACCAGTTCACATGAGTAGGGTTAGGAAGAAGGGGCAGGTCCCCATGTCCCAGCATAAACAGAAGAGGAGAAAGTGGGGCTGACAGGCACACTGCCCCGTCCTCTCTCAGTCACCTTTCACTCACTCCAATGTCCCCTTCTGAGTCACTCCCCATCACCTGAGCCTCCCAACCTCTCACCTCCCCTATACCTTCCCTCCCATTCATCTCCCTCCCATAATTCCCTTTACCAAATTTCTCTATTCCCCCATGCCACTACCTCCTAAATGCTTCTCCCATGCCAGTAAGTGTTTGCACATCTATTTTAAACAAAAATACTTTAAACTCTGATTGGGGGGATGGGGGGCAGAAATGTATTTAGTGATACATTTCTGACTCCTTCCAGATTTCTGCTTGACTGATGGGTTCAGGATCAACAGCTTATTGCTTACCCTTGGAGTCCCCCAGATGCAGTAAAAGCTTTACACCTACAAGTCCTCTTAGCTTTTCTCTCTGCACATCCTCGGTGGTATCTGTTTGGTGATTTAGCCTTATTCAAGAATCTAACAGGTGAGCTCAACTCTTTTGTTACTAATGTTCTGAATTTTGCTCCCCCAAAAGGTTAGTGGGAGCCATGCATTCCTTGGGTGTAACACTCAAGTGAGAGAAATGCTTGTGCCAGAATCAGAGCCCTGATTTGTTCTCTAGGTCTGGGCAAGAATATGCTAAGCTTTACAAAAGCTGATTATTGGTGAGGGGGGTTGCTCTCTGGAACCCACATATGGGTCACCAACTATATCGCCCATGTCCCCACAAACCACCCTACATTTCAGGGCCCAGCACTCGGAGCCAGGAAGTTCTGTACTCTAATTCAGACAGCTACTGATTTGCTGTGTGGTCTTAGCTAAGTCAGAACCTGGTCTCATTTTCCTCCATCTGTAAAAGGGAGAGGATGTTACTCATCTCCCAGAGAGCACTCATATAGTTCTTGTTCGTAAAGAATCTGAAAATGGGCAATGACTACCTAGGAAGGAGTACTGCAGAAAGGGATCTGGGTGTAATAGTGGACCACAAGCTGAATACGAGTCAGCAGTGTAATACTGTTGCAAAAAAAGCAAACACCATTCTGGGGTGTATTAATAGGAGTATTGTGAGTAAGACATAAGAAGTGATTCTTCCTCTCTACTCTGCACTCAACTGGAGTATTGTGTCCAGTTTTGGGCACATCATTTCAAAAAGGATGTGGAGAACCTGGAGACAGTCCAGAGAAGGGCAACAAAAATGATTAGAGGTCTGGAACATTTGACCTGTGAGGGAAGATTGAAAGAGCTGCGTTTGTTTAGTCTAGAAAAAAGGAGACAGAGGGGATATGATAACAGTTTTCAAATACCTAAAAGGTTGTTATAAGGAAGAAGAAGAAAAATTGTTCTCCTTAATCACAGATGATAGGACAAGAAGCAATGGGCTTAAATTACAGCAAGGCAGGTTCAGCCTAGACATTAGGAGAAAATTCCTAACCGTCAGTGTGATTAAACACTGGAATAAGTTGCCTCAGCAGGTTGTGGAATCTCCTACATTGGAGGTTTTTAAGAGCAGGTTGGACAATCACCTGTCAGGGATGGTTTAATGGGGGTACTTGGTCCTGCCATGAGTGCAGGGAACCGGACTCGATGACCTCTCATGGTCCCTTCCAGTTTCTTTGATTCTATGAAGATGTAAATCTCCTTATCAGGGCCAAGTGCTATTATTATGGAGTCCCATTTTGATATTACTGTGAAAACCCCAATTGCTCCCTACCTATGTAAATGAGTGGAGTTATGACTCTGACCTTTTGGCCCTCATCCCACAGAACTAAGGAGTGAAGAACAGAAGGATAAAACAGTTCCATTGGATTATGGTTGGGAGAGTTGGAAGCAGTGACCATGGACTCAGTAACATTTCAAACTAAGCAACGCCTCAGCAAAGCTTCTGTTCTGCAAATTTTATTTGGGTTTAGCTCCCCGTCACCCACAGATACAATGGGCACAAGCAATGTAGAAGAAAAGAACCTAGACAAATTGAAAGCTACATCTCTAAAGCACAATAGGCACCAAGATTTAGGAGCACCCTGCAAATCTATTATAGTAAAACACAAAAGATCCCTATCACTCACTCTCTATCTAGACGTTCTAGACTAATAGACTCATTTGGTAACGAAGTATAAAGTGGTGGCCTGTACTGCTAGCAAAATGTAATTAGCAAAATGGCAATAGCTTTCATATATTGATTTTATTTGTTATAGACCTATGTTACAGGAACATCAGCAAAAAACTTATGAGCAAAAACCTCCTCTGTTGAAAGGTTATTTTTCCCATTAGCTCTGCAAAACATATTAATCCTCGAAGAATGATATTTCCTCTCAGCTTTGCACAGCAGTGTGTACAAATAAGAATGTTAACTGCCAGACCATAATTTTCAGTATACTTGTCTTACTTCAGATGTGTGTTTTCTGTCTGCGGCACAGCTGTTCGTATTTCCCAACATGAGCTGCAGAGCAGTAAGTATCTTCTTCCCTATGTTCCCGAAGTACTGCACAGAGAGTTACACGTGCCTGTCCTTTTAGAGCTAATGTCACTCGTCCACATGCAAATCTACACACATTGCTTTGAAAATGCCTCCCACAAGCACAGGACCTCTGCAACATTGCAGAATGCCTTCCCAGCATCACAACAGTTAATGCTGTTCCTGCATTTCTAGGATGCAAACGGTATTTTAAAGGGCTTATTACCCAGCCAAAATAACTTAGTAAGATTGCATTAATGAAATAAATTATTCCTACAAAACTCTAAGAGGATTTGATTACTGAAGGATTAGGGTTGAGTAATATTTATTTGTTTGTAGAAGCTGCTGTGATTGTGTTTAGATCCATTTCTGTGCTCCCATATTCCAAACCCAATGCTTACTATTATCAGAATAGCACAGCTGGCAGCAGTCTTGTCTCTGCACTACAAGGCCAGAGGTGCACATTTCATGCCAAGATATGGGCTCATATCCCACGCTGAAACTGCAATGGAGTGCAGAGGGGATGTTGTTGCACTGTTCAAGTTGTCTGCCTTCACATGAGACATTGAATCAAGGTCATTTGTGTCCATCAGGGGGACCACCCACATGAAATGTAATGATCCCATAGCAATTTTCAGAAGAGTAGGGCATAATCATGATGTTCTTACCGCATTTGATCCTAACAAATAGCTCAAGCTCAGTGGGAACTATTGCTGACTGGGGACTTTCCAAATTATTTCACTCATATGGATCTCCTTACTTTGCAAAGCAAAGCTACCCTCACTTAGCAAAAGTGTACAGTAATCCTAGGCATAAATAGAGTTACAAGGATAAGCACAAGAGGAAACAATGTGTAATGTCTGCGTAGAGTATATTGAGCATGTTCAGAAACTCTACATGTACGCTATTCGGAAATTGAATTGAAAAAAAGCTATGCAAGAAAATTAACTTAGCCTCTTTCTTTTATGCAAATATACTTTGCCTGGTTGCCTACGGTAGAGGCACAATGCAAGAACTAAAAATTTGGGGCTGGAGAAGAAAAGTGATAAAATCTTATTTACTTGTATTCATGTAATGTAATGAATACTTGTAGGAGTATGTCTTGGACCAAGACTCTATTGATATAGGGACTGCACAAGCATAGAACAAAAAGATGGTCCCTGCCCCAAAGAGTTTATAAATCATATATGAGATAAGGGACCACAGTTAGATACCAACAGGCAGACAGAAGAGCACAAGCAAATGAGACACATTGGTCAACACAGTAGACAGCGGCCTCAGCACACCAGACGTCTAAACATTGTCAAGTTTTTATAGGCATCACGGCAAAGGAATCTGAGCTCGATGACAGAGTTTATTCTTTATCTCATGACAAAGCTGTAAGGGATGATCATTTACTCTATTTATTTATTTTAATATTCTAATTAGAAATAGGAGATCCGATTAATAGCCATGTTCAACCTCTACAGTCTAAACATATAAATGGCAAGATTTCAAATGCAGAGAGAGAGATAAGAGAACAATTATACACAGTTGCCATGGGGTTTTTTTTAAAAGTCTCAAAATGTAATGATTTTTTTAAATGAACAATGGAGGGATTATATCCTGGGTTGACATAAAAGAATGATGCACTGATCTCAGGGAACAGGTAAGTGCACTTTGGGGGGTTTCCAAAAACTGCTCCTTATTGAGCAAGGATAACAATGACCTTCCTCCCACCTTCCCCTCAATTAAATCAGTATTTTTTTTTTCAATTTTGTAAGCAAAAGTTTGGGGAAAGGAGGACCTCTAGAGAAACCGTCATGCAGGAAATTGGGTTTAAAAAAAATTCAAAAGAGATTTCTAGGCAAAGGAGGAATCCAAAGAAAAATCACAAAGCTGGAATTCTTTTAAAAGAAACTCCCGTTTGATTGCCGTGACACTTTCCATTATTTCAGGTATTGATAAAATAGGGTTTCCGCTGTAGCCGTAGGCAGGTCTCAAAGGAGGAGCTACTTTATTTTATTTATAAACGTTAAAAATAAAATAGGAATGAGAGAATTCAAAATAAAACAGAAAGTATACCATTATCTGACTACTCTATCAGTAGAATTGAAAATGGGACAGAGCAATAAAATTCGATCTACTAATGAAGGCCTACATTCTATAAAGATTAATGCACATGTTTATTCTTAAACATGGGACTAGCTTCAGTGAAATCACCTAATCTTTTATATTCTATGGTACCCAATTTCATTTTTGAAGAGTCCTACAGGTTTCATCACTGTTAACCGCTACAGAACATTTTCATAGGAGAAAGTTTAAAAGTGATACCTTAAGGTTTAAGAATGATCACCTGCATCTTTGCAAAACAGGATGCATTTGTGGATAGCTCTATGTGCACTAATTTGCTACGTCAAAATTTTTCTGAAAGAAACATAAGCCGTCAGGAAGATATTACATAGGGACCAAAGCTCATGTCAGGTTTATTTTCTGATACAAAGTGAAAGTGGCCATCATATCATTGGAAGAACTTCACTACAGACATGGACATAACTGATAATCTTGAACAATTTAGCTATTGACCTATAAATATGAGATTTAAAATACCACCAAGCATAGGGTTGTGTAAGAGCTGTTGAAATGAATTTTCCTTCATCTTCTTTGAATCAACTTTGTTCCTATGCTAGAAAGACAGTAAGTAGAAATTCAGAGGGCTTGGACCAAGTATGCCACCAACATCAACATGATTTACAATTGATAAAGCACCAAATCTATTTAACAGAAACAGAGCCTTCCCAAGATGTATCCAGAATACTTTTCCGCATAGACTAGGAAGAAGCTGGGTTTCATTCAGTAGATGCAATATTGGCAATTTGCTCAATTTTTCATATAGGAGATTAGTTTTCAAGAAGTCAGGATATAATTGCATGTTAACATGTCACTGTAGGAGAGGGAGTATAGGAGCATTAGGACAGATTCTGAAGCACTGCACTGATATTCTGAGGGTAAGAATTTATGTTTAGCAAGCAAACTCCTGTATTTTGCAACAAATCTCAGTGATCCGTGGCAGAAATATAACCTCAGTTGGTGGGACATATATATATTTTGCAATGTCTTCTGGTTGTTTTCTACAAACATCACCTCTGTTTTAATTGGTCTGAGACTTGGCCAATGTACCATCAGCTGTGCCCACTTTCCACCGGAAACTGGGAAAGGTACTGAACAATCCGGATAAAAAAAAATCCCCAAAACCATAAAGCTCTTGAAGATTTCATGGACAATGAGAAGAAGTAGAAATACTCATGTGGACAATGAGGAGGGAGTTGAAATACTGAATATATTTTAAAGGGCATAACTAGAAGCAATAAGACAAAATTAAGAAAAGGAAATTTTAGACTGTAAGGAAAAGTTAAGTATGTGATTTATTAGCCTGTGGAACAATCTTCCAAGCTATGTGGTAGAATCCCCATTGCTCGTTACATTTAAAATTGGACTGCAAAAAATACTCAAATGTGCAAGATGGGTCAAATCGTGCACTTGCAGGGAGAAAAAATAGAAGATCTACTCAGTCTTCTCTGTCTCTAGATTCTTTATATATGTAGGTATTAAATTGTTTAGCACAGACAAACTGTCAAAAATATACACAATATTATTTATATTGAAACACACCAACTTCAGAGAACAGAATTGGGCCAACCAAAAGAAAAATAGAGCCTTAAAATATATTCTAATCCCAGAACTCTGCTATCATTTTTTAGGATTCTGTTATCATCATGATTTTTTGGATTTCTTTCCCCCCTCGAAAATGATATTTCTACCATTTAGATGACCTCATATAAAGCCTTTTCTTTCCCAGGAAATGAAAAGCGGACTGGGTAACACCTACTGGAATGAGTGTGAGCTATTTAATGACAAGTGGAAGGAGAATCATGATGTTAGTTCCTAGGTGATAATCAATAAACAAAACACTGCAAATGTTTCAGCTTTAGCTAGCACAAAATTTACCTTACATTCTGTCAGGAAGTGGAGACTCTTCATTTTGAGCACAATACAATATCACTTTTACCCACAGGTGGAAAGACTTCTAATTTCCTTTTTTTTCTGTCGGTTTTGTCTAGTCATTTTCAGGTGTCACCAGCCTCCACACTATGGAGGTCTGTTTTCTCCTCAGTTCACATGCATAATTCTAGTATAATTTAATGGAAGTTATATAGGCTTATTAAAGGAACGCTGGCAAGAGTCAAGAAAATCTGAGATCTCAAGGTACCACAAGGGCTGTCCTGTCACATATTAAATGATGATGATATACGGCAACCCTTATAGGTCTGGGTATGCTGCAGAAAATGGCTCTTGTTGCATATATGGATATTCTTTTCCTAGTGATGGATAAAGATCAACTATTCATATGGTTACTACATCTACCGGATGCCTTGAGGTGTTGGCAATGTGCTTGGGAATCTAAGCAGGAAATGGTGGTGCTGCTCTTATGTGGTTTTGTTCTTATCTCTAAAAGAGATCCATGGGACTGCCAGTCTAACCTCAAAAGTCCTCTTATATCCAGCCCACTGGGTGGAATAGCAGCTCCCCCACCCACCTAACTGGAGCCAAGGAACAGCCTCTCCCCACCAGCCATGTGTCAGGAGGGAACAACCCCTCCCCTCCACTCCAACCCTGCACTGCACCAGCCATGACTCAGGAGCAGAGATGGGTGTGGAAGATCAGACATTTCTGGCTAGGAGGGGATGCTGCTGCAGCTGCACATTGTGCTGCAACAACCCCTCTCCTCCCCCTCCCCCCCCGAAACGTGCTCACCAGCCCCCTGAGTGAGAATAACATTGTAATGTGGCCGGTCGCACCAAAAGATTGGACATTCCTGATTTAACAGGTTCTGTCTATGAACAGGTCTATGACTTTCATGATAAGAAATACTCAGTTTTGATACAGAGTGAAAGCATTTTCATTTCATAGGCAGGTTCCCCTGCCTCCAACTAATCTGACCTAGGCCTCATCCCCTTCTACTGACTGATCTAACAGACCCATCTTTAATTATTCTCCACTGTTTTGCACTCATTCGTAAAATCATTATGCCAAATCTATTTGCTCCTCCTTCGACCAGTCACTAGTTGACTCACCTTACTTCCTCTGGACCTTATATGACACCTGCCATTTTGCTAGAAACATACCCTTTGCTTATTGTTGTAACAAGAGCCCTTTGTCTCCACACTTACAGTTCTCTCTTCTGAGGTAACCAGCTCCCCCAGGCTGCCTTTGTTTTTGTGGATGTTTCCAAATGCTTTCAAGCCAATTCCCATATTATCTCTTTTGGAGATATGTCCAACATATTTCTCAGCTGGAGAACACTACCTCTAGGGTATAGCTCTGACATACGTGAAGCTTCCAACGGCTAACTATGTAACATCTCAAAAATATTGGGAAACCCTGTGGAAACTCTCAATACATGTAAACAAAGGCTCCATCAAATTAACAAATTCAAAAGATTTAAATCAGCCTTGCATCAGGTCTGAATTTGGTGTATCAAATGGTGCATAACTCATTTTTTTAAGAGCAGAGACTACCACCAGTTAGAGCTATGTTGTCAGATGTTCATCCATCTTTCCTGTAAAGAATCTGGGGGAAGAAAATCAGAGATGACACTGATTCCTTCAGGTAGGCAGAGTGCCAGCCACTTCCCATGGCTAGAAAACTGCTTGAAAGGCAACCTTCAGAAAAAGACCTTGAAAAAGACATAGGGGATGGGGGATCATCAGCTGATCATGAACTACCAGCATGATGCTCTTGCCCAAAGAGCTGAAGTGATCCTGGGATGCATGAAGAGGGGAATCGTGAGTAGGAGCAAAGAGGTTATTTTACCTCTGTATTTGGCACCGGTGCAACTGCTGCTGAGACACAGGATCCAGTTGTGGTACCACAATTCAAGAATGATGTTGATAAACAGGAGAGGATTCAGAATGATTAAAGGATTAGAAAACATACCCTATAGTGATAGACTCAAAGAACACAGTCTGTTTAGCTTTAACAAAAAAAAAGAGAGAGAGAAAAGATTGTTAAGGGGTGACTTTATTACAGTCTATAAATATTTAATATTGGTCTCTTTAATCTAGCAGAGGAAGGTATAAAAAAGCAATGGCTGAAAGCTGAGAGCTAGAGAAATTCAGACTGGAAATAACGTGTACACTTTTAGCCGTCAGAGTAACTACTGATGGATTCTTCATCACCACTGTCCACTGACAATTTTTAAATCAAGATTGGAAGTTTTCCTAAACAATCTGCTCCAGGGATTACTTTGGGGACATTCTATGACCCATGTTATACAGAAGAGCACATTGGTCCATTCTGGCCTTGGAATCTATGATTATGTGAACTTATGAATTGCTGTTATGTGAATGCTGTTACCAGAGTCTCACTCTCAGTCGTAATTATTTGAGTCCTATGTATGAATTCTATTTTTAAGAATGTGCCAAGGATCTGGGTTGGTGCTCCTATGTAGTTGGTATAAATAAATTTATCCACCCTCAATGCAAATGATCTATGTAAGAGTGGCATTATCTTTATTAAAACAGTCTCTACAGTGGATATCCATTATATCCGTTGATAGCTCCCCAACAGGAATTATTTTTGAAACTTTGTAAGCACTAGTAAGACCACATTCAGAAGAACATTGAATAGTATATAGCTTTGTCTCCACTGTCATAATAAAGAAATTACTATGGCTGAAGAGCTATGAGAAGACTACAGGCAAAAGAAGAGTAACCGGGAGAGAGGATATAGAATAAATTATGAAAGTAAATGGAATGCACTTGATTTTTTTCCCTGGAAAAAAATCACTTCAGTTCTTAAGGCATAACAATAGATAAGATCCTGAAAGAAAATAAAGGATGCCATTCATCCGTGAAATATTAACATTCAAGCAACTTTCTATGACAGTAAATTGTGTTGATGTTGGCTTTTATGATGAAAGATCACTAAGATCCAATTCTTCTCACTTACATCAGCACATATGAGAAACAACTCCACTGAAGTCAAATGAGCTACACTAGTATAAAACTGGTGCAAGATCTGTCTCTGGTCCATAGCGTTTTCATTTAACCCAAGTCTGATACTATTCTCCAAGGTTCTTTCAATAGCTATTGTCTTCTGCATTGTTTACCATCTGCTTGATGAGTGCTTTATCTGCCTCTTCCCAATGTTCCTTCATTTACAGTATTTCATATCTTTAGCTTATTTGTAATTCTTGGCGATATTTGTATTTAGACAGAAACTGAATTTGAAGCTTCCAACATCTAGCTTTCTTTGTGCATTTCTTAGTTTAGTTACTGAAGTTTTATAGGAATACAAACTATTGTGACTGGAACAATTACCTCTTCATTTCCCATTTTGTTTGATAACCATGCACTTTCTAGTATCAAAATGATAAGATCTCTACATGCAGTAAGCAAATACACAATATAGCCTGTGTTCCAACCTTTTATATCAATTCTTTTATTGCCTTGGATAGTTTTGGTTTTATAATGCAATTCTTTTTTAGTTGTCTGAAGTCTCCTCCGAGTACTATTAAATATTAGGATATTCTATCTGGAGAGTAAATATTGGACCCAAGGCATCCTTGTTGCACCTCCACTGATTTCAATAAAATCACACTATGGATGAAAGTGGTCAACAGAGTTCTATTTTTTTTTTTTTTTAAGTCTAAATTTGGTTTGTGTGTTCACATAATTCTTTCTCCGTTTACTTGAAAATCTAGTACGAGAATTCTCTTCTTCTTGGGGCAGATATGCAGCAATTTACACCAGCAGAGAATTGGTCCCTTTATTTTCAGAGTCAGACAAGTGTATTATCAGATATTTTGTAATTCTTTTGTAGCACCCTGTCTTTAGTGAATAACACCACCTACTGACTGCTAACCATGGTGTTTTGGTTTAATATAATCTCCTTCCCATAAGTGACCTTTTTAATAAAAAGATAGAGTTACCTTTTTTCCCTGCAAAGAGGTAATTGGTATACAGAATCATATTGCCTCTTCTGAGCCAGTGAGTGTTTCATCAGCTGCTATGAGGGTGAAATCCCCTACATACTTTCCCAAGAGAAGCAGAATGACACTGTAATATGAAAGTTGACTTTACTCTGCTGGCTTCTACATAATACAAGAAATGTAACTTAAGCTCAAACCACTCCATGCATGCCTCCTGATTTCATCTTTTCCTAGGAAAATGAAACTCCTGATTAATATTTACCAATCATTCCAGCATGATACGACTCATTCAGCTGACAGTTAAGTGTCACAAAACAGTTCTGTATGGATCTAGCCTAGAAGACAGAGAACAAGTGGTGGAATAAGATAAAGAAGGAAACACTGAGAGAAGTAAAATAGGAATCCCATTGGATCCTACACAATGGAGACAGGCTCTGTCAGCTTCACTAAATGCACAATCGAAAGGTTTTTTTGACTGTGTTAACACATAGAATCCTTAGTCATGAACCAGAACCTCATTATGCTTGGTGCTGTACAAAAAGACATTCCTTTCCCCAAAGAGCTTACACTTTATGGTTTGCTTCCTGCTCTTCTATAGTGTTTTTCTGACTCATTTTCCAGTGAACTGAAATTGAGAGTATGGAAAAGAAAAGCTTAGTTCTACCTTGTATTGGTTCTTTAATTTTAGGAAGATAACAGGATCTGACAATCTTGAGAGTCTCATATTCCAAAAGTTTTATATTCCTATACCACATTGTTACACTGCTGAATAGTAGGGTTGGAAAACAGGAATTTCATTTCATTATTCCTCCCTCACCAAACAGCCAATAGCTGTGTGAACAGGACACTCATCGTCTCAGAAGTGTTTCTTATATCCCAGATGAGGGTTCAGGTCTATTCTGTAGGGTGAGGTGAGGGTGTGTATGTGCATGTATGTGAGTCTCTTGCTCCGTTCCACCTTGCACTGTCAAAACTAACACATTGTTACCAAAAGTTCAGTTTTGACAAATTGGCATTTTCCAACTAAAAAAGTTCTGTTGAAAAATTCCCAGCCAGCTGTACTGAGTTGAACAAGATGGGGGGAAAAAAGGAGCGTCAGAAAGTGAAACAGGTTGATTTTTTGTTAGACATAGGTGTTCAGCACAATTGAATAGCAGTGATTGAAAACAATTGATCAAAGCTGGTGCACTCATCAGGTACACACCTGCAAAGCAAGCATTTTCTTTCAAATCTAAGAATGCTTCTACTTCTATTGAGTAGTTAGAAGAAGTCATTGGGAGTTGAGATTCCCAGACTATAGTCCTGGTTCCGATGTTTCCTCACCATATGGCTTTGGGCAAACTACAACCTCGCTGTGCCTCAATTTGTCTGTAAAATGCCTTAAGCAATTAACGTTCATAAATTTTGCTGAGAACCTTGGACAAAAAGCTCTAGGGAACTGTAGGTCATTCCAGAATTGTTTCTTAGACATCAATGCATTGTAATAAGTATAACTTTTAGCTTTTTTTTTTTTTTAACCAATAGGACTATTACGGTCTTTTCTATTCTACATTAGGTTTTTATACAGGGCTCATAATCAGAGTTTCTGAGCACTTTCAATGTTCAATTCATGAAAGCACATTGAAATTTTCTTTTGGAGTTCTCATTATAGTCATCTGGGCAAAAACATTAAGCTCTCCCAGTCCTTGTTTACAGTAGGAATTTGTAGGCCATCTGAGAACTTATCATTCCAACCCCAATGGTAGCCTGTGTACAGTATTTGGATATATTTATTATAATGATGCTTAAAGTGTCACTGTAGCTATATTCTGGATTGGCTATAAATAAGAAAGTGGTAAATTACGTCAATGCTGTTGGTGGAATGAAGTGAATTTTGAACTTTTTTTTTAAGATGCACAATCATATGACTTTGCATACTTCTGGCCTGCTTAGCATAAATTGATGTCATAATGCTGCTATTTAAATACACAGTGTTCACTAATTTTACTAGATCTTTTGGTGGGGTTGCAATTTTTGATAGCTGTTTCTTTTGTATCTGTTTAGGTAAAAATGAAACTAAGAGCAAATGAGCTTTAGGGGAATGAGAGGGGAGAAGCTAACAGAATGGCAATGGCCTTCAATTAAGTAAATGTTGCAGCACAATAGCTTAAATTTATACTTGCTGTACTTTTAAAAAATGTCAGGAGAAAAGGTTGGGTTTTTCGTTTGTTTGTTTGTTTGTTTTCATACAAACAGGCAGAAGATATTTCTCAAAAAGTAGATGGGAAGTCCCCTAAGAGGCCTCTCCTCGGGGTCATTGGTATAGGTTGGATGAACAGAGAGATACTGGTCAGGATAGATGGATGGAAATGTGTGATCATACGCTAACTTTTCTGCAGTGTCTCAAGCAGGGGAACTTTGGAGAGCCACATCTGGGGTCTTTATCAGGAACTGGGAGCCAAGCTGGTACCAGCATGGAAGCAATTAGCCATATCCTTCCACAGATACCAGGGGTCCTGCCAAGTGTGGTGTCATGTCACTGAGGGTGAAGGGTTCAAAAAGGAATCTCCTCTTAGAGCAGCATTCCATTTCGTTTTGAATTAAAGTGTGCAAGGACTGGATGCTGTTGTTTCTAATTCTCTGAGTGTGGAATCTGTGAGTATCAGAACACAAACTTGGGAGCTTCTATTTTAGAAATATCTCATGAGTCAGAAAAACACTTAAAGGGTGTCTTAGCTTAACAGGTCAGGCCAATAATACTTAAGATTTGATTTACCTCAAATATAGTATATTTACTGAACACAAAGCCAATTTTTTCATAGCTGTTGCTATAGCTACAATTCAAGGAAACCATAGCAACAATATTGTAATATGTACAGCCTTAATTAGGGAATCAAGTCTCTCATTGCAATCTACTAAATAGTCCCATGTAATCCAGTGATATTTCATCTTAGAATGTTTTAACTATATTTTGCAAAAAAAAATATTTCACATCATGTTAGTAGTTCCAACACAGTATTCTAGAAACATCCCTTTTGCTGCTACATTTCACTAGATGTTTGCATTTCGAAGTGATATACATGCATCACCCTTTAAAATTTACCTATAATGTGATAAATAGAAATGTTTACATCACCTCTTGCCCTATTGCGTAAACTACCCTATTATGGATCAGTAATAGCTTCAACCTTAACTACTGAGTGACTACTTTCTCTTACATGCCCAGTTTTCCAACTCCCATCCTATTCAGTTGTCCCCCAAAATAAACCAAGTGCCCAAAATGTCACATGCCAAAGCTCAATCCCACAGTAGAGGGTTTTGTTGGGGGGCAATACAGTAAAAAAAAAATCAGGGGAAAAAAAAGGATTAAAGTATATGAGTAGACAGTTTTCTAGCCTTTTTGTCTTGACAGCTGACTGAAATGGCATGGCATCAAAGGGTTCTGTTTTGCAGCCTTTGCTCAAGAGTGCCTTTCAGTAACTTTGGAGAGGTAGGGTACTAGAGGACACATGGAGGAGGATGTAACCAGCCTCCCCCGCCTCAGAATTGAAGTATATGGGGAAATGGAATGGAGAGAGCAGATGAAAGAGGTGCAAGAAACTATGAAACTGGCCGGGCACAGAAGAGAATATGGAATGGCAGCAGAGGAGACTGAGGAGCCAATGGGGTACAAGAACACAGTTATACAAGGTGCATGCACCAAGGTTGTGGGAGACAGAGAAAGGTAGAATACTTAAAATTGTGCATTAGCAACACAGAACACCACAAGAACATCTGAATTCTAAGGTCAGAAGGAACTGAATGAACTCAGCAACACCTTGTTGGAGGAGACAATGTCTGTTTTAGGATTTCACTGATAAAACAGAAGGCTATCTAGTTATTTTAATATACGGTACAGCATACATATACATATTCATTTATATGTCTAATGCATTCACTCTAAAATATAAACTATTAATCTAAAAAGGCTGTGTGAGAGTTACAAACTGGAGTTGCATGAAAGCCTTTCACACAGCTGACAAAAATCTCCCTCGCACAGGGAATAATTAATTCAAGAGCAGAGTATTCACAATTAGCCAGGCATGTTCAGTATCCTCGTCATCAGTGTAAATTAGCAAATATTAATGTAATCTGCATGTTTGAGGGGGAAAACAATTAAAGTTACTAATTTTAAAAAATCCTCTGTGGCCACAGCTGAATTGAGAAAGAGGGCTTGCTAATCGATTATTCAGTCGCCGCCTATCAGACCATCCCATTCCGTCTGTGATCTATGGATTCATTTGCATGTGATTCCCGGCACAAGCAGATACTAAAGCTAGCAGTGTGGCCATAGGGCGCACATAGCAGCTCAGGCTAGCTAGCTGTCCAAGCACACTCCTGCCCAGTCCCCGGTACATTCCTGGGTGGCTAGCCTGAGCAGACACCTGCGTAACTGCACCCACCCTGCTATTTTTAGCATACTAGCTCAAGCAGAGGTAGCACCCGGCTCTCTGCCCTCACTAGGAATGACTTCTCTCAACTGCAGCATAAATGTACGTTTGTTGTAAAATTAATAAAGGCAGAGCTACCAGCATCTCTACGTGCCACATCTAACCTCTGGGAAAATGAGCTGGTTCAAAGTAGTGGAATATGAAGCCCTTCTCCTCTGATGCTGCCAGTTTGAATCCAGCTCAGATTTTTAGCAGCCAAATTATTTTGGTGGCTTAATTTACACAAGTTGGTGGCCTCCATCCAGTTCACACCGTGTCCACATCTCAAGCGGCTACCGGGGTTGGAAATTGGCAGTCTCAGGGGACAGGCCCACATTAGTGGGCATGGAGAATGAACTGCCCTTTTGTCCTCAGTGGGATCCTGGGTCTTTTACATGAAAGGCACACCAGGCCTTGACATTAAGTCAGTGGCATATCTCCCATTGAATTCAATAAGGCCGGAGTTTCACCCATTGACGTAGGAAGACTTCCTTCCTGCTACATGTCCTGTAGGCAAATGCACTCCAGGGCTTTCAATTCTGCATCTTTCATGAACACTAAATTCATTAAAAATGTTTAAAAAAAATTAAAAACCCACTAGCTCCCTATAAAACTACAATTTCTTGCTCTGGTTTTCACCTTTGACACTGTAATGGTGAAACAGTTAAGGTACCCAGGGCAGTTAGAAGGCTAAATGAAAAACAGCTGAACTCACAAAGTGGGGAAAAATGTCCTTGTTTTCAAAGGAGGCATATTTCAATGTACTTGGTACATGAATCTAATAATTATTACTTCCTTAAGCAAAACAAAACAAACAAAGAAAGTAAGAAAATGGGACTGTAAAAGTGTTTTATTCCTTGCTGGTAAAAAAAAAAAGGAATAACTGTCAGGAACAGCTTGTAAAACAGATTAATATTTTAATGTTAGTGAATTTATTTGAATGATTTGCACTTATGCACAAATAGTAAATTAATTCTGAAGACAGATGGGAAAAGATTTCAATAAAAATAATAAATAGTAATAACAATAACAGCAACAAATTTATACCACCAAGAATGCCAATAGCATCAGCGTCCTTAAATTCCAAGAGCTGATGTTATGTGGAATCTTTGCAATATGGTCCATCAAGAAGACCCAAACCAAATGAAAAAATGCCATAGGCCATAGAAAAAAAAATCCTGTCTTCCAGATATACTAACATGCCATAAGCCAAGTACTAAAACAATATTTAAATTCTACAAAACACTAATTTGATACTTTCTTTCTCATCCACACACTTTTGCTGAATGTTTCCCTTCTTCTCCACCACTTGCTGAAAAGAAATACACACCCCGATAATCTGTCACATTTTGTGGTTACCTCGCAGGTACGCAAAAACATTTTCAGAGTTTCCACCATAAACATGTCCAACAAAACTTATTCTGAATTTTAATGACAGGATTTAAATGAATTTGAAATTTTTCAAATTTATTTAAAATTTCATTCCCTGGAACTGCCCAGAATTTTGAGGCCAGTTCAATGTTGATTTAAAGCTTGGTTATGGAGATAACAGAGTTTAAACTATCTGAATTTTTCAAAGCTTCCTTTGCTGTTGGAAAACTTTACTTGTTTAATTCTTTTTCTGTAGGTCATTTTCTGTCAGGTGAGTTAAAATTTATCTAGGGACAGTGAGCCGCGGGTTTGCTGAGCACATGGTTTGGTTTCTTATTTTTATAATGGTTAATTTAGTTACCAAATTTATCGATGGCATAATTTCTAGTCATTGCTCTGGTAGGAATTCTTACCTCTTGTGTTTTTACATTTATATATCCATCATGACTTCGGAGAGGCCGCCTTTGTATGTGAGTAAACAGCATCCATTTCACACCAGTTTGTCCAAAGCAGTTGAGAATCGAAGAGAAGTTTACTTCTTTTGTAAGGCGAACAATCATGAGGAAGAGGAATGCAGCTATGAAACTTACTGCAATAATGGACTTTTTCTATAATGGGGGAAAAAAAGCATTTTACTAAAAATAGTAAACAGATCAGTTTCAACAACAAAAAAATCTATATATACGCAATGTCCATAGTAAGTACTCCCTTTAGCTGCCTGTGCCAATCGCAACAGGTAATTTTACTTTCTTTTTACCTCACTTCCCTCTAATATGCTGTTCTCCACTGTTTGAATCTAAATAACTGTTTTGATTTGCTGTAACAGTCTGACTTGATCCTCTGATGTACACTTCCCTGCGTTTATTTTCCTCCCATTCATCTGTACAAGCGTCTGATGAAGCAGGATTTTTCTCCCACAAAAGCTCATGCGATAAATAAATTTGCTAGCCTTTTAAAGACTAGACTCCTGGCTTGTTTTGCAAGGAGCAGTAACTGTTAATGCTGTAAGATCCCAAGAAAAGCAGCTGAATATTATTGCATCCTAAAAAAACTTGCATTTCAGATGTTTTAAGAGTTTCCCCTAGATCTGGTTAAAAATGAGAAAATGTCTTAGGAAAAAATCATCCCAGTTTTAAACACAGATTTGCTGCTGTCGAAAATTTAAAGGAAAAGGACCATAAAAAAACTCTCCCTCACTCACCAACAGACATTTTCTCATTTTCTCATTTTTAACCATAAATTTACGGATGGTGGGACACCTTGTGACAGTCATGTATGCCATGAAGTGGAACTACGGCTGATCGACACTGTCCAAATTTTAATTCTGTAGTGAAATTTCAAGGTGGATATTTTCATGAAAAATTCTCCTGGTTTTTCAGCCAGCTAACTATCTTTCACCAACAGGAAGACTAGCTCACAGCCAGTAATGCCCCTTTAAGAGCCACTGAAAGTGAAATGACCGGAGCTGCTGCTTTCGGCAGCACAGGGCTTGTTTGTGAAGGCTCCTGCTGTCAAATTTACCTCTGATGGCTTTTTCTTTCAGCAGCAGCAGTCACTTTAACTTCTGCTGCCCCCGAAAAGAGCGGCCAGCTGGGGGAATCTCAGCGACTGAGGGAACCTGGGTGTTGGGGGCAAGCCATTTTTAGTGTCGTCAGTAAAATAAAGCCCTCAACTTTGTAAGTAAAAACTAAAATGCAAGGCTGGCAAAACTCCCATTTCTGCACAAAGTTGATGCATGGAAACAAAATACCCAAACAATGACATCGGTACTGGCTAAAGTCAGACACAAGTGTGAAAAGAAAAGGACAGATTCTGATCTCATTTGTTGCATATTAATTCTAAATCATTCCACTGAAGTCAGAGGAGTTACCCTGGATTTATACCTTGTAACAAATGAAAACAGGACCTCTCCATTCCTGAGACTAAGAGGGCAGACAAACCCAAAACAACTTTCTGCTTCTTTCCAGGCTCCACAGATTTACAAAGTGAGCCCTTATTACCAAGGGCAAGTTGACCTCAATTGTTAATAATTTAAAAGGTCTCTTGAGTCCCTACCTATCAAAGCCCTGCTTTTCACCTCCAACCTACCTAAACCTGAACTCATCTAGTCATCTAACCAGGAAAAAGTATAAATTATGCCTGCAGGATGGCGACTTATTTCAACATAATGACTTACAAATAACTTGTTGAGTCCTGCACTTTTACAAGACCAGAAAAATTTCTTTCAAATTACTTAGGCACAAAGCATGTCCAGCTAGCGCAAATGGCTAATGACTTTAATCACTTTACCCTACAAAAAGAATTGTTTGAAATGTTTTCTTGGAGGAATATGCCATTTACAGGGTTGAGGTATTTATATAGTACTCTCATTAGATTACTGCTTTACCTGATTTGCAGCTATTTAGTCCCTCTATTGAAAGTGATTCCATCATTGTAAACAGCAGTATAAATGGGTCTTTCATAAGAAGAAATAAATCAAGCAGTTTGAGAAAGTACAGTCCTTACAAATACATATTACCTCTTAATGATGGATGTGAAAATCTCACTGCTAATGGCTATATTTAATTGCAACCCAGAATAGCTGCAGCTAGAAGAAGTAGCATATCTGTAACGGCTATAGTGTGTGGATACTAGCTGTTGTTGCCGAGTGACTGGAGAGACAGAAGAATGAGAGGATACAAGACTGAAATATGTAAAGATATAAATTTTTTCCTTTCCTGCAGTTTCATTTGACTATGTACTGATTCAACAAACTGGAAAAATTAAAATTCAGTTCTGGATAATGTCTGTACTGTTCCTTATACAGAAAGTATTAGGTAAAGAAACTACATGGGCTTGGTGGATCATCTTTACTGAATATACACAACATCCAAGAGCTTCATATACATACTACCACTCTCATTCGGTTCCGGTAGCTCCTGAACACAGTAGTCAGTGAGCACCACTAGATGACTCACATATTTATATAAAGAGATACAGTCTATTTCCATACACACTGGTAAATTTGTGCCATAGCTTTCCAGGGCTGAGCACCAGCACCACTGGGTTTGGTGGTTCATAGCCCCAAGCACCTCTGGGCTTGCCATGTCAATTCTGAAAGTAAAAAAATTGCTTGAGTCCTGGTACCACTTTCATTACAAATTAAGCACTGTCTACATACACAAATGTTGGCAATACAGCTATGGTTGATTAGTTATGTGGTTCACCTGTTTTGACACCTTGGAACACAGTAACTATATGAGTAATGAGAGGTAAAGCTGGTTGAGATAGGAAATCAGGGAGAACGGGGTTATTGAGGGGAAAATGGAAACTAGGAAAGGTGTTCTGTCAATGTACTCGAGTGATGAGTTTTCGTGGATAAAGTAAGAGGCAAGTTATTCATGAACTGTGTGATTTAAAGTGAAAACAAGTCTGAATGGCAGAATAGCAGTATAATAGAATAGCATATCTAGCTCCCAGACACCCTACCAGCCTGTGATGGTCTCATCAACTACATTACAAAAGATTTACATTATACTGCAACAAGCAGGCTGCTATGGGTGTATGTTACAGGTGGAATCAGAATGGTTTGATTATATATGAAAGCTTTTAGAAGTGCTGAGTGGCCAGGATCTGTAGCACAGTGATATCCATGAAACAATGAGCGAGGTACAAACTTGTTGGATTATTTAGTTCATTTAGGACTTTTTCCTGCTAAATAGTGTAAGAATTAAAAGGGGATTGTCAGAATTTGTGTTTGCACTACCTCTGCACACCTCATTTGAAAGAAAACCTGCAGGTACAGGACGTGACGTATTCTATTCTACCACCAATAGGTGTCACCAACAGATAGTTGTCTACCATCCAGCTTAACTAAAGATGTGTAGTCAAATTCCAAAGGGGTAGCCGTGTTAGTCTATTGTAGAAAGACAACAGAGTCTTGTGGCACTTTTAAAGACTAACAGATTTATTAATCGCATGAGCTTTCGTGGGAGAAAATCCCACTTCGTCAGACGCTTTGAAGATAGGAAAGTTACAGAGTGGGAGGAAATTAAATTAAAGATGTGTAGTAATCCTTGGTTCCTTGGTGTGCAGAGATCAACCAGGTCTTGAGCATCATGGTGTTACCATTTGCAATCATCCCCAGATAATTGCCCTACAAAAACTAAAAGGTTTTTTTTTTAAAAAAAAGAAGTCAACGGAATGGATTTTTATGCATCAGAAATGCAGGTCATGTCTCACCTAGAAGATTCTGGAATGCTTGGAGAAACAGTCCCATGATGGCCTCAGAAGATAGTTGAAGGGATTTTTAATCAAAGTATTAAATTTGGACATTTATTTTATTTTTGGTAACACATTTAAGCCTACTTAACCTTTTGAAGAAAGGAAGTTTTTGCTAATAATTCAGCATATTAACTTCTTTCATTAGAGTGTAAGAAGCAACAGTGCACGCATTCTCCAAGATACACTTTCCCTCCAAGATTGCTAGCAAAACCAGGGAAGATCAGAAACGACAGCCCTCATAAGAGCCAAGGTTAAAAACCAAGCAGACAAAACACCCTAACTTTCAAACCTTCTTAAAAAGCAAAAAGCATGCTGAATGCCTAAAAATACTATAAAGGTCAGTTTAAATAGAGGTATTCTGAAGAGGCTTTTTTCTGTCACTCAGAAAACATTTTTCATGGGTATTCCTCCTGATGTGTTCCTTGTAAACTCCCCTTGCTAAAGTAAACCTTGTCTCCATTGCTGAAGTTTACAATTTAGAATTGCATTTCAAGGATTTTTAAGTCACATTGGGTCATTGGAAACATGAATGAAGCCATATTTATAGGTTGTTGCACATATGCTAATTTCAAATCTTGTGCACATCAGTATTTTAAGCACATGCAAAACCAATCTTTTGGAATTTTGCGACACCAAAGCAGAATTAAATTAGTAAATTACAATAGGGGGAAATCTAGTTCCCGCTTTATTCCCCATTTCAGGTAGTTGCAAACAGCCCTTTAACAATAGAAACTTTCAGAATCTACTTCTTCTGACAGGAAAGCTACTTACATGAAAATCTCAGTCAGTTTATAAACTTTTCTAACTAATTTAATATAGGCATTTTGATGCACCTGGCATTTTCATTAAAAAATACCATTTTAAACATGTTCAGTAGCAAGATATAGCAGATAATACATTTTTAATAGATTCATAGCTGAAAGACTTGCAAGCTATATTAATTTTCAGATGCTTTTATTCCTTTTACTACAGTGCTAGAATGTAGCAGACAGCTGCTAGAAGAAAATTACCATATTTATATACGGTGGCCAACAGGTTTTTGTTTGTTAACTTCACTCAGTAACCAAAGTAGATGCTCACTGAAGGTAAAAATTTATGTGTATGGCTATTCTGATAAAATTGGATGAACTGAAGGGATTTGAATACATGCAATGCAATCCTTTTAGTTACTTCGGATAGGGAAGTTGCTGTGGCACTTGCCATTTTTTCCCCTCAGGTTTTTCATGCAATATCCATAATAATATAATCCCAATTTCTGTTTCTGTTATTTCTCAGCAATCAGAATCCTTTTGTCTAGTATGAACATCAAAATCAATAAACATCATGGAGCAGGCATGATGAATCGTTTCTTCTAGGCTTGGGATGATAAGGGCTGTTAAATAATCATAGGACTGTCATACTATGTCGCTCGTTAGAATTCCAAGGAAAGCTCAGAGGAAATAAAACAGTAATGATGATACTAATGTACGTCTCTGTATTTGACAATATGGCTTCTAATGTGGTTTTACATAGATAACCGTTCTGTTACCCACATTTTAGGGATTTAGCAGTTACTAGTCATAAGTTTTATTTTAGCAAGAATTTGACAGTTTCCTGGGTGAGGTGGAATTGTTTTTCTTTTATGATCTGATAAGGAATATCGATGTGACAACAGCATTTTACAGTTTCATCCTTTCTGATGGATTGGTAACATGTTTAAATGGCCCTGTAGTCTTTTGGGCTGTACACAGTTGTCTAAAAGGGCTAGCAATAAGTTCCAGGTTTACCCAAAAAGAAAACATTTCCAGTGTGACAAAGCAATTTCAACCATTGTAGTACATTCTACAAAGGGCTGTAGTAAACATCTGCTTTACTATATTCCCACATTAACTCCTAGATTGAGAAACAACACTAAACCAGTAAAATTTGTCACTTGCAGAACAACAGATGGCAAAGGCTCTCAAATCACTTTACAAGTAACAAGAAATCCCATCGCATCCTGTGAGGTAGAAAAGCTAAATGCGGTTTGATCCATTTTACAGACATATAAACCAAGGCTTAAGTGACTTGTCCAAGGCCATTCAGCAACTCAACAACAATATTCATTTCCAGTCCCTTATTCAAAGGACTAGGACAGTGCTTTCTGACAAACCAGCTAGTGCTACTATTATTATATCGTTTTTAAAGTGCCAACAGGGAACTTGATGCAGTGGAAGATACTAATAAAGATCCATTGAAGCTTCAAGGAGCAGTTTAAAATAATATATTTAGGGAGAAATTGATTTTTATAGACATTTATCTGCTATAGTCATGAATACATGGGAACAGCAAGCCTGGGAGGACAATTGAGAGGTAAAGATTAACACACGTGTTTGGAGTTTCTTAAATGACATGATACTGTGTAATATTGTTCTGGTTTCACAAAATAACTATAACGAAGAACTCAATCTCTTTTTAAATACTTGTACACGTTATCCTACTTTTATGGTCGTGTTGCAGGTTTTCAAGCTTCATTTGATTTTTACTCACGTATACCACCGATTGAAAACAATAATGACGACACTTACAGAATTTTGTGAACTACTCTCCGTAAAACCAGAATTTAGTTTGTTTTTTATAGTCCTGATCATCTTGCTCAAGTGTCACTTTTGATCACAAAAGACCACAGAGTGAAATTCCTTCAGAAATAAACGTCATCGACACCTTGCTGATTTCTGTTCTTGAAAGCAGACCTGCTCACCGCTCCTTCCTTCCAGCCTTCATCTCCCTTGGCACTGCTGGAACAGCGGCATAGAGCAGCTAATGGTTGCTCTTCTAGAACTCTCCAGTGATATAATCTCAACTGTAATTACTAAAAGGATAACAGGAGTAACATTGCAAAGCAGCAAATTTCAGAACCAGAAAAACGCTTACCTAGTAAAGATATTTTCTTAACTATACTTGCAACCAATCTATAACTGGAGATATATTTGCTTTAATCTAGATGTGAAAGTTTACCTGAAAACACTCTAATGAGGTGACTAGTGGATGTTCGATTCTACTACTTGGAAAAAAGAAAAAAGGGAAGGGATCATTATTGGCAGACAACTCTGTTTCTAAGAATGGAAATTAGCGAACTAAGATAAAGGGGTATTTTGGGGCCAGGTCATGACTGCCAAGCTTTATTCCTGAAAAAAACCAGCATAGAAGCCCTGGAGGAAGGAGCAGAATTAAAGATGATATGTATTGAAGCTACAGAATTAACAATACCTATGTAGAAATAGATAGATACTGTGCAATAAAAATCATATGGGCCAGAACTCTGTGATGGTCTGGAGGATCTTTCTACCAAAGGTGCCCTCATCAGAAATTGACCCAAGGTAGAGTTTTTAATAATTTGAGAAAGTGTCAAAGCCACCAGGGTGGTCAGCTGAGGCAGGAACAAAAGCAGGCTGGAGCAGGGAGAGACCTGGGAGAAAGCAGGAGCAAGAACCTGGAGCAGGAACCAGGAGGAACCAGGAGGAACCAGACCGGCAACCAGTCAGAATTACTAGCCTGTAGGAGTGTTGCCAGTCAGGTAGTGATGTTGATCTGACTGGAGAGACTGCTCCCCTTAGAAATCTATATATCTGCCACGGGAGTGGACTGGCTGAATAGCATGGAGTCTATCAGGAGACCTGCAGGGAATTGCCTCTGATGATTCATCACGCACTTTGGCTCAGGGATAATTCACATCAGGCTTAAGCAGGCACAGGTTCAGAGGTAATTTGGGGATTACTCATCATAGAAAGCACAAATGGAAAAACAGTGGCTGCCTTGCATGTCTCATGACCTGCTTTTTCCTCATATGACATTATTGAATACCTCTGGGAAAAATACCTTGTGGCACTTAAGGAATGAAACACTCTTGTATGTATCTTGTTCCTCTTTCCAATATTGGACCTTGGATAACTGAAAACAAAACCAGCATGAGATTTTTTTTGCTTATTGTTCCGCTCCTATGACTCTCAGTTGCAACAAATAACACTTCCTTCTAGAGATGAAGATGTGAGCAACAAATTGGCAAAATGATCTCTTGGGAACCGTGAAATGCCATACTGCCTTTGGGGACAACTGAAGGACGTCTCTGTCATTGTGAAATGTGCAAAACTGCTAGTGAATTGAGAAGTTCCCCATTTCCAAATGATCTGTATACCACAGGGATGGCTGTAATGAATACTGTATTGACTGACAAAGGCAAAACACTGAATACACTGGCTAAAAAAGATTGCCAGGAGATAGAATGCGTCTTCAGCTTTGTATTTCCTTAGGGGTGGGACCTTGCCACAAAGAGGGCTTGGAGTCAGACCTTGCCTCATGGCTGTGGAGAACCATCTGGAAAGGAAGGAGGAAGCACGTATAGGATATTTTCTTGGTTTTTTTCCATTGTTATATCATGTCAGATGCTTGTCTGAATACTGGCTATTTGTACGTTAGTAAGAGTGTGTACTGTGACCAGTTATGTACCTTCCATGGCAGCAAAGACCCTTCTGGAGCTACTCGACTCAGCAGCCCTGTGACATTCAAAATAAAAATACTTGCCCAGCAGGCCGTATGTTCTGTCTTGACATCTGCTTTCTCTTTTGTCAGTTCAGCTGTGTTCATAAAGCAGCGTCCTGCCTCTCTCACTTTCTGAGTGACCACTGACCTCAGGATACCCTTCTAACACTGAACTAAATACAGACCCCAGTATTGAGTAGCTGGGACAGAAAAGACATCTGTCTCCTTTACAAAGCAAGAAGCTGCTGAAGCTGGAGGACCTGCACACCTTTGCGTTATCCATGGGACCCGAACGACCAAGCAATCTTGCAGAAGGTGACTCAGCCAGTATAGGCTGAGGAAAAAAAGCTCACTGTGTTTAAATCCCAAAAACAGACCCGTGTAAAGCAAAGAAATAGGACTCATTGAAACATATTGCTGGCACAGCTGAAAAACAAAATAAAGCGCTTTGACCCCTGCAGAGAACATTGGGGGAAAAAAAATCACTAAAACTGTCATTGCAGAGCGGCTACACACCTCTAAAGACACGATCCTTGATCTCATCTGCCTCAACAGCTTTGTACAACTGATGGACCTAGAAATGAGAACTGGCACACAAGTCTTTTTTCAAGAAACTGAAGATGAACAGTGATCCGCTTTAAAAGCCTTGACTATTATGCACAGGATAAATGCTGTTATTTAAATTTAGCCCCATATAACTATATACTGTTTAGATAGCAAAATAATTGTGTTATTTGCAGTATTCCTATAGGAAATACCATATATGCTTAAGTAAGAGAAAGTTTTTTAATGGCAATCAGACGTTTTAAAGCATAACTGTAAATAGAAGAAAGATAACTGGAAAATACAATTTAAGTATAAAATGGAAGTGTTACTGTATTTGAAAGGCCGAGAAGGTTCTCAGCAGACTACAGTCTGCAATGTCTTCTTGAGAATTAATCTGTATTGCTATTTTTTCCTTTAAACCCATTTTTAAAATAAGATTCAAGATCTTTTTATCAAACACATTCCTGTCTCATTACGAAAAGCTATTGAGAAGACTTAAAATTCATTCCTGCTCTTCAACCACCATCTTTGTTTTTGCTCACTGCCACATTCTGGTTGTTTCCATGTATAGTACCTTACCTGCAGCTAGGAGGTATTTGCAATCTGATGAGCAGTCGATCATTACTTGTCAACCATGAAAACTCATCACAATCATTCTCCTCCTAAACATGGTAGGACTATGTAGTCCACACAACCGAATCCAAATGACCAGAAAACAAAAAAACAATCCCAGATTGCCACAAAGCCAACTGAACTTTTGAGCCAGATAGACTTCTGTATTTCATTTTCTGTGATCTGTAATTGGAATCTGTCCATAACTTAAAAGGTATTAGTTTATCACTTAGAATCTAACCTATTAAAATGGCACACAGACACATTTTAAAAGCTAGGAAATACATGCACAAGGTCTGTTTTTCTATAGATTTTTTGGTATCAGATCATTCCCTTCACTGGGGTGATTTTTCTCAATTAACTATTGTTGATTAATTGACCTGGTCCTGCAGAACTGGGCTGAAACTTGATCAGCAGCTATATATGCACTTTGTACAGATATTAAAATTAAATATTAAAATTAATTCTACATGATGTTGCTATAAGCAAGATGATGCGGTAGTGGTCCCATTTAAAAAAGCATCTCCAGCATAGCTCCTTTTTGCTTTGCATTAGTGCCAACTTATCAACAGTTTGACAAGCTTTCAGACACACATACAAGCTGAAGAACACTTCCCCATAAATAGAAGTGCTGGTGCAAGAATCTGCAAATAGTTACTACTTCTTAATGAAGCCCCACCTGAGTATAGCTATTTTTCACCTGCTGAGAGTTTATAGGAAAAATGCCTCCCTCTTAGTTTTAACGCTTAGTTTGCCAAAAATACCTAATTTTGTCAGCCACACGAATCCTGCATAGAAATGTGTGTTTGTGGCAGACAGCATGTCAAGAGTAAACTAACTACTGTAATGGACATTTGTTCTATGCCGGAAATGCCCCTCTGCCTTATATATTGAACAAACAGGATAGTCTCTGCGCAAAAGAATAAATAGATGCAAATCTGACATCAGAAATTGCAACACTAACAAATCAATAGGGGAACACTAATCTCTCTGCTCACTCCATTGATGACTTGCTAATAGCTGTGTTGAAACAGATAAATAACAAATCACAGCTTCAAAAAGAAACTACAGAACTCGAATTTATATGCAAATTTGATTCAGTTGCCTTGGGGTTAAACAGGGACTATGGATTTTTCTCTCATTACAACAGGTGATTTGACCTCACCTTCCTCTATGTGCTGTTCCCCAGTGTTTGAATCCTAACATCTATTTTGATTTGCTGTTACAGCCTGACCTGATCCTATGTTATACACTCCCCTGCATTTAATTTCCTCCCATTCTGTAAATTTTCCATCTTCAAAGCGTCTGACGAAGTGGGATTTTCTCCCCCGAAAGGTCATGCGATAAATAAATCTGTTAGTCTTTAAAAGTGCCCCAGGACTGTTTCTTTTTCGGCAATAGACTAACACGGCTCCCCCTCTGAATCTATGTGCTCTGTCAGACACTTGACTTGCAATTTTGCATCTGCAGAAACTTCCATTAAGGTTGCCTTTCAAAAAGTTGAAATCTGCTACCAGAAATAGCCCTAATAGCACACAAAGCAGGAAAAGAAGATGTTTTTTTCGGTTCCACATACAGTCACTAACATTATCAGGTATATTTGTCTATGCAGATTTCCTTAGCAAAATCACATTGGTAGGGTCTGAATTTAGGAGTCTGATAAGAAAAATACCTTACACACACAAAACACATCAGACAAAGGTACTAGCTATAGGTAGCAAAAAAAGGAGATTGTGCAGGTGTAACCCATATGCCCGAGAAGGCTATCTCTGAGAGACCTGCTGAGGGTGGGTTACTGTTGCTGGGCTGATTAGCTACCCACAACTAGAAACTTCCAGAAGCAGGGAATGGTAGCATTTTGAGCATGCTCCACAGGGTGTCCTGCTGGTGTAATGTGGTGTGGTCAGTCAGATGACATGAGAGCAGCAGTCTGTGCGGACAGCAGGCAGGAGCTGCCTTGAAAGGAGACCATGTGCTCAGTTTTCTGGAGAGAAGCTGAGCCAGGAGTGAACAAGATGTTTTCTCCCTGTAATGGAGTCATTTGCAACAGACCTTGCAGACATGCATATGGGACTGAGGGCTGGTTGCAAAGGAGAAGAAAAAGCCTGCATGGAATGCTACAGAGGATTCCAGCAAAGAAAGAAGAGGACAGCTATTTCTTGCCACTCAAGCCTCTACACTGGAACAGAGACTGTAGCTGAGAGTTGGGTGAATTCCACCGGGACTTTGGGACTCTTGGGTATCTTTCCTGCGGAGTTTTCTGTAGGGATTGTTTGTGGTTAATTGTATTTTGTTTTCTTAGGATAAGGTTCATTTAGTTAGTAGCTAATAAAGTTAATTGTTATGTTTATTGTAGTAGTATTTTAATGTGGGAGTGTAGCTCTGAACAAGCTTCGCTGTGAGTCCCTTACAGACTGGATCCTGGGTCTGCAGCTGCTTTCTCCATAGGGATTGGGATTGATTTCTGTGAGGCACTGGAGAAGGGCAATTAAATGAATTTTAGCCCACCCGAAGGTTACACAGGTATTAAAACCTTAAGGTGCTCTTGCACAACTGATATACCAAATGGTACATCAGACATGCTCAAGTGTAAATTTATATGAACCCCAGTGCTGCCATAACAAAAGGCATTTTTAGCTCACCTGTTAGGGAAGGTCAATGTGAGGTCCATCCCTATTTATGACTAACGTCCTTCCTGGCGTCGGTGTTGCAGTACAGCAATGACGAAGTTTTACAAGGCCATGTATCTGTAGCTATGCCAAACACGGCACAGAGACACAGCCCCCTAGCTTCTACACAGCTCCCCGAAGTAAAATGGGACCAATGGCCCTATACGCAGCCAAAAAGGGGAACAAAATACCCCAAGAGCTCCTTGTTTATAGGCTTGTAAATCTGTGAGCAAAATGCTTTTTGCTGGGAAGCGTCATTTCACAACTGCTCACTTCCACCTGCTGGGGAAAATTTATAGCCAAAAGAAAAGGAAACAGTAAAACCAGAAATCTGGACCAATGAAACCTAATTGCATACTGCCAGTTGGACAAGGCTGCACTTTCTGCACTGAAAATTTCTGTTTGTTTATTCACTGACTGGCGTGTTCGACTTGAAACTAACAATGAAAATTGGCCTCCTGCCTCAGTTTCTTTTTAAATGCTACTCAGTGGTGGAAGAAATGGGAGGATTTGTCTTGGCTTCTGTTTGGCAAGAATCCTGTTCTGGCTCTTGAAACCAGTTATGCACCACTTTGAAAGCTAATTCTGGATGCACTCTTTGCTCCAATACAACACAGGGTGTGTTTGCCATTAAAAAGGAAACAAATGGTCAATTTTCATGTGTGGCCTCAAGGAGGCCCTTTCCATCAGTCAGCATCCCCAGGATTTTCAAGTGCAGATCAGATTAGCAGCTTGTTCTAGAGAGGGAGAGACATACAACCTGATGTTATCTACAGATCTCATTTTTTTTAAAAAGCCCAAACAGACAACAAAAATAATTATTATGGCTTCAAAAAGATTTGACACAGCCATTTCTTTTCCTCCTCAGACTGTCAAATTTAGTTGTCCTTGAACAAGTCGTCTTTGAATAAAAATTATTCTAGCCTAACTCATGCATAAACAGTCCTTGCTGGAATGTATTTCATTCGAAAGTTGGAGGTGCTACTTTTTTAGAGGGAAAAAGTACTTCAATATCATACCAGTCAAAAAAATCTGGTGGATGTTTTATCACTCATTGCGTAAAAGCATGTTCCATTTCTGGCATATCTGCCTGAAATTTCAATGGGCGAAAGTAATAATTTACAGCCTATAAAATTGGGAGACCTAATTATAGTGAAATTGAAGCTGAGACTTGTACTTGCGTAGTTTGAAGTTGCAATTTTTGTGCCATATGATTTATACCCTACCGTCTGTACCACTGAAGAGAATACCGCCTCATATATATTCTAAAATTTTAGTGCACCTTTCATCTTGAAGGATTCTAAAATTTCTTTTTGCTGTTTTTAAACAAAAAATGAAGCTCTGGGGAAAAAAACCCTAGACACCAGAATCACTTCATTCATCACTTTTGGGAACTGTGACAGCTCTAACTATTGCACAAAAGCAATGTACAATAGTTTAAACATAAGAAGCGCACAATGTTAAATTGCAGGGGAAATGTAGGTAGGGAGAATGTAAGCACCAGCATTAAATTTGACAGAGGCAGTAGAGGTAAGAACCATGGATGAGATTTCCAAAGCTAGAATTTAGATGCACAAATCATATTATTTCAATATCATGGAATTTTAGCTTGACCTGTGCATCTCATAAGTTTCATGGTCTGCAACCCACTTCATGGCATCTTTCAGGTGCCACAGGTCTCTCGTTGTTTTTGCTGTATACAGACTAACACGGCTATCCCTCTGGAACTTGTCACCAAGGCTGACAACGATTCCAATAAGTACAAATAAGCAACGCAGACTTCTGATGAGACGATCTGCCACCTCTAGAACCAAAACAAAATACTTGCTGACTTGCCACAACTGAACCTTTTCATGGTGGTCATTCATACATTTGTGTCCAGCATTGTTGGTCTAATGCCCATCTCAGATGATCAATGGTGTATCAGGGCCAACAGTTACATTCTCACACTGCAGCAGTAACTCTGGGATAGAGAGACAGGCATGCAGATGAACTTCAGAAGTATTAACTTACACCCATCTGTTTGCAACCTGGGATACATACCCTGCACAAGGTTTAAGAGACTACCCACTGGAAAGCCAGTGTGGCTGCCACAAAGCAGAATCTTGTTTAGCTCATCTTAAAAGTGCGACTACAGGGCAGTGATGCAGATAATCAAACATGGTGACGGAGCCCAGCATTGTAAGATTGGGGGGTGGGATGTGACACTTTGGTACCCTCAATGATGTAGCAATTAGATGGCTGAACAATTTAGATGTCAACTTGTGACATACACGAAAGAAGAGACTTTTAACTAGGAGAAGCTTTTGAGGAAATGGAACTACAGAAGAGCTGATGTTTATAGGATGGGGATATTGATTTTGTTTTGGTAGGTTATTTTCCTGTTTGGTGGTAACGTAGTAGCTGTTAGCTTTTACATTTGATTTGATTATATATTTTACTTTTGGACAAAGGCGTCTAGAACTCTGGAGAGAGACTTTGTTTCCTCTTGTGAGCATCAGCACTCAATTTATATTTAACATCAACAGAACTTGGAGGCCTCAGTCAAGGACTGGAGCTCCATTATGTCAGGAAGTATACACACGTGCACATGCAGGGTCTCTACTGCTAAAGAGCTTACCTTCTAAGTAAATAATACATAAAATGAAGGAGGACCTAGGTTTTAAATGTCCTCTGAAAGGGAACGCATCTAGAAGTACACTGTCCCTCCCCAACACTTTGTTCATTACTGACAAATCGGAGGCTCTACCTCCTGAATCACCAGGACTATTTCCACAGCACCTACATGTTCCTTGAAGATTTCCCTTCCAAGTACGGACACAACCTCATCTCGCTTAACTTGTCTTTGCTGATATGACAGCAGGAGAAGTGGACATGGCAGCAGAAGTGTAAGCAAAATGTCTTGCCTGTTGAGCACAATTTTGTTCCCTTTGCTTATAAGAATCTTTTCAGAGGCTATGAGCTAAAGGTTATCACAAATCACCAAAAAGGAGACTGTCTGACTGTAGAAGCTGAGAAAATACAGCATTGTAGTTACAGAATATAGTAACTGCTCAGGTGTTATTCAGGACGTTGATGGCTTATATTCCAGTTTACTAGGAGCTCCTAAAATCCCCTGAGATTCAATGAAAGCATTAATCAAGGCAGGGAGGTTCAGTTAAATTATGAGATTTATTGATCAAATTTGCACTTTGGAAGCATATAGAAAGCCCTGACTATGCTCCCAAAGTCCTGCTCTAGCATGTACTGGGCTCAGCATGAACTTGATATGTACATTCTGAAGCAGTCTCTTCCCTGGTGGTTCCAAATCCTTGTCCCAAATCTAGAGCACCAATATTCCTGACCCACATATATTCAAAGCAGATTCATAGGGAAATTATACCCTTCCACTCCACAGGATGCACATTGAGTACCTTATTTATCTAAGAAAAGGTCAATTTAAATTTAGAATGATTGAAAAGAAAGAAAGAAAGAAAGAAAGAAAGAAAGAAAGAAAGAAAGAAAGAAAGAAAGATGTCTCCACAAGAGAACATGGAGGGAGGATACCATTAAGTAAAACATTCTGAAAAACTTTCATGGGGCTGAACCACCAAGTCCCATGAAACGCAGGCTCTGGGCCTCTTTCAGAGAAAATGCTTCAGTGAAAACTTCCTAAAATAATCTAAATTACCGGTTCGCTTATAAGTGGTCTTATTTATACACTGCCAGTTACTGCCCAAAATGACAGACTGGAGCAGTTCCTGATAAGTCATGTAAACATTCAGCAGTGGTAAACTGGTTTACATCAGCCTAAAGCAAAAAGTTTCAATTGTAGAGCAAAACAAACAAGGAGTCCTGTGGCACTTTTAAAGATTAACAAATGTATTTATCCCATTACCTGATCCTGTGTCATACATTTTCCTGCATTTAATTTCCTTCATTTTGTAAGTTCCCTATCTTAAAAGAGTCTGACGAAGTGGGATTTTCTCACACGAAAGCTCATGCGATAAATAAATTTGTTAGTCTTTAAAAGTGCCACAGGACTCGTTTGTTTGGTTGACCTAGACAAACACGGCTATCCCTTTGGAAATTGTAGAGCAGAATACACTGTCTGATTTTTAAAAGAAAAATATGGATAATTTAGGAATATTTTCCTTATTATTATTTGTCGCATAGTGGAACCCAAAAGCCATAATCAGGGTCAGAACTCCATTGTTCTAAATACTGTACAAAACAAGATTTTGTCATTTCTGATACATGATTTCAGCAAGCATCTCAATAAGTGAAAAAGAAACCATAAAAATTCATAGAATTCTGAAAAGAAAATTTCTCCAGATAGTAAAGCATAATCCGTCACTGATCTGTTATCCTGATAGAATGGTACAGGGGTAGTAACATGTATATCCTACCTAAACACACATTTTATCATCCATATCACACTATTCTGACTTTGGGTACACTAACTGAATTGAACTCGACCTTCAAAGCCCTTGAAATGCAACAAAATATCTCTGGTTTCTGACATTTATGGGTGGCTTTTCTGCATGGCTGCTTTTATTGCCTTGAAAATAATGGTGAAAGCTGTGTGTACAAACCTGCTATAAACACTGACAAATCACATGAAAGGGAGACAGATTTATTTGGTGTCGGTTACTCCAGAGCTAATCTAATCAACCCTAAGATTTTCATTTTTTAAGCAGACCATCGCATAAAGGGAGGGTTTTTGGACATGATAGACTCATGCTGGAATTTTGTTTTCATGTGTGGCAAACCGAATGCTCTCAGTTCCCCATGGATCCTGCGCTTCAGGCTGTGGCAGGCAGCTGAGGCATAGTCTTCCCTCCTCCAACCCCCCAATGCTATGGATCCTCAGTCCCTCCTGCCCTGGGGCTGGGCTCTCCACCCCACAGGCCACTGGGCAAACTTGCCCTAACTGTCTGTACCTCCTAGGTTCTGTCAGTAACAGGTACTGGTCAGCTCTCCTCCACTCTTCTTTGCTCTGTTCTCCTCCACACACCAAACTCTGCTCCTGCTCCTGCTCCTGCTCCTGCTCCTGCTCCTACCTCCACCTCCACCTCCACCTCCACCTCCACCTCCAAACAACACACCCAAACACCCTCACTGCCTGGCTGCTACAGGGGCTTTTTATCTTCTGCCCTTAACTGGAGTCAGGTGCTCCAACTGACAGCTAGATGCCTTAAATAGAGTCAGGTGCCTTAATTGGCCCAAAGCAGCCCTGCCCCAGCTATCTGGGAATGGCATCTTGCTGAGCCTGAGGCTAATATACTTGTCTTCCACCACCATCCTGTAGCTATGAGGCCTGGCTCTGTCACACATGTTAAAGCAATTTAATTGATCTGGATTTTCATTGTATATATTTTCAGCTTAGAATGGGTTTGTATCTTTGAATATGTTCATGCAGAAGTGGAAAACCTGTGGAAAATCCATATACTGGACAACCAATCCGTCTAATAAGGTTTTGATACAAAATTCATGTAGACTCTTGTCTAGTCTAAAACCTAAGTAGTACTAGATATAAAAGAAAATGCATCTCATTTATGAACTGCTCAAACTTCAAAGGAAATCACACTGAGCTAGATTTCTCCAACAGGGCTCGATACTGTTCTCATTAGTCTATAAGAGGTTTTACCATTTACTACAGTAGAAGAGGGTGGTGGGAGACTCATAACTAGTATTTCAACCAACAGCAACCTCTAGCAAGTTTTAGTCAAAGACATAAGATACTCTTTAAATACAATACCATGCCAGCAAGTGTAGCTACTTTAAAATTAAGCTGAAACAAAGAGCCCCGTTCTGCTCTGCTGAATGTAAAGGTATCATAGTGTTGCTTTAATGAAAGTAGGACATGGCTCAGAATGCACTTAAATTCAGAAAGGAGCAATGGAAAAATACCGGGCGGGATTCCACATTTATTCTCTCCCACAGACTTTAATGTCAGTTTAAAAATCATGCATCTTTCTATTTTCATTGAAGTTAATGGGCCCAATCCTACCAAGATCTCAACACTCTCAATCCATGTTGAATTCAGAAGGCATTAAAGGCACAAAGTATCACGCAGGACTGAGCAAGAAAGAGGCTTTCTAACTGCCAACTGTGCAAACTCAGACTAGAGAAGCAAGCAGTCTTTTCTGCCCCCGACTGTCACTGGCGGTAAAGCCTCATCAGTTAATTCTACAATTCTGCTGGAGAATCAGGAGGCAGATTCTATGTATTTACATGGTCTCTATCACTGTGGTATTAGAGTCCTGTACAAACAGTAATGGACTCCGATCTCATTTACTTTTGGGCCCTTTTATACAACTCATCTAAATTAGTAGTGTAAGTGACTCAGGGTCCTAATCAATTCACCCTCAGAACACGTCTTGCAGTAAGGGAGTTTTAATTTTATTTCACAGAGGGGAACTGAGGCACAGACAGAGTAAATCATTTGGCCAAGATTCAACAGGACATCTGAAGCAGAGCCAGGATTTGAACCCACATCACTGAGACCCATTCCAGTGCTCTACCCACACGAATCTCTCTCCTTAAAAGCCAGCTCACTTTGTACAGTTTTGTCAGTAACATTTGTCAGTTTTTGTCAGAAACATGTTTTGTCAGTAACATTGGCACATCTGAAGTGATGATATTCATGGAACAAGTGCATCTGATGAGGAGATGCTATTTCTGGCCACTTTAAGAAGCAGAATTTTTTTTTATTAGCATCTTCATTTGTACTGATCATAGAGAGTCAGAAACTGGAAGGGACAACGAGAGATCATCAAGTCCAGTCCCCTGCACTCATGGCGGGACCAGGTACCCTCTTAAATCATCCCTGCCAGGTGCTTGTCTAACCATTAGCAATGTGTATCTATGGCTTAGTCCCACAGGGCTTCTGCAACAGCAGCTCCTGGAAAGGGCACAGTGCTCTTTAAGATCCTGTGAGTGTGGCCGTCAACCATTTTCCATTTTGTTGTCAGAATATTAAATTTTTGAACTATTTGTACACTCATTACAGGTTACAAGAGTATTTATGGTCTGCCCCTACTATCACAAATCATAAAAATTATCCCCCAGCACTCTGAAAAGAGTAATGCAAGATTTCCTTCATGAGCCATAAGTCTTTTAGCCATAAATCTCAACAAATAATGCTGTTTATTTAATTTAAGACTGCTATACTGAGAGAGATTAATGAGACAAGTTGTCTGCTAGTCAAGGGAGGAACACAAGATCTATCCTATCTTATTTCATCTCCAAGTTTAATCATTGTAAACATTATGTAATGTGACATTCACACATTAGTGGAGGAGTTAAAGGAATAAATTGCATATCGCTAATCAGCTGATCATTTTTCATTTGCTTTCAGACTTAAAAATTAATGATGCCCTTCCTTTTTCATTAGATCTCTTTTTTTACCTTGTTTCATTAAATAAGAAATGGAATATGCTGGCAATAAGTATATCTGTTTGCAATTTCTTTGGTTGTACATGTTCAACACATCCCCCCAGAGCTAGTAACTGGGCTTAGGTGATGGCAGCTCTAGCGTTGTTATGCTGCAAACGAGGCATTTGGCTAAAAGTTGCAATTTCAGACTTGAATTTTCAAGGAGAAAATTCCATTGCTTTCTATTCCGCGTTCTCTTGGTTCAAGTACTCTTTTTTGCCACAAATGCTAACAATTGTGTTCCAGCTGATTTTACTCCCTCTTTGTTGGCTCAAAGCCTTATATAGCATGACATTTTTCCCCGCTCTGCCATTTCTCAGCTACCCCAGTTGTTTCAAAAACTTACAGCACTTCTTGCCATGGTATTCACACATCTCCCCAATAGCTTCATCTGTTTTACTGGCTTAAAACATTCACTCTTCCATTTAACCTACACAGTTTCTCTCCCTTTTTCTTTTCCTGTTACTCCTTACCTCCCTATTTGGTCCCTTCATCCACTCACTACAGCTCATTTTTTCATTATTACTATTTCTAAACTTCCTTTCCTTGTCCCAGTTCTCTGAAACTCTTCTCTCTCTCTTCTTCTCCTTCTGTGCTTATTTTAAAATCTCTGTTTAAAATCCCATCTCAAAAGGATTTCCTTCCCTTCAATTTAATCATGTTTCTTTAATTTATTTAATCTCTTTTTGTAAACCCAATCAACTTGTTCCCACTTGGGATCATGAGGTCACTTATTTGTTCTAATTGTTGATTTTTAGCTGTTTGTTATTTCTCTGTTCTGTTAACCTGAATTCTTCGTGCTGTTGAGCCCTGTATTAGAATACTTTTAATCTTTTGTTTCCCAAACCCAGTTGTTTGGATAAAAGATGCTATATAAAAACAACATAATGCATTGTTGTAATCAGGTCTGATGAGTGCCCTCTACAGACATCAGGCAGTATGTTAATCATTAATATATTTTGAATCTCTGAAGCTCCTGTCTCTAATTAAGAACAGTAATTTGCTTCAGGTTATTTTGTTGTTATTTTTAATGTCCCAAAACACCCGTGGAACCTTCAACAACGGTGTAGTTTTGGTCCTAATAATAAGGGTGAGATAGCAGCTGTGAAACCTATCAAAACTTCTTTGGGGAAGATTTGCAGAAATGCTCAGCACCCAACCATTTCCATGTAGGCACCTGTTATGGGTGTTATCTGCGAGGGTGCCCCCTTGTGGATTTGTCTGGGTATTTGCTCTCTTCTGGTCCAGTGCCTCCATCTGTCATGCACCTGCCCTGTGTCACCTCTTGCTCTCCAGAACTCCAGACTCAACCCTCTGCTAGATCACTGTATGTTCCCTCCTTCTGGGTATCAAAGTATCACAAGATCAGATGTCAGTGTGGCCCCTCCAACAGTCCTGTGACACTTCTCAGTGGCTGGAAGGGGAACTCAGTCCCTCCCTCTGACTGGGTTCCAACCCAGGAACATTACAAAAACTGAACAATAAAAAAGAACCCAGGGATCCTATAACCATCCTTCAAAGTAGACTTAGAACATTCCTGACAGACTTCTGTCCAATCTGTTCTTAAAAATCACCATTGATAAGAATTCCTAACTCTCCCTTTCTGCAGATTAAGCCCCCTACTTCTCATCTTACCACCAATGGACATGGAAAACAATTGATCACAGTCCTTTTTATAACAATCTTTAACACATTTAAACACCTTTATCAGGTGTCCCCTCTGTCTTCTTTTCTCAGGACTAACCATGCCCAGATTTTCTAATGGCATTATGGGAAACTTCGTAAAACAAGTATTTTCTAAAGACTTAAGATATGTTAAGACACTATTTTTCGAGAAGCTTTTTTTGTAACTAACTTGCTACTCATGAAGAGAAGAGCACTTTGGAGAAACCTAGCAGCCCCCTCTTTTCTTGCTGGTTGACCTAAGCACTTTTGAAAATCCTGCCATTTTATTTAGATGCTGTGACAGTATGTTCATCCTATGCTAGCCCTGAATGAGCTATGGTGGCTCAGATAGGCCCAACTAATCAGACCACACCAGAAGGAGAGTCAGGCTAGACTTAGAACCCAGGGATCCTATAACCATCCATCAAAGTAGACTTAGAACATTCCTGACAGACTTCTGTCCAACCTGTTCCTAAAAATCACCATTGACAAGAATTCCACTCTCTTGGAAGCCCATGCTAGTCCTTAACTATCTTTATCATTAAAGTTTTTCCTAATGTCTAACCTAACTCTCCCTTTCTGCAGATTAAGCCCCCTACTTCTCATCTTACCTCCAATGGACATGGAGAATGCCCAACTGGGACAGAAGCTAAATAAGGTATCAAGCCAGGAAATTTGCAAAAGAAAAGGGCTGCAGGGAAAGAGTCTGCACCCACTTTCTGAGAGCAGAGAGGTAGGGAATAGGAACCCCAGGGGAGAGTAAGCCCTGGGATCCGAGCCCTGGAAGAAGGGTCAATCCCGGATGAGCTGTGGAGAAAGAATGCCTGTGAAGTCATGGGCAGGAAGAAGCCCAGGTATATAGTTATGTCACATTACATAACACACTTAAGAAATAGTATTCGACATGGACTCATCCTGACGGTCGGAACAACAGACTAGACTTCTATATATATTGTTTCCGCCACCGGACAAAGGCTGAAACTGTTGAAAAACAACATCACTTACACCATAACCTCAGCCATGCAGAGCGCAATGCCACCCAGAGCCTCAGAAACAACTCTGACATTATTATTAAGGAGGTTGACAACGGAGGCGCCGTCGTCATCATGAATAAATTGGATTACGATCAGGAGGCTTATAAACAACTCTCCAGTGCAACGTTCTACAAACCACTTCTCTCTGACTGCACTGAGGAATACCAAAAGGGACTGCAACACCTACTCAAGAAACTCCCCAAAGCAGCACAGGAACAAATCAAGACAGACACACCGCCAGAACCCCACAACCATTTCAGATTTGAAGATAATTTATACCTTCAAGTCAGCGGCACTGCTATGGGTACCCGCATGGCCCCACAATATGCCAACATCATTATGGCTGATTTAGAACAACGCTTCCTCACTTCTCATCCCAAAGCACCTCTACTTTACTTACGCTATACTGATGACATCATCATCTGGACCCATGGTAACGATGCCCTTGAAGATTTCCATAGAGATTTCAACCATTTCCACTCCACAATCAACCTTAGCCTGGAATACTCCACACAGGAGATCCACTTTCTGGACACTACAGGGCAAATTAGTGATGGGCACATAAAGACCACCCTATACCGAAAACCTACTGATCGCTATAGTTACCTACATCCCTCAAGCTTTCATCCTTGACACACCACACTATCCATTGTGTACAGTCAAGCCCTAAGATATAACCACATTTGCTCTGATCCTTTAGACAGAGACAGACACCTTCAGGATCTCTATCAAGCATTCCTAAAACTACAGCACCCACCCACAAATTGACAGAGCCAGACAGGTACCCAGAAGTCAATTACTACAGGAGAAGCCCAAGAAGAAAAAAAAACCACAGAACGCCACTGGTCACCACCTACAACTCCCAAGTCAGACCTCTTCAACACATCATCAAAGATCTACAGCCCATTCTTCAAGATGATCCCTCACTCTCTCAAGCCTTGGGAGACAGACCTCTCCTTGCTTACAGACAGCCTCCCAACCTTAAATGGATACTCACCAGCGACTACAGATCAAACAACAGAAACACTAACGCAGGAACATATCCCTGCAACAGACCACGCTGCCAACTTTGCCCTCATAGCTACACTGAAGACACCATCACAGGACCAAATCAAGCCACCTGTTCCATCAAGGGCTCATTCACCTGCTCATCCACCAATGTGATTTATGCCATCATGTGCCAGAAATGCCCCTCTGCCTTATATATTGGACAAACAGGACAGTCTCTGCACCAAAGAATAAATGGACACAAATCTGACATCAGAAATTGCAACACTACAAAACCAATAGGGGAACACTTCAATCTCTCTGCTCACTACATTGACGACTTGCTAATAGCTGTGTTGAAACAGATGAATAACAAATCACAGCTTCAAAGAGAAACTGCAGAACTCGAATTAATATGCAATTTGACTCAGTTGCCTTGGGGTTAAACAGGGACTATGGATTTTTCTCTCATTACAACCGGTGATTTGACCTCACCTTTCTCTATGTGCTGTTCCTCAGCGTTTGAATCCTAACATCTATTTTGATTTGCTGTTACAGCCTGACCTGATCCTATGTCATACACTCCCCTGCATTTAATTTCCTTCTATTCTGTAAGTTTCCCATCTTCAAAGCATCTGACGAAGTGGGATTTTCTCCCACGAAACCTCATGCAATAAATATATCTGTTAGTCTTTAAAAGTGCCACCGGACTCTGTTGTTTTTTTAAAATATGCTGTTACAAGAGGAATATTCATGCTAAATAATTTATCCTCTACATTACCTGTCAAATTGTACCAGGGTTTTCAAGCATTATAGCAGGTGAAACTGTAAAAATCAGTATTGCAAAAAAAATACACTAAGACGTCCCCCATTTCCGCCTTCCACTTTTACTAACAAAACAGCAGTCATCTCCCATCAGAAAGGCATCATCTGCTTGAAAAAAGACAGGGTCTGATGCATTCCTTTAAAGTGAAAGAAAGAAAAAAAAAACAAAAAGAATTTATGATATAATAAAAAGAAAAAAAATCAATTTAAATACGGATAACCAATAACAGGAAAACATGCTGCTTTCTTCCCCTTTTGTCTCTGTTTCTGATTATCAGATGCCAGCAGAAACAGAGGAGAACTAACTTAGATTGTTCTCACATGATCTAAAATTTCCATATAATGAGCTAGCTCCAACAACATAGAAATCTATGGAAAAGTACCCCACTAACTAGCAGAATTTGGATCATGGCCAATACCTTCAACAGTACAGCCACCCCACCACCTCAGTTGTAGTAGAGAGATGTGGCACATCATGGATTCATGAATATTTTGTAGCTACATGAAAGACAAAATAGAAGCTCCCTTTATGTAGGCAGAGAATCTCCTTTGTATTCAGAATGTACAAACACACACAATGTAGCCACCAAGTTTCAATACATAATATATAGACTACAAAGAGCAAATTGTTTTGACCAAAATACAAATTAATCCACCCTTTCAACAGTTCTTCACACTGAACCAAACTCAAGCCATGAAAGGGTTACCTTTCACTTCCTACCACTGGAGATACAGCATGTAATTTATCAGAGTGAAACTCTTCATAAATGTTGCATTTTGACTTATGGGCCACATTTAGATGCTCAGACTTTAAAATCAGAAGGGACCCTCGTGATAATTTAGTCTGGCCTTCTACACATTTCAGGCCATAGAACCTCATCCACTCATTTAACAGACCCCAATCTCTGAGTGAGTTCCCCAAGTCTTCACATCATGACGTAAACTTTAAAGCCTTCAAGTTACAGAGACTCCAGCATTTACATTAGTTTAACTTTTAAGTGACCTACGCCCTATACTGACGAGCAAAACCACCAAACCAACCAACCGAACAAAAAATCACAAAAAAAACAGGGTCTCTGCCAATCTGACTCAAGTGCAATTCTTCCCTGACTTCAACTACGGCAATCCGACTTAGAGCAAGAGGGAAAGATCTGGGAAAGAATTCTTGTAGTACCAGAATCCTTTCCATCTAGGGTCCCACCACCAACCATTGCTTGAAGAGAAGGGTGCAGAGCTCAAATCTGAGATACCAGTTAGGCTATTGCATCATAATTGAGCAGCCAAGGAGCAATTCATTTAAACTATTTTTTCCTAAACATGAGCCCTTCAACTCCACTGGAAGTTTTTAATGCCCGTCCAAGATTTAATTTGGTCATATGCCTCTATCCAGATACTATGGACAGACATTGCCAGAGCTTTCCATCGTATTTTTTTAAATGTACAGTAGTAAAATTGCCTCGTGATTAGATAATTTTTAGGCAGCATAAATCATTTCCACATATAGATGTCAACAGAACTTGCATGAAAGAATCATTAACTGGCAATAATCTTTGAAACATGACATGGAACACTATTTTGACCAGATCTGAACCTTGAACTCTAGCTACTAAGCAAACCCTAATTAGGAATCCATCAGTTTTCTAGTACACCTAGGGGAGCATTTCAAAGAAGTAGCAGCAATCTAAGTAAGTGTGACGGGTATATTTAGACCAAATGGTTGTTTTAATTAAACAAATAAAAAAATGTATGTATAAATAAAATACATGAATTCACTGAACTCTGAAACCAAAGGGAGAAGTTAATTAACATATGGAGGAATGCATTGTATCACTCATAGAATGCATCAGCTATTAAAGGAATTGTTCCTAATGCTTAGAACAGGGAATTAAATGTCAGGTCTCTCTGGTGCTATTCCCATTTCTAACAAACCACTAGCAAATGATGTGATCTTGATCAATTGCCTTCTAACAATCAGTAGCTTTAAGTATATGCAGTAGAGAAAAATGAATAAGGAGCACTTTGGTGTAGCTTTGGTATTTCTCCATTACTTCACATGCCATTGTTTCTGTTTCCTTTTCTCACCTACTAGAAAAGCACAGTAGCTTGTTTGTTTTTTAAAAGTTGGTAGTTTTTTCCTTGTAAAATCTGTAATTACCATCTCTATCAAATAATACTTTTGCTATCATGTGGGAAATCTACCCAAGTGAAATTGATTTCCTTCTTTATTAGCACAGTTAATGTAGTGACAAATGGGAAGTGGGCCAGACATAAGGACCAAAACATTTTTAAAACAGACTTTATTTGTTGCACAAGAGCTCCTTCAAGTACTAATGCCTGTGGCTATGTCTACACTAGAAAAGTTAAGTCGACTTTGTTGAGTCGACTTAATACGGTCAACTTTAAGTAGACTTAAAATCAACCTTATTAAGTAGATTTAAAGTTGACAACTTTTCTAGTGTAGACATAGCCCCTTGTCGACCTTATTAAGTCGACTTAGCACTTTAAGTCAACTTAATAAGGTCGACTTAGGCACTAAGTCCATACTGGCTTTAAGTTGATTTAAGGAGTCAATTTAAGGCTTAAGTCGACCTAAAACTAGGTGTTATTAAGTAGACTTAATAAAAGTCCAGTGTGGCTGTGGCTTTGTTTAGGTTGACTTAAGCCTCCTTAAGTCGACCTAAGTTGCCAATGTAGATGCACCCAGTGTGTAGGAGATGGAATATGCTACACATACAAGTATTAATGTTCAAGTAATACATGTGCAGAGTGTTGTATGCGCATTGACAGAGGCATCTTTGGAAACCTGACCCTAATATTAAAATAAAATAAAAAATCTCAAACGAGATCTGCACATGACTGCTACAAAGCAATCAGTCCTTATTTTGATCTTTTAGCCTTTTGGAAAGTTGTGCCAGTTGGTCTTTTAGACAGTTTGATAAATGTATACTGAGTACAATATTTTGGTTGTCCAGCTTTGAAAATGGGCTGTTGCACACTGACAGAATGAATAAAAGTGGGGGAAAACAGGAATTTCATATATAGTAATGGAATGGGAATGAGAACAGGAGCATAATTAATGGGGTACCTTATTCTTTAACCTCTGAAGAAAAGACCATTAAGAGAGAACAGACATTCATACACAGATTAAAATGTCTTTCACTTCAGACAGTTAAGACCAACAATATTTAAATAGGAAGGCCCCGCAGGAAAAATAACTATTTTCTGTACCACGTACACAAAGAATTGTAATAATGGAAGTAAAATGCTATTTTGATTTCCAAGTAGATCACAAATGAGAGAAAAGTGACAGAGGTAAAACACACACACGCATATGCAGAACCTCTCCCCTCTTTGCAATTATTTATATAAGATCAGAAGCCTCCCAAAGGAGTTAGGGTCAGTGTTCATGTGGGTGATAACTATGCCTGCTGACCTGGTCCCACGTATTATGGATTTGGATCACTGGACCAAGAATATGCAATGGAGCAGTGAAGCAGTCAATCTCAAGAAGATTTTTCAAGTTCTTTCTGTCGAACAGAGATGAGTTTTCTTTTGCCAACAGCTTGTCTCCCATTTTCTGTTAAAACTGGACACCACTGATGTCATTACAGGTATTTCCATGTTGGGCCCTTGAATGCTCAGTGAAGACAGATTGAAGAGTTTTTTTAAGGAACAGATATTTCTTATTTATTCTTCAGTAAATTTTGGGTCAGGAAAATAAAACTAATCTGCAATGATCTTAGCAACTGTATATGAGCATTTCTTGGGCTGCCTTCATTTCTCTGTAGAGCCATAGGAACAATAAGATAATACAATCCAACTTGTTAACCACTGAAGCAAATATGATTTCTTGTGGTAGTTAGTAACTTTGGTGATACAATGTATTTGAGACATATTTAATAAAATATGCTGGAATGCTCTAATTCTGGTCTTGGGTTGGTTTTGCTCAATACTACAGCAAATCTAGGGTTACAGGGGAATTGGTAGTTTTAACATATTGCACAACACAGGCACAAATCACTTCACGACGACAAAGATCAAACTTCTGAGCCAAAGGAAATTTTCCTTGAATTACTGCTCATAAAGAGTCTATGATAGAGCGTTTTAATTCTCATGGGCAATTGTGTATGAGGATTAAACAGTTCATTATAATATTTTACATGGAGACAATAACTACAGGAAATAACGTTTTTAATAGCAAAACTTTATGCAGGTATCATGCTGATGTTCACGTGACAAGATAATCTGTATGTGTATTATTATTTAAAGTCAATTATTTTGTCTTTAAATATCACTTATCCTACACAAATATGTATCTCATGTTCTTAGAATTTCTCAGTGTGCATCTTTAGGTCAAGCACCCCAAAATCTGAGATTCATTTGATACATGTACTGCAAATTAATTTAGAGTAAGAAGCTGTAATGTAATGTACATGAACAATGCAAATGTTCATTAAACTTCATGGCATCGGCTGACAAATAGTGCTAGAAATTGCATGAGAGTTTACTCTACACCAAATTTTAACACAGAGTTTATCCTCCCTTCATATACATTGGTTTTACACGATACAATACCACTGATTTCCATGAAGTCCCTCTTGATTTATACCAGTATGAAAGAGGAAAATTCATCCCTAAAGGAACTTAAAATGGGGAGGGGAAGAATGGCAAATTTCCAAAGAAATCTAAGCATTTAAAACTTCCCAAACCAAACTGCGAGAAAAGTTAAAAGTAGGTCTATCAGTTAATCGCAGTTAACTCAAGCAATTAATGTAAAGCAAATTAATCAGATTTTACAAATAATTAATGACTAATGCATGATTAATTGCAGTTTTAGTCACACTAGTAAACAATAATAGAAAACCAATTTAAATTAATTATAAATACTTTGGATTTTTTTTACATTTTCAAATATATTGATTTCCGTTACAACCACAGAATACAAAATGTAAAGTGCTCCCTTTATATTACTTGTTTGCACTGTAAAAAGATAAAATAGTATTTTTCAATTCACATCATACAAGTACTGCCATGCAATCTCCATCATGAAAGTGCAATTTACAAATGTGGAATTTAATATTTTTATATTACTGCACTCAAAAACAAAACAATGTAAAACTTTAGAGCCTACAAGTCCACTCAGTCCTACTCCTTGTTAGGACAAACAAGTTTGTTTACATTTATAAGAGCTAATGCTGCCCGCTTCTTCTTGGCAATGTCACCTGAAAGTGAGAACAGACCTTTGCATGGCACTGTTGTGGTCAGCCTTGCAGAATATTTTCTTGACAGTTCTGCTAAACATTTGTATGTCATTTCATTCTTTGAATCGTAGATTGTACTCCTTTTTTAAAAAATCTTTTTCATAGTGCCAATATTTATATTAAAAATAATAATTAGGGCCTCCAATTAATCGCACATAATGCATAGCATTAACTCAAAGCAAATTAACACATTATTTTTTTAACGAGCATTAATCGCAAACCAGGGCATCATACCCAGGGAGACACCACTGTGTGCCTATGGGCATTGGTGACCCCTATCTTGCTCTGCCATCCCATCCGGCTGCGTGTGGCCAGGCTGCTTCAGACCGGGAGCTTGCCCTCCTGTCTGCTGTGCAGAGTGGCAAGGAAAGTCGGGGGCTGATGTCAGGGTGTCCCATGCCCATATACCCAGTAGCTACTGAGCTGAGGTCAGGGAATCTTCCTTCATGACCAGGGTAAATCTCTTAATCTCTCCATGCATCCGTTTTGTCTTTATAAAATGGAGATGATAATAATGTCTGACCTCACAGGGACATTTCAAGGATCAATTATTCCATGGTTAAGTGTTCATCTACTAGAATAATGAGAGTCAGAGGAAATTCTATCAGGAAAGAAAAAATAATTCTTAAGTGCAGGAGTTGGATGGCGCACAGTAATGAGGCATAGGGCCACACAAGGAACAATAAGGATGAAAGTAGATATTGAACAGTTGCCTTCTTTAATAAGCATCATCCATCCTGCGCACTGAATGAGGCGAGCATGCAGCAGAAAAATCAGTTTGTGATTATGGAATAATAAGCTGCATTTAAAAGCAAATGCACAAGGAGGCAGAGTTAAGGTTGCACAGACCAACTTAATTTTGTTAATCTGACTTCTGAGTACTTTTTTGCCATGTTGTCTTAATACAGCCTTTTTGTACAGAATATGTAAGTAAAATAGGAATTATTTGTAGAAGGAGCTGCAGTGAAAGAGCTACCTTCTAGTAAAAAAAACCCCAACTCAACAACCACAAACATGTAGGACCAGTCTTGCCCTGCTGATTTCAACTCCAAGGGGATTTTAGATACTTTATTATTATTTACATGATAACGCAGGGTGAAAATTCTTCAGTGAAATGCTCTGCTGCTCACCTTGGGACTTGACCCTGCCAGTTCTGTTTCTCTTGCATTTTTTACTTCGCTATCAAATAAGAGTATTTCCCTTTAAACAGCACCAAAGTGTACATATGTCTCCTTGATAAAATCCTCTAGAGGAGGCTTCGCTAGTTTTACGAATAACAGTGGAAAGAACATGAATGGAAAAAATAATGTGAAAAGGACCTCAGCACGGCTCTGCTGACCAAAATCTCTTTTGCACTCAGCATTTTAATTATGTACATTATTTATGGCCACCATCAAAAGCTTAATCCTTAAGGCATCATTTTGCCAGCAGTTCCCTTCAACTCTTTGTAAGCATACAGCACCCTACGTGGCTTAATTCCAATACAGTCACATACATTTTTAACTTTGTCTTCTCTAAATCTGATGTTCATTTCATCAGGGTGTTGCCTGGGGTCCAGAACTTTGCGCTCCTCAATAATTTTCTTATTTCAGCTTCTTTTTATACATGTTGCTAAGGGATCTTTCATTTGAAGAGAACACAATAGGTAAAAGCAATTTTGTAAATTGGAAGTGAAGCTATAAAAAGCAGATATTTATCTGAAGGAAACATATTTCTGACCTTGATGTAAGGTTACATTCCGGAATTCTCTTCTCTCCAGCTGATCACTCATTCATTCAAAGACTCAAAGCTTTTTAAAGATTACAATTAGATATTTGTAAGGTAAAGTGCCTTGAAAAAATTTATTTTAAGTGCTTCACACATGATGACGAGGGTTATGATAAATCCTTGAGAGGAAAGTCTAACTTCTATTATTCACTCCTTTCTGTGACACTGAATTATCTCTGTAGAGCTCTCCAAAAGTCACCTTCCCAGTAACATTCATATAGCTATTGACATATGGATACTGGTCTTGTATCATACCAACATAGTCCCATTTAAGAGCTCAGCTTCAAGAAAGAGAAAATGCATTGGTTTCTCTTTTTTTAAAAAAAGAGATGATCAATCCTTCCATAGATATAGATCACCTTTCTCCATTCTCCACACAGAACGGAGTGTTGTGAGGGAAAGGTTATTTGCTAACACATATGCTAAGTCCAAAACGTGATTTGATTCAAACATGGACACTTACGTGACTGAAGTTTTTTCACAAGCATTAGTTCTGTGACTATAAATATTCATGCACTGAAGGGTGCATCTCCACCGGACATGCTATTCTGACCATGTGTTAGGGAAAAGGGAGCTATTGTAGGCGTGGGCAGGAGGAATGCACAAGAAGGAGACAGACACTGACCACAGTTCGGATCCAGAGCTTGGAGCAAGGTGTCTAGGGTGTAGCCACATATTGGAGGTAGCGGGCACTTGCATCCAATCCTTTGAAACCACCTCTGCCCTTGGCACAAGGCTACCCAGACCCCTGCAACCACATTTGGCACAACTTCAAAAGGCAACTGATGGGTCTAGTGCTGTTGGCAAAGAGCAAATGGCAGCATCAGTGAGAAAGAAGGGGAACCATGGAAACAGCTGCAAGATCATAGCAACAGCTTCAAAGTGGTGTCACAGAGAGATCCTTGTTTTTGTAATCAACTGACTTGTGGCTTCATCCACGGATGGATTGCAGCTGGGCAGGTTTTTCAGCTGAGCAGAAGTATGCCCAGACAGAGTTAAAGAGGAAGATTTTGCAGAGGTTAAGAGCTCCTGCAGAAGGCGCTCCTGGAAAGGGGCTTTAGGCAACTTCTTGAGTAGCAGGAGAAGACAGACCATAATCTGCATCCTTTGACGTCAGACTCATTGCCAGCCTATATGAAAAAATACCAGGGCAGTTTGGGAAGAGGTAGATCTTACGACTCTTGTTCAGTTAGATGCCTGTGCTGCTAATGGAATGGGAAGTGGATACTGGTGTGCACCAGCATTCTCTCAAGCGCTTTTCCCGATGGCTGTCAACAGCAGGACAGGCCCTTTCTTCATGGGCTGGGGAAGCTGTCTAGACACAGAATAAGCCAGCAGAAATTCTCCCTCTACTGCACAGGCTACAAGGGAATATAGTTATACTCTGTCACAGGAGGGACTAGCCAGTTTAATTTACTGTATACCACATTATAGCATGTATGAAACCAGTGTTTTAAATAAAAAATTTGGGTTGAGGGAATATTAGAAATTTTATTTTAATTAATATACATCAGGAACATATGGGTGAGGAGTGGCGCTATATGCGGCCTGATTCAATACCTAGTGGAGGCAACAGAAAAACTCAGACTTCATCACAGAAAAAAATGCTCATGAACATTTACTCAGATTCTGAAGGACTGCTTAGTTAGCCTGAATGCGTGCCTCTTGTCGTTTGTTCCTTCTGAACAGTCCCACAAACACAATTTCATTCACATGCCTGTCCTTTGTACAAATACCCCAGAAGGCACTGTTTTCTTATGCAAACAGGTGTATTCAACTCCTCGGTATTAGTTTTCCTCCTGCTGGAGACATTTCAGCCAACCAATTAGTGAGAACAATCATACACCACAACTAATCAATATGCCAGACAAAGACTATGTACAACACCAAGCCTGACATCTGTTTGTCCAAACTATTTGGCAAATACCTATGAACACATTAGCAAAAATCAGAAAAACTTCGTGAATGAGTCTCCAAACAAACAAAGATACAATTCCAACTGGATAATTTTGCTATACAGAAAACATTGACAATAGATGAAGACGACATTACGATTATTGAAACTGATTAAAGAAAACATAGGATTTTAAGTTCCAGAGGGGTAGCCGTGTTAGTCTGTATCTAGCAAAAAGAACTAAAGTCCTGTGTCACCTTAAACACTAACAACTTCTTTGGGTATAAGATTTCGTGAGCTGCAATCTGCTTCATTAGATGGGAATTATCAATATTTTAAAATCCTAAATTTGATCAAGGAGCTGCTGTTTTATGATCTGATCCAAACCTCAATGAAGTAATAGAAAGAAACCAACAGACATTAGTGGGTTTTAATCAGGCCTTAAGTGAGAATAGTTTGCGTTTTGATATATAAACAGCATCAATAATATTCTCTTCAGTTTAGCACTAACATCATGATGATTTCTTTGTACATTAAACTCGAGTGGTTTTGGTAGTGAAGCAAGTGGTATATACCCAGAAGTATTGTTCCAATATATGAATGTAATTCTGTGTTGCATGGAGCCTTTAAAGAATACAGATTTTTGAGAATCTCAACAGTACAAAGAATTATTGGGGTTTGTTTTTTGGTTGGTTGGGGGGGGGGGTTGCTTCATTTTAAGTTATAGAAATCTGAGAGCTATGGCCTCTTCTGGGATTTCTTCAGATAATCTGTTAAAATACCTCAGACTCTTTCTTTCAAATCCCAAATCACTAGAAGTTAAGGGAACTCCTTGTGAGTAACATGACCAGCGCATGGCCCAGTTTCTCACTGATAATTCTTTTCATCTTCATCTTTGGAGAGACGCTCAGGGAGTTCCTCTGTAATTTTCAGTGCCAGGATTTTACCATAGTTACACTATTCAGAACACTTAATACTAAGGAAATACTACCCCCAGTCAAAGCTTTTACAATAGTTTTGTAGTTCTCCTTCAAACCAGCTCAGTGGGGTAAGTATTAGAATCCCCATTGTGCAGATGAAGAATCTACTTAAGCACTCAATGTCTTAATCTGCCCAAGACCTCAGAAGGCTCATTGGAGAGCCAACACTGGAACATTGGCATTTCCAGTCTACTGCTCAACTGTAGACTATGTTCCTCCTGTGTTCATCAGGCTCTCTCAGTCTCATTGCTTGCATTCACTCCGACTATTGACTTTAGGTGCCTTTCACTGCAGGCAACATGAGTTCCACCAATTTCTTTTGTAAGCTTTTTTAGTTTTTAAAGTACACTTTTTAAAATACTTTCTTCAAAAGCTATTTCTTAGAATGTGATATATCATTAGAAATTAGGAGAAGTATCAACTTATCTATGTATTCCATTTGGAGACTGCATCTGGCTATTTTAATCCTTCAAAGATTGCCTTGTTGTTTCTTCTTGGCTCACTCTCACCCCGCCTTCTCTTAAGATGCTGTATTTTTAGCATAGCCCCTGATAAACTGTGGACTTCACAGCTGGGCCAAGGTGTCACAGAAACCTCCTCGGGGTTGTCCGGAGTGAAGGGAGTCCCCAACTGCTGATGGGACATAAGCTTCTTGCCACTGTATTCTTTGCATGCTTAGGGTTTTTAATCAGCTTATCCTGGCATTCAATAAATACTTTAAAATGGTTTCTAACTGTGTCTGGTAAATCCCAGAGCGAACCTGCCCTTTGGGGTAACACTACCATGCAGGAGACCTTGGCTTTGATTTCCACTCGCTACAACTATCTGGTCAAGTAGTCCAGCAAATGGTGGTGCAGCAGTGGTCTGCTTTTTCATGTTGCTCATGACCATGGATCTAAGGGTGCTGCAAGGACTGACCTGATCATATAGTTATTCATTTCATCCCAACTATGCCTGGGATGACACCAGGGTTCAGTTTCTGGGCCCAGTCTATATTCACGGGGCTGGGAGTGATACCACTCTGTGGCTTTCTGTTATTTATTTCTCATAGTGTCCATGATCTCCTTGGTACCGTCCACATTTAAAATAAGAGTGAGAGAAAGCACAGACCCTGCCTTGACATAGTTTCTATTCTGTTTGGGTTCTTATACCCAGAGGTGAGCAAAATTGGCTCACAGCTAGGCACCAGCAATCTTACTTTTGGTCGCCAGAAGGCGTTCCTCCATGACATTTCTGCAGTGGAGCTAGGCAACAGGCAACTAAACCTGGTCGCCAAACACTGATTTGTTGAGGCCTGCTTATACCATATGCATCACCTTTTTTTTTTTTTTTTTTTTTTTTTTTTTTTTTTTTAATGTCACATCAGTGACATTTTTACAAATTTCTAAAAAATATACTCTAGCAATTATTTGGGGGGGGATGTGATGGGGTAAGCCTACCCCGCACTAAAGAAGCTCAGCAAACCCTGTGGGTGATGGAAGCCCCTTAAGCCCTGCTGGGCTGCTGCCCCAGTATAAAGGAGGCAGCACAGCTCAGTTGGGGCTGACCGGGGAGGAGCAAGGACCTCTGCCTGAAGCTCCCTCCCAGGAGTGTGGTCAGTCCCCAGCTGTAGGAGAGGGAAGCTCTCTGAGGAGTCAGCTGGAGCAGCCATACTGTGACAGCCTCCCTGAGGGCCAGCCTGCCAACGCGGACTGTGGTGAGTGGATCCCAGAGTTCCCCGGAGGAGTGGGTACCAGGCCCAGACCAGGACTAAGCAGGAGGAACACCTTTTGTCCAGGTAGGAAGCAGCTCAGGTGGCCCGGGTTATAGTGTCTGGGGTAGAGTGGCCAGAAGCCGGCATGTTTCGGTCAGGATCCCTGCCGGCAGGGTGCCATAACCCCCACACCCCTAGGGCCCTGGGCTGGGGCTCAGTGGAGCAGGAGGGCCTGAGCCCCCCTACCCAGATGACATTCCCCCCCTTCCTCCTCCAACTAGGCCAGACTGCTCTGACCTGAGAGGTGGTGCTATTGACTTTGTGGCCGCTAGGCTGAACAGCCCTGACCTGAGGGCTTTGTACCAACTTTGTGGCCTCCCGGTTGTGCTGCCCTGGCTTGAAAGGGGGTGTTGACTAAAGCAGTACCATCACGGAAGCCCCCCTGTATTTGTGCCCTTCAAATTCTCCCCTCTTGAGGGGCCAGTGGGGAAGGCAATCCATGACAGGGGAGTTCTATGGTCTCTGCTGTACAGGAGGTCAGGCTACATATGCACAATGGTTCCTTCTAGCCGTAGAACTTATTTATGGACCTCAGAGCATCATAGCACCTTCCCATACCCCATTCACTGACGTGACTAACGTCTATTCTATGGGGGTCATTTTCTCTCTCTCTCATTTTCTCTCCAGGAGTAAAGCTGTGTGTGCAGTGTAGTCTAAATCTTATGGTGAGAAGATCTAGAGGGGAAGAGCTCTACTCCTTCCGTTGGTTGAAAGGAAAAAGTGCTGCCCCAGGAAGCTTCATTTGTATCTAACTACTCACAGTTCCCCCCATTTTCGAGCACAGAGAACAGCAGCAGAGCTTAGAGGACTCTGGCGAGGTCCCACCCACCCAACACTTTAATAAAGGAGAATCACTAAACTGGGTTAGGTGATGGTATCTCCAGGGAAGCAGCAACCTTGAGACTGGAGCCAGACCCTATAACAAAGGTGTCGACACTTCTACTCGTTGATCCCAACTGTGCATGGGATTTGGTGGGTGGATGAGGTGATGCAGCTAAAGGACTAATATACATGGTCCATTATTACCGATGTGCAGGACATGTGTTAGAGGGACTAATTCTAATGTTACTGGGGAGATGGGTGCTTTAGTCTTTATGCGCATGTATATTCTATTGCTGGGTTTCCAAATTTAGAATAATGTCTCCTTTCCTTTAACAAGTATTTCCTCATTTGTACATAGCTCTGTTTGCTCGGGGCATCCAGGGAGTGTGCATTCAGTTCCCCCAGGTTCTGGGTGACAGCTTGAGTCGGTTTACTTATTCATCAAGGGGAACCTAGATGTACTGAATTTGGCCTTTTTGCTGCCATTAAGCCTTTGGTGGAAGAGTCATGGTGGTGGTATGTTTTGGTAGGATTTTCTTATTTTACTTCGTCCACACTGCCCCGTGTTTATATCAGAAAAGGTGCAGTCAAAGAAATGCACACGGAGTGGAGGGTGACGTGGTTCTTGGCTCCAGGGGGGAGTTTATTCCACACTCGGGAACCAATTCTGAAAAAGCTGTCTCCTGCATAACAGCACATTCCCTTGAGGCCCGCAACGTAGTGTAGATTACAAGAAACAGGACAATACCTGGTAAAATGTGGAAATTAAAAGGAAGATGAAGTACAGTGTCATTTCCATCTCCTGAAAGGGGTTATTTCAGCCCAATGATTCACCATTCTTCAAAAAGACCATCAGTGCCCAGAACTTCCATCCAATGACTTCTTAGACAGAATGCATTTTCTGTGTTAACTGAATAGAAAGTTAACAGTTTTCTCATTGCTAACCAATCAAAATCAAATCTCTTTGAAAGGATCCCATTGGTAAGCTTTTGAGGGATAGATATTATCAAGGCAAAAATGTTGCTTTGCTTTGCACCAAGGGTGTGTACTGATACAATTTTTGCATTGATAATATCTAGCCCCCAGAAGACCACAGCTGGGATCCTTCCACAGAGATTAGATTTTGACTAAAAATATTACATGCATTGCCTGGGATTTTACACATGGGCAATGCCAGGGCATACAAAATAGTGTGTCAGGGCACTGTATGCCTGCAATGCTCTGGCACACCATTCTTGGTTTACAAACTCCTGGCACTCAAAGGGGTGTGCTGCATCTAATGATGTATATGGTGTGATACAACAAATGGTGCATGGCGGCATGCCTTGTGACACTATCTGCCAGATTTAAATCAAGGACATATGTTGAGATTGTGAACTGCAGCCTAATGTGCCAGATACCAGCTTTTCCTTTCTACTTGCAAATTCCATACACAACACAGTACAAGTCCAACACTAAACACTGCCACAGAGAGCGAAAAGGCTGTTACAGTGAGGAAAAGGCTTTACATAAAATACAGTGACTGACAACCAATCCTCAGAGTGCTATTCAGGTGTAACCACACAACCATTTCATATCCTACCAGCGTGACTGATCCATCGGTAGGTACAAGGGCTGTCTTGCTGTGTGACTAAGAGGCCATCTCTCCACATAACTCTTTTGTTTTACCTAATTTAAATACATTTATGGCCAATCTGTGAACCACCTACTCACAATAGTCAGTGGGACCATCATATGTGTAAGTGCTCACCAATATGAATGAAAGGATTCACAATCTGCCCCTTAGTGATGAGGCATCGCACTAGGCAGTCAAAGGCTATGTCTATACTTGTTCAAATAAGTCAACTTTAACAAAGTCTACTTTAAGTCGACTGAGCATGTCTACACTGTAAATTTAGATTGACTTAAAGTTGACCTTGCCAAGTCAACTTAGAGCGTCCACACTGGAAGCCTAAGTCGACCTGTAGGGGCTTTAGGGGCTAGGTGGACCTGGGAGTGATGCATGGTGAGAAGGGGGGCACCCCTCCAAAAGTGCCAGGGAGCTCAGCATCTTCCCCATTGTACCAGGGTACATGGGGCTGAGCAGGACAGGGGCAGGGTATAGGAGCGGGGTGGGCAGGGCTGTGTCCTGCCCTGTGGTTGGACACGCCAGGCTCTGGCTGTGCCAGGCACCCTGGCAGGAAGGTCAGTGGGGGAGCCCTGGGGGCCCTTTAAGTCGACTTTAAGTCGACTTAGGGCTACTCTGCATCTACACTGGCTTAAGTCGACTTAAATCGACTTAAGCAGTAAGTCGAAGTAAAAGCAAGTCTTAATAAGTCGACTTACTTTTTCCTTAAGTCGACTTAAGAAGCAGCTTAAGTTGACTTAAGGAAACTCTAGTGTAGACGCAGAGTAAATTGAGTCGACTTAACCCTGCTTAAATCGACTTAATTTACTAGTGTAGATGCACCCAAAGTAACTTCAATGGGAATTAGCCTCTAGCCTGCTTCGGTGCTTTTCAAAAATCTCATAGGTGCCAAACAGCATCTTTAGGCACCTACATGTCTTTGACAATTTGGCCCCAAGTCCTTAAGCACAATGGTGAGGGGTACATTAAAAAAACAAAGACAGATAGGAAGACTCTGGGCAAGCAATTACACCCAAGCTCTGCAAATGCATCTCAGTTTCGACTGGTAATTAACTGGCCTAGAAATCTCTCACACCAGGTAAAATCTGCCTCAACACAAACCCAAACCTCAGAGTTTCATGCCAGGCCAGAAACCAGGTGAGAGTCGGGTTTTGTTTTTGCAAGAGGCCCAGTGCACCTGGGGATGTCTCCGACTCAAAGTTAAAGGCCAAAAACAAGATCAGCAGTGGGAACAGGAACCTGGTCTATTTCAGGCTAATTCCACAACAAGGTTAGCTCACCATCCACCTACCTTTACTGTGTATGAACAACAAGCAAGCAAACTTGATTTCTTCTAAATGTCCACGCCCAACGGAGGATGCCCTGATGTGCTGGGTGTGGGTTAGAAATGCTGGGGAGCAGAAGGTCACTAAGACTATGTCTACACTTACTAAAATTAGTTCGAATTAGTTAGTTCGAATTAGCGATCCCCATTGATTTCAATGGGGCGGTTAGTTCAAACTAAGAAATTAGTTCGAATTAACATGGATTGGTTAATTCCAACTAGTTAGTTCGAATTAACCCCTACTTCTAAATGCCCTATTTGAAGTCATTAGTTTGAATTAAGGAAGCCCTTAATTCGAACTAATTAAAGCCTAGTGTAGCCAGGGCTTTAGTTAGTTCGAATTAAGCCTCCTTAATTCGAACTAACTTGCCAGTGTGGACATGTAAGCTCACCACCCCAGATGGGAAAAGGAAGAGGGTGCTTGTGAAGGGTAAGTCTCTAGGAGAAGGGTTTGTGTCTGGTACATGTACTTGTGTTTGGAGCTGAAATCACAGCAAAGCAAATCTCAGGAGAGACAAAGCTCACCTCAGTGGGAAGGCTCACTGGGAACTGATGGGAATCTGAAGCAAGAGGTTTTGAACAGTCTTGACGGCAACATCCCCACTTGTCCAACAGCAGCTGGGTGTTTTACTTGGTCAGACACTAAAAAGTGTGCTCTATTGTGTGATATTTTTTCTAATGTTATCAGTGAATAATCATTGACTAGATGGAGCCCAGCTAATTCATTTCAGGAGCTAAAATCTCATTTAAATCCAGATTGTCCACAGTGTACTAGCCCACTATGCTAATTAACGCTTGAAGCCACATTTTGCCTTCACAGGATGTGCTCCATTCCAAGTCTGATGAGAATAGTGAGCTCCCCATTAGAGGGTGTGAAATGAAAACTGAGAGTCAGGACACGTCCCTCTACTTTTCAGCAGTAACAGATAAAACCTCTGTAATGCTCATTGGCATAATTTGGGGAACTAATGAAGTTGTCATCACTTTAATTTGCAGATAACCCTGTCTAGCTCTGTATGAATATGGCTCCATCAATGAAGTATCTCTAGCTAGGTATCTATCAATTGCTGTAGGATCTGTGTATAGCTGGTAACAAATGAGAAACTATTGAAATGCAAAATATAAAACATTTACTTCACAGTTATGAAATCGACAAATATTTGATAAGAAACAAGACATGACATGAGCCCATAAGATACTTTGTGACTGCTTAAAAAAAACAAAAAAACAAAAAACAGGTGCCGGTATGCTGGCAGGAGCAGTGCGAGGGATGGGGGTGTGTGTCAGGACCCTCTACCTCGGCTGGCCCGCAGTGGCCTTTCCAATCCCCGCCTTCCCCTCCCACCCTGCCGTTCCCCAAGCCCCTTTCCCACTCCTCTCAGCCCCCCCAACCCCTTCCCCCCCCCCCCAGCGGTTCCCTGCTCCTCTCACCCCCGGGCCCCTCTGCCGGCTCCCCGCTCCTCTTGGCCCCCCTGCCCCTTCCCGGCATGCCCGCCCACCAGTTCCCCACTCCTCTCGCCCCCTCCACCTCTCGGGTCTGCCTGCTATGTAATAACATGAAAGGAGTCCATACTGTAGAACTAAACTGGATCTCTACTACGAGAACTATTTACAGAGATGCTGCAACTGCAGATTGTATTCTAGCCATGTATACACAGAATGACTTCCTGGAATCTTATCCAAATTCATCCTTCCTGTGTTTCTCTCTCTACGATTCACTGATTTTTTTATAATGGTATGCAGAAGTATGGGGTACTGGCACCTTTTTTGTCGGCCCTGCTGCCCAGATGGGGGGAAAAGGAGCACGCTACTGGAAGAAGCGGGGTGGGAGAGGTATTTTTCAAATTTACTATCAAGATACGAGTATCAGCACTTTTTTTTTTTTTTTTAAAAGACAAAAAACGCACTGCTAAGATCTATGCTACAGAAACTAAGATCAGAATCTGGATCTGTACTACAGTAATGGGTAGAATCAAACCCTGCATACCAGGGTCTATTCTGGACCTGAGTCTGCAGGTACTTTAGTCAAGTAACAACATCTTTGCTAGAACCCATGTCCGAACTGTTTTTCAGCAGGAAAACAAATTTGTAAAAATTTACACTTTTCCCATGCCAAGAATTGCTTATTTAACAGTAACACCATTGACTTATCACTAAGGAGTAAGTGTAAAAAGGAAAAATCTATCATGCATGGTAACATTTCTCTCAAATATTAAAGTTATATCTAGTGGACAGGGAGCAACTAAGGGTTTTGAAGCACCTGACATCAGCAATTCAGGAAGAAAAAAAAACAGTGGAAACTATTGCCAAATAAGAGACTACAAGTTGTGAAATGCACATTCCTTTGGTAAGAGTAACCCATCTGAAATTCAGACACCGCACCACTGAGAGACCAGTAGTAAACTATCCATTTTCCCAGGATACTTCACATCACAGAATGTTCTAGATCTCCTAACTCGTAAGAGCCTCATCGTAGCAGCAGAAGGGATATGTTGCTGCAGAAGTCAGTAAGCCACTGTTTGCTCAGAAGCCAAAGAGTGCACAGCTGTACATGCCAACTTAGTGCCAGTAGAAGAGAGCTTTCCTAATGTTGTAGCGCCCAACACAAAAGTTTCATGACTAAATTCCTCTACTGGTGATTGCCAGCGAGGAGTGACTTCTCTACTAAGTGAGAGTAATGCTTGTAGAAACAGGAGTCATAAAATAGAGGCAATGCCCAAAGACTGTCTGCGATCCTAGATAGACATTACTTAGTTGGGGTGCTTAGGGCAAATATCACACAATAATAACCCAGTTTTGTTTGGCTTGTCTTACTTTCTCTGTTTAAGTCTCTCTGGGCCTTCCTGGACACTACAGCTCTTCCAAGGCAAACAATCCCTCCCTGAGGTCAGTCGTTGCAGAAGAGACAATTTGCCTTTTCCTCCTTATAAACTCCAAGGCACCCCAAACAATTGTCATGCTCTCGAATCACATTCTCCATCCCTTTCCTGAGGTTGGGCTTTCTGAGCAAGAGAACCTACAAAAGGCTCAAGATAACAGACTTAGAGACCAGGGCTTTTCCAGCCTTCCACAGCTGGGAAGGAGAAGCACACATCCTTCCTTTTTAGAAACCCTTCCTGGCTATATTTAGAGCAGCCGTTCTTAACTGGGAATCTGTGGCCTATTGAGGGACCATGAGCAGGTTTTCAGGGGTCCTCCAAGCAGGGATGGTGTTAGATTTGTTGGGTCCAGGACAGAAAACTGAAGCCAGAATCACACCACGCAGGGCTGAAGCCTGGGGTAGAATTTTTATAGCATGTTGGGGGGAGAGCTCAGAAAGAAAAAGGTTGAGAACCCCTGGTTTAAAGCCCTTCCCATCCTTCCTTAACCCTAGTCTCCCCCTCCCAAGGGTAAGCAATCTCGATTTTAGCAGGTGCTGTTTGCAATGTGCAGTCAGATGACCTGCGTCACGTGCTCCCTGAACTAATTCCCTCAGTCTTGGAACAGCGTGCAGCCATGCACACCCTGCTGCAATACCAATACATGGACAAGGCTGACATTGTGGGTAACACCGAAGTCCAGGTCACTTTGGGTTTGGGGTAACGGTTCAGAGGAGTTTTTATTTTGTCTGAAATTGTTTGTTCATCCTAAATAAACTCCAAGGCAAAAATATTAGCGCTACTCCTGCATGACAATTTACTTGGCTTTAAATGTTTATTATACACAGAAATCCTAAAAAAAGCAGAAGAGCTTCTATTCATTGTTGTAAAGCAAAACAGACAGTATGGGGGAAAATTCTATTTAATCTAGTTTTTATATTCTTACTCTTTTCATATGGAAACTTGTGGTCTATTACAGAAATAATTTCTGATCATCATTTCAAAAGAAGGATTGAATTTTTCATGAACTACTGTAAGGTACACTTTATTGGCAATCTTCCGTCCCCGTGTCCCCCAGATTGCTTTATGAGCCATTCCATTCTGCAAATCTCATCAACAACTGAACTCTACCTCTGAACTGTTTACCAAAATTACATTAAGATTTTTAGTATAGTATCACTAGAATTCAAGGGAGAAAAGACATTTCTAACTGGAATAAGACCTCAGGAGCGTGGCTGTATTTACAAACCATATATATCTTGTTTAAAATACCCTTAAGACTAGTTCCAGCAAAACTTTCAATTGCTATAAAAACTTAATGGGCCTCAACATTTCAAGCTGCCACAAAGCCTAACCGTGATACAGGAACTATGTCTCTTCTGCTTCCTCGTAGAATCTCATAGGACACAAAGAGCCCCTAAAGGCGAAGAGCTCTAGACATCTGACGATCTTTCCCTGAGCTGACAGTAATGACACTTACACATAGGGCCGATTCCCAGAGGCCAAGCAATTATACAAATGATATAGGATTACCATTTGAAGGGGAGATGCCGGTCTGCTGATAATGTCTATTCAGGCTTTGCAAACACGCATGCGAACAAAAAGATTCAGTGCAAAGCAGGCTGGAAATTATTCTGAAGACTAAAGATGCTAAAGTAGTAATTGCCTTGTCTCACTGGTAAACACACAAAGACTGGCACACCAAAAGGAGAGTTAGGAACAGCACAGTGAAGGCACTAAGACAGCAACAGTCACATCATCATCATTTGGCTAATGGGTCACTGTCTGCACCCATCCAGATCATTTGATGGTCTGACTTTAAGAGGTTTCCACTAAGCCCTATCCATAACTGCTGTGCCTACAAAGAGCTAAGCCACAGAGTCTGCCCATTAGTTTAATTTAGCAGAGACAGTGTTTCTTAATTGACATGAAGCAAAGAGCAGATATCAGATCCCAGGGTTCATTCCACTCCATCACATGAGGTCTGTGTGTAAAAGTAGACAGCAGCCTCTCAAGAGATGCCTTGTTTCCCATAATTTCCCTCGTTTCTTTCCTCTCATGTTATATTTCCTATAAGAGTTACTAGTGTAAGGAGCAAAATGACAAGTTAGAGTATTGGTACTGTTTGATTAAAGATGCCAGCAAGGTGCACAAATATTTGTCAGTCACACAATGCATGGATAAAAGAGATATCCCTGTTTGACTGTGTGAGCAATAACATACCTCTGTCCATCAGGCCACACTATGGACTGTAAGAGAACATAAGGCATTGGATATTTGAGGGCTTTGCCATACTTAATTAATCCAGAGAGCAAGTTAAACTTTGAAAAGTTCTTTAATTCTGAGCATTTGATCCTACAGCCTCAGCACTGCATCTAGCAACTTGTTAAATTACAGTGTTCTGGCACCCCAGCACAAGGCTGTGGTACATCCTGTTTTAATGACCATTCTGTGCTATATTGTTCAGGTTGAAGTCACTCATTTAGCTTCAGAGTGGTTTCTCTCTCTCTCTTCTGAGCTACAAAGATATATCAAAAGCTGTATGGATTGAGCATTTGTTCTCCTTGCTCCTTAACTATAGGGTATAATTTCTGTATTTTTAACTTTGTGAATCACTTTTTAAGGTTAAGCTCGAAGAAATATTTTTTTGTTTCATTTAGCTTGTTAAATACTTCATCATATTTGTGTTTTTATTAGCTGGATGCAGCCCTCTGGGGTACTCTTATGAAAGATGCTTTTGAACTGTAAATGTGATTGATTAGATATTATGGCTTATATTATTCTACTTGCATGGTGCCTTTGAGACCAAGAGATTGGAGATCTTTCTTGTTGAATAGGTCCTGTGATAGGTACCCCCCCCTCTCTCTGTCTCTCTCTCTCTCACACACACACACACACACACACACACACACACACACACACACACACACACACACACACACACACACACACAGAGACAGAGACAGAGACAGAGACAGAGACAGAGACAGAGACAGAGTAGAATGAAGAGAGCGAGCCACTTCATGCTTAGCGTATTCTCTACTGGAGTCTATGGAGCATCACAACAGCAGCCTCAAATAGCCTGAGGGATGATAAGATGGGCAAAAGGATATAAAAACACATATAACTATACAACTGCTTATTCATGTTGCACGTGCCATTCAATTGCCTTCAAAGGATGTGTTTCCAGATGTATAAATGGACACGAAAGTACTTTCATTTAGCAATGCATCTTTTAAGAAGACTGTACTCTGAACTGAGAAGAAGGATCCAGAATTGAAGATATGGGACACATCCAACCAAAAGTAGTTTTTAATAAAAAGGCAGACTATTATTGTGCCTTGAAATGACCGGTCAATTTCAGATGAACACCAGATTTGTGTGGCTAGTTGAACTCCAACAATTCCATGACAATATTTTTTCCTAGAGCTGATCAAGTGATTAAAAAAAATTGCGCTGTTAAACAATAGTAGAATAACATTTATTTAAATATTTGATTTTTTCTACATTTTCAAAAATATTGATTTCAATTACAACACAATCCAAAGTGTACAGCGATCACTTTATTACAAATTTGCACTGCAAAGAAGAAATAAAAACTCACCAGACCGTATTCTCTAAGGGGGGTGTACGTGAGGGGCTGCCTAGTGGGGGGCAGTGGAGTGCATCACAGGGGGGCTGGTCCTGGGAGCAAGTGTCCGGCCAGGAACAACTGGGCACAACAAAGGGAGCAGGGTGTAAGCAGGCCGGAGAGCAAGGGGCTGACCAGGGGCAATGGGGGACAGTGCAGGGAGAAAGGAGGGTCAGGATCCCTTCATCTTTGCAGGAGTTGGGATGAGTCACTTGTTCCTCTGTCCTCTTCTCTTTTCCCTCTCTGGTGGCAGCTGTGAGTTATTGCACCTGACCAGACACAGGTTCCTCTGCAATTGATGCCTCCCTTCCCACCCAGAGATCTGTGATGAATGCATTAAAAAAACTTAATCCATTGTGTTTTCAGTTAATCGCAGGCATTAACTGCAATTAATTGACAGCCCTACTTTTGGCTGTAAGAAGTAGGGGGAAACTATTTTAAAAGTGAGTTGTATGTTATCCAGGGAGGGATATGTTAAAAGTAGGGCAATCAATTGCCATTAACTCAGTTACAACATGGAATACAAACTGCACAGTGCTCACTTTATATTATTTTTATTACAATTATTTGCACTGTAGAAATGACAAGCAAAACACAGTATTTTTCAAGTATTGTAGTGCAATCTCTGCATCATGAAACCACAACTTACAACAGTAGAGTGTTTTTTTCACAGAACTGCACTCGAAACAAAACAATGTAAAAGTTTAGCACATACAAGACCACGCGGTCCTACTTCTTGTTCAGCCAATCACCAAGACAAACAAGTTTGTTTACATCTATGGGAGATCATGCTGCTTGCTTCTTATTTACAATGTCACCTGAAAGTGAGAGCAACTGTTCACATGTCACTGTTGCAGCTGGCCTTGCAAGGTATTTATAATGTTGGATATGCTAAATATTTGTGTACCCCTTCGTGCTTTAATTTCCAGATTGCACTCCTCTTTTTTTAAAAAAAAAATCTTGTTTACAATGCAAATATTTGTAATAAAAATAACAATAGAGTGAGCACTCTTCATATTCTGAATTGCAATTGAAATCAATAAATTTGAAAATGTAGAAAGATATTAACATTTATAATACATTTAAATTAGCATTCCAATACTGCTTTACAGTGCGACTAAAACTGCGATTAATTGTGACTGTATTTTAATCTCACGATTAATTACAATTTAGTTTGATAGCTCTAATTAAAATTAACACATGTAATTGAAAAGCTATCTGCATTTCACATGCACAGAATTAAAACTCAACAAAGCACCTACAAGAACAATTGAAATTTATGTAGAACATAAGCATATGTAGAACATAATATTAAGAATGCAGTTCTCCTAATGAATTGGTGCAATCCAGAATTTGTAACTAATTAGAACAGAAGCCTACAATAGTTAGGCTATTTTGGAGAGAACAGCTAAGGTGCATTGCCATATGGTTCCAAAAGATCATTTAATACATTCCAAACAGTTAGAAGAATGCGTGCGTGCACACCTGTAAGTTGGCCAGATACTAATACTGCCTCAACTCAGCCACTGACCACAAGCACAACTGCTTATATTGCGTGAGTTAGGATAGCGATGGTAGAAGGAAAATGGAGTAGGGACAAGTTAACAAAAAAGTGCTGTTCAAATTCCAAATTGAATTTTCATTAAGCAATCTACTAATTAAAATATATATTTATCATACTACTATAAAAGCTACAGATGTAAAGCCAGACTTTTTAGTCCTTTAGGCCAGGAACTGCATCTTTTTACACATTTGAACAGACCCTAGCACAATGTGACCTCATCCTGGGTTAGGGCTTCTGGGTGTCAGTCTAATGTACAAATTAAAAAACACCTGTGTTAAAAGAACAGTAAGGTTGCAAAGTCAAGCACTCTAAAATTAGAAAATGCCAACATGAAGGTTGCCTGTTCAACGTTAATTCAGTGCTTGTATGCATATGCATTATGATAGTCTATGAATATATTATCACATATACAATAAAATAAAATAATTTGCCCCCACAATATTTAAGTTTGGCAGCCTAAAATTAGAGGTTTGATTTTCAAAAAAAGATACTGAACACCCGCCACTCGTAAGTACCTAAAGAGAGATTACGCACCTAACAGTTAACATACATTTAAAAAAAATTTGTTTTTGGCAAGATGTTTATTTAAACAATCTCCTGCTAAGGACAGTGTCAGTAATTAGCCTCATCTTGAACAAAGATCAAGAGCAGCAACTGTTAAAAAGTAGAACCACAACATGTTCTTAGACTGCAGACTGAAGGACTAATCGTTACTAGAGATAGTCTGAAAACCAGAACTTCGGGTCTTTACTCCATCCAACTCTTGGAAAGTTTGGATCTAAAAACTTACTTCCCAAAGGAATTAATAGCCTTATGTAAAACCATGATACCCATGAGATACCTCACTAACCACAGGACTTATAACCTTTTTCCTCCCTTATCACAGAAAGTATATGCTATTCCCATTTGCTGCATCACATCTGCAATTATATCACAAGCTCTTATATGTATCATAGATTCGAAGGTCAGAAGGGACCAATATGATCATCTAGCCTGACCTCTTGCACAATGCAGGCCACAGAACCTCACCCACCCACTCCTGCAATAAACCTCTAACCTAAGACTAAGTTAATAAAATCCTCAAATCATGACTTAAAGACATTAAGATACAGAGAATCCACCAGCATGCTCTATGCTACAGAGGAAGGTGAAACCCCCAACCCAGAGCCTTTGCCAATCTGCCTGGGAGAAAATTCTTTCCCGAACCCAATATTGCGATCAGTTCAACGCTGTGCATATGGGCAAGACGCATCCGTCAGACACCCAAGAAAGAATTCTCTGTAATAAGTTAGAACCCATCCCATCAATCATCCCATTGACATAGCTACCACCAGGAGCCAATGATCAGTCAATTCCCAAACGAGGCTGTCCCATTATACCATCCCCTCTATGAATTTATCAAGCTCAGATTTGAAACCAGCTAGATTTTTTGGCCCTCCCTACCTCCCCTTGGAAAGCTATTTTAGAACCTTACTCCTCTGATGGACATATATCAATTTTATTAAAATCTAGTACACTGAGTACCTAATAAAAAAACAAAACTCCCTGTATGACATCCAGAAAAACCTGTGAGACAGAAGATTATTTTCTGTCATTATTCCTCCCACAGAACTAGCTTTGATGTCAGTGGATGCTTTCCTCAGTGACTAGGAGGTAGAATACAACCCAGTTGAAGGCTTCAGTAAGAATGGACTAAAGACATAATTCTGCAGCAGAGAGCTTGTAGGCAAAGGGCTGTACCCCCACAGATCCCACTGAAGCAAACAGCCTTTGCAGTGGCCTAGCTGTCTGTCCACACATCATCGCTTGCAGGACAGGGGCCTTGCAACTGTTCTCATTCCTTTATCTTTATGACCAGTGGCAAGTGGAAAGCAAAAGCCATCAGTTGCCTGATTTTCTTCAAACGCTCAGTGCAAAACTAACGATTAACTCGCCCTCTCCTTCCACAGAAGGTTTAAAAGGTTTTTAGACTTGCATATTTTTTAAAAAGGGGGAAACTTACCCCATTGCTCTTTGTCTCACTGTCAGATTCACGTGCCGCATTCTGTTCTTTTCCTATCTTTGTCACGAAAACGAAGTACATTTTCTGAATTCTAATGCCTGAATGTATTCATTGACATTTAGTAATGTGTTTTACTACTCTGGCCTGTGCACATTTTGTATTGCTACTGCCTGGTCATTCCCCTCCCCGCCCCCCATGTCAATCAGAATGTTGTTGTGAGAAGCAACACATTACACAAACTGATGAGGTAGCTTTTTAATTTTCTTACTGCACAGCCTTGGAAATAAAGGTTATGAATTGTAACAACAACAAAAGGCAGTTCATGGCTTTGGAGCCAGTTTCCTTCAGAAGCTACTTCAGTATTGCTAACGGTCCAGACTCATAGCAACAGCATGCAAAAGAAAACACAGCAACCCTTTGGAATACATAAGCTGATTTGGTAGAGAGTGAGATCCAAGTCTTTTTCATGATCTAACACAAGATTCTATTTTAAAGCCAACAGCACGTATTTTGATCAAGTCAATCTGAGAAAAATGCACTTGAAATTTGCAAAGAGCATTAACTGAATAATAGATCTTTCATGTCACTTCCCCGACTGGTAGCATTTAGCTAGTGTGAAAGATAGCTATTGAAAAACCTGCACTTCAGTGTCAAAGATAGGTATTTTCATAATCCCAAACATTGCTACAGATAGAATTTAACACTGTGGAACAGTCTTCCAAGAGAGTAATAAAATAAATATTATCCATGAACATACTATTTTTCAACCCAAAGTCTTCACAGTGTGCATCTGAACAGCAAAATTAAAATCCAGCCATCTCTATAATAGAGGCCAAAAGCAAAGGCTATGTCTACACTTGCTAATTTAAATCAACTTTAAGTCAACTTTCTTAAGTCGATTTAGCATGTCCACATTCAAAAATTAAGTCGACTTACAGGGGACCCTGCCAAATCAACCTATAGTGTCTGCACTGGATGCCTAAGTCGACTTGTAGGGGTTAGGTGAACCTGGGACAGGTCCACGGTGGCAGGGGGCACCCCTTGCCAAGTGCCGGGGGCTCAGCCTTTGCCCCATTGTACCTTGGTACAATGGGGCAAAGGGATCCTGGCAGGGTATAGGAGCGGGGTGGGCAGGGCTCTGCCCTGCCCTGTGGGGGAGGCATGCCAGGCTCTGCCTGTGCCAGCCACCCTGGCAGGGAGGGCAGTGGAGAAGCCCTAAAACCCCCTAAGTTGACTTAAAGCCGACTTAGGGCTACTCCACATCCACACTGGCTAAGTCGACTTTCTAAAGTCGACTTAAAAGGAGGTTTAAGAAAGTCTATTTGATTTTCCTTAAGTCGACTTAAGGAAAATGTAGTGTAGACGCAGATTAAATTAAGTCAATTTAAGCAAGCTTAAGTCGACTTAATTTCTAAGTGTAGACACAGCCGTACAGAGCACAGACACAATACAACACATTTGGAGAAGGTGAATGGGCCCAGGGTACCAGAACAAACTCCTAAGCTTATGGAAAGGTGCCATAGCAGCCTTAGGTCTATGCAGAAAAGACCACTATTTTAAAGGCCTCACCTGAAAGCCTCTTCTCTGGAAGAAATATTTAAAAGGAGGTTGTAATATGTGGTAGAAGTTACACAGTTAGCAGCCCATGTGTGCTAGCACAGATTTGGAATATATGACCTAAAGCTATTAAGCCTTTTCCTTTTATTCTAGGGTAAAATACTGGCTTCACTGACGTCTATGGGAATTTTGCCATTGACTTCAATGGAGCCAGGATTTCACCCCAAATATTTGTGTCTCTTCAGGGGAAATCCTAAAGGAAGAGAGTTTGAAATCTTTCTAGTTTTCTCATGGGAGGGTGCTTTCTTTCAAATAACCAGGAAGATGTTTTTCTTCTTGGAAAAAACAACTGTTTTTTCCCTTCTTTGATCACACTAGCCTGTCCTCTTAATGCGAGGTCGCATCATTGGTTCCTTTGCTATCCACTTCTCATATGCACCCCATTCCTGTCATCTTTATTCAGGCAAATCACCCACTCACTTCAACAGGAGTTTTCTCTGAAGTAGAGAAAGCAGCAGCTGGTGCATATTAGAACCTATTCCAAATTAACCAGTTTGTTCAGGGTGAAAGTCCCATACATGTAAGTACGTTTTAAATTCCAGGGTAGTTCTACAGAATTCCCCAGAGACTATATAGATTACAGATTTATTTTGAAGAGCTGTGTATTTTATACATTTACTGCAACTTAGATTTACAGATTTGCTGCTATTTCAAAATGCTAGATGGCTATAACAGTATTTTATGTTGTTTCACAGCTGGGCAAGATAAAAGAATCTGCAGGGGGTTAGTGAAACGAAATAAATGTTTTGCTATTCAGATCTATACAGTGTGCAAGTAAAATCCATCATCAGAAGTGCTTCTATAGATTTTGCAGAAAAAAACCTCTTTAAATGCCTTTCCTATTAACATTGTCATAATACATACCAATGTTTTTTCATGCCTTCTAAAACATGCCATTAATAATCAAATAAGGATTTCTGATAACTCATTTAGCAACATTTAGCACATAATATTTATATGCCTGATTTTTCTTTTATACGCTCACTCTACGGCAAAATTAAATATAATGTATTTCTTAGAAAAATAAATGTATATTAATGATCAATGAATGCCTTTCTGCTACTTTTCAGAATACATTATACCTATCTGTAGCCATCAAATTAAATCTGAAATGCAATGACGTTTGCACTCATAGTACAGTGCTCAATATTCTGAGCTAGATACAGTAAATTGGTTTAAGAAAACTGGGGCAGCTTGAAAACAAGAGAAAGAAAAATGACTAGAAGGGAACATGCTAGCAGGGCATCTGAATTCCCCTACTGAGAAGCAGGCATTTCAGGTCTCAGAAATGTGTTTTATGTTTACACCCAGTACCAACCTCGCCATTTGTCATGAGCATAATTTAGAACAGAAAAGACAGTATATTCTTCTAGAAAAAAATACGTTTAGTCAAATATAAAAAATGTTTCAAACTCTCTGTTTTGCCAGATGGGGCAGAAAACCCTACAGTTGTGCTTCAAACCAATAGCCTTGGTGCATTTGATTTACTTCTAGGGAAGCCATTCTTATATCTGGGCTGAAAACATATTTGTCAAAGCAACTGTAATATATTCACACCAATGAAGTCACGCTATGGTTTTATACCAACAAATAGAAGAGAAACTACATTAACCTTTACAAGGATTAAATGTGGATTTTCAAAATTATTTGGGTGGCTTCTCTTCTGGAATGATCACAGAAGAATGATCTAAGTACTAGAATAGGCATCAAAACTAGAGTTCCAACCCTGACATTTTTCATTTTCTCCCTTTCTTTCACTTTTCTCTCTGCCTCCCTTGGCAATAATCAGTTAACCTCCTCTTCTTCAATTTCCTTAGCAGAAGTAGCGGTAATAACAATAATGCACCATCAATAAAGTCACGAAGATGAATGTTTGTACAGTCCTTTAATGACAAAGCATTTAAAACTTATTTATGACAATTTTTGCATTTGTAGTTAGGGAAGGTGGGATATTTTGAAAGAATTTTACCACGATAATTTCCTGTTCTCCTGAGAATAGAAGCTCAAACAGTAAAGCTAGAAAATAAACCCTTCTGTTCATTTTGCATGTTTTTCCCAGCTTCTTTTTATTCTCTTCAGTTTATATACCTTTGGGTTTTCACTCATTTTTGTGCTTTTGCTATTTATTTGATTAAATTGTTGAAAGTCACTTTAAAAAAAAAGGTCTCATCAAGCTTTTTCTAAATAAATACTATTGAAAAAACTTCCCAAAAAAACAAGTGAAACAGGATAACAAAGACTGCTGTCAACCAACCTGCAAAAATACACAATTTTATCCTTTCAGTTTCAAAATGTTAGAGATAATATTGTATTAGGAGCATTTGAAAATGGCCAAGTTTGTACACATTTACTTAAATTCGAAGGACCGCATGCTGTTCGGATATATACACAACTCCTGACTGATGTAAGTGGAAATTACACAATGGCAGCCAAACGCTCCATTTGATGATGACTCACATTGTACATGCATAATTCTTATACTTAGAGCCCTGCATGGATACAAATATGTGAATCCGCATCCGATCTGCATCTGCAAGAAATGGCCCACGGATATCCATGTTGTATCTGCGGATGCGGATATAATGCGGGTATCCGCAGATATCCACGTATTTGCAGGGCTCGAGCCCTGCACAGATCAAAATATGTAGATCTGTATCCGGTCTGCATCCGCAAGAAATGGTCTGCGGATATCTGCATTTTATCTGCGGATGCGGATATCTGTGGATATAATGCGGATATCCGTGGATTTGCAGGGCTCTACTTATACTGCTATGGTACAGCCAAGCTCTTTGCTGAATGCATTGCCTTATCTTCAAAACTTATAAACCTCTCTTGGGGAGAGTCACAACACTAACATGAGATTAACTAGTTTTCTTACAGATAAGCCTCCTACATCAAGTCACAAAACAGCGGAGAATACCTACCTGATCAATTGCACCAGAGGAGCATGACTCTATCAAGAGACTATCAAGGACACCCTGCATCATTAAAAGTTTTAGGAGAAGTCACGTGTACTGGGGTTTGACAATTCCTGAAAACTAGTTGATTTTAAATAAGCAATGTACCTGGTGACAAAGAAAATGGGTTACCTACAATAGCCCCAGTTCTGCTAGCACCTGTGCATGTGAGTAATTTTTCATACAGGAGTAATCCCATTGAAGCCAGATCTGAGAATTTAGAGTGCTGGTTCTTGGTATAATCACATTGAGTTCAGCTGGGCTACTCACATGTGTATGATTTTCAGGATCAAGGCCTACATTCAGTTCTGTCTACTCAACCATCAGCTACAGCCAAAACACACAGGCGAAACATAGGGCAGCAATTCAAAGAGAAGGAAAAGAAACATACTATTGTGAAAGAAGCAATACAAAGCGTGTATCTTTTGCCAGAGGCACCTTAGGTCTTCCAGGTCCCTAGTGAATGCCCACTGTGGGACCCCCTATAGGCTCCCCAGTGCCAGCCCCAGCTCCCTGCCGGAGGCCCTAAACACCTCCCCCCCCCCAGCCCCAGATCTCTGTGGTCAGCCCCCACCCCCCATGGCCCTGGCACTTCATGCTTGCCCCCGCAGTCCCCCCAACAACCCCAGCACCCCACTGGAGGCCCTAAAATCTCTCCCCCTCCACAGCCCTGACTCCCTGCTGCAGCCCTCCAGCCAGTCCTGAGTGCCCCACCACTGGCCCCAGCCCCGGCTCTCCGCCACGTGTCCTGCAGGGCCCTAGGTGGGTGCCTGCTTTGCCTACCCCAAAAGCCACCTCTGTCTTTTGCAATTTGTGTTTTGTGAGTCCTTTTTATTCATTTGTTAAACTAAAAAAAGTTCAGATGTACCAGGACTGTTCCGGACAAAACACAAGGTGTCTAACACGAAGAAACAGGGGAGATATGGTTTGGTTTTATTCTAAATCTAGTGCAGCTGGTAGACTATACTTCTGAAACTGTTTTACCAAACAGCGCAAAGTACAGGGCCAATCCTGTACTCTTTGAAGTCAACTGAGTTTTGCTATCAACATTATTAGTGAGAGCAGGTTGAGTGAGGCCCAGTATCTGTTTCTGGAATGCCATCCATCATTTCTGACACGCAGCATCAGGAAAGTTTTCTTGTTTCATGGAAGACCACACAAAGTTGACTTAGACATTGTAATTGATGTGTTCAGAAAAGAGGCATATGGGGAGAGGGAGGGAAAGAAAGGATACTTCCAACATAGAATTTGTTCCTAAAAATACTGATCTGGAAATAGTGGGTAGAGTACTGCTATGTCAATAAAATGGAATACACATTGACCTGCATGGATTAAAATGCTGGCAAGAGATTTCTTTCTTAGCTGGCTCAAGGTAAATCCAGAGTAAACAGATGATAGTAGGAAGAACACTGGCTATGAACTTCTCTACCACCAAAAAAAAAGAATGAACCTGTCTTATCACATGTAGGGCTCACTGAAAGATTAATATCTATAAACAGGTTTCTCTTCTCTCCACCTAACTAATGAAGCAAACTAAGGGACAAGCAAAGGCATCCTGGATAACAAAAGAAATGGAGGAAGAAGAGTGAAAAATACAGATTCCACTTCATACAGAAATCAAAGCAAATCTAATGTTTGTATCTGGCTTTGAGACACCACGATTTACAGATGCATTAAAAATGCATAGATAAATTCTAAAATATCTTTAAGAACCACTGAACAAAACATCTGCTTACCAAATGGAAAGTATCTAAAAAGGTTATAGGTTGCTGAAAATTATTTGTTTTATTCTTATTTACATTGTCCTCAGTCATTATGTTCTTTTGTTCCAATTTCTTTAAGCTGTAAGAGTTTAAATAAACAGGTGTGTGCAGCCATAATGTTTGTTTATATTAGTCTTTGATCAAGCCTAAATGCAACAAATTAGGAAGAGCCTTCAAGTAGTAACTAACTATATTATAAAAATAACAACAAAATATTTGCATAGCCCACATAGGTATCTCTGATCTAACCTATCAAAGACACTGGTCAAGCCATTATGAAATGACATAAAAGACCCTCAGTAAATCCGAGAGGAGAAATGTGGAACTGGGCATGAGCCAATCAGGAAAAGGGACAGGGGTAGGAAGTGGCCTGCATGAATAGCACATTCTACTCTAAGAATGATGGAAAGGGGAGATCCTAAGGGTTTAACCTAATCTCATTTTATGGTGTTGGATTTATGCCTGTAACGTCCATTAACACTGATAGAAGTTGCACACAACTCCCAAAAAACAGGAACCGAATATATTACAACTTGCATTTCAATATTTGTGTAGTCCACATTTGAAGAATGTCATCCACATCAACCAATGGATTCATTTAAAGAAGAAAAAACAGATTAATGTGTTGTCATAAGCAAACCGGGGAGGTCCACTTTTCCTCTAAATCCCTTTCAAATTCAAAAAGGATTGATTAACCTCAAGTGTTATCCAGGTAGAGTTACAGTCTGAGAGAATGCATCCAGAAGAGTCTCCATTTGTTCATAATGCCACAGTGTTTATCTTTGGTACACAGAAAATACCCTTCTCCTCCCAAGAGAAACCAAAGTCATGTAATTTAATTACAAAAAATAAGAAAACCAGCTGGTTATGCCCTTTCCTTTCACATCAGGAACCCTGAGACTGGCTACTATATAAAACAGTGGTTCCCAAACTGGGGGGCATGAAAAAAATACAAGGGGTTGCAAGGCTGTGAAATTTTCCCAACTCGTGAAGAAAATGCAGCACCATCCTTCACATTAAATTTGTTCTCTTTCTGCTATTTTTATTTTCAGTTACATTTTGAGAGAGCAAATGGGAAGAACAGCCCAGTCATGAGCTCTCTTGTTTCCACATTAAATTAGTTTTGTTTCTGGTATTTCTTATTTCAAATTACATTTTTATTAAATTTTTGCATCAAGAAAACCTATTTGTGGTTATTTTTAATTGTACAATTATGAATTGAATTTTTGTTAAAAGGGGGTTGGATGATGGTAAAGGAAATGTGGGGAGGCATGAGGGTTTCTCAAAAATCAGAAAGGAGGCCTGATGCCGAAAAGTTAGGGAGTTTCTGATTTAAAAGGATAGGGAAGCTGGGGAAAGCATGGAATTAAACATGAGGGAGTCCTATAGAAAACCCTCCAGTCGCTTCTTTTCCATTTTAGCAGCCTGTGGTGGGACAGGTCCCTACCCCAATCAGAAAGGGGTTAAGGAGTTCCTCTGCGCACAGTCAGCTCCAATCCAATACAAACTGAGGCCTGTGAAATTTGTAATGGTTTTACTCCTTAAAAGGGAAGATCCCAGCCTAGTACACAGTAGCACTCAGAGATAAGCAGAGCAAGAGCTTCCCGCTCCACAGAACAAGGGCTACTGACCAGAAGAATGTCTGGAAAAATCTCTGTTGTGTGGACCCTCTGAAGTCACCTTTTGTTTCCTCTTGTTGTTTATAAATCCAAGCATGGCCTGGGTGCTTCGGACACAAATTAGCGGCCCAGACTTTCACAGAAGTGTCTAGTCTCCAGTCTTGTGAGGAACTTGCCAAGGAACCTAGACTCTTTTGTAGTTTGCAGTATCATTTGGTTTATCCTTCCCATTTTGGCACTGCTTTATGCCTAGAAATATTTACAATCAGAGAACCACAATCCAAGCTCTAAACTGGCTCTACAGCAGGGGTCTCAAACACGCAGCCTGTGGAGTTACTTCCTGCAGCCCACAATGACACCCAGAATTTGAAAAAAAAGATATAATTTATAATGTAAAATTTAAGTGTGTTTATTTGCTTATTTTGTCTCTCTGATGATACCACCATCTTGACTTTAATAGCCTACTATATTATATCACTCTTCATTTTTTTCATTTTTGACTATACTTTTTTACCATTGTATGAAAAGGTTTCAGTGATGCAGCCCTCAGGCCAATATCCTAGTCCTCATGTGGCCCTCGTGGTTATTTGAGTTTGAGATCCCTGCACTACAGCATGGCTACAGACAGAGAAGGTTGTTTGTGATGACAAAGATGTCCACCCTCCCTCAAAGGGAGTGCCCTACAGGTACAATCTACAATACAACCACAGTCAAAAATGACATTCAATTACAGAGGAGCTTAACCACTCTGAAATATATATCAGCAAAAGCTGATCCATGCACCAAAGAAAAAATTAACAAGCCACTTCTATGGCATACGAGTCTTTGTTTCCTCAGTTCTGGCTATCAATCACACCACCACTTCAAGCTACTGCATATAATTAATTCTGCTAGTTCCAGAAATGCTTCATTTCCTTAAAAGAAAATTACTGTTACTTCAGTAAGAATATTAACATATGTCTACAGCCAATCCTTATTCAGAGCTGAAGGAAATTTTTAAAAAAAAATTACCAGTGATGGTGGATTTTTTTCTTATTAACAAGATAAGTGATTTATGTAGCAGGAACAGTGTAATAGATCTATGATTTGTCCTGCTGATGATTAATGAGAAAGCACTGATTATTTTGGTATTTTAAAGAAAAATTAAATATTGCTTTATAATACATTATTGACCTTTACTATACATAAAATGCCTCAGAAGAAATAAATTTTACAGTCATCTGCAGCGAATTTTGCAACAACTTTAAATTTTTTCTGTTATAGGTCCTTGATCATTTAATATAACCTCTTTTTTTAATGTACATATTTATATAGTAGAATAATGTTGCGTATGGCTGGAATAACTTGTTTCTAAACAAACTGTGAAATTGCAAGTATTTAATGCTTTGCTGAAAGACGTTTTTCTAATACGAGTAATAAAAAAACACTTCTGCAGAAATATGAAATCACAAATACAAAACAATCAACTTTAAAAATATATGGCTGGCTTCATTTGCATTGAAACCTAAATACTGCTTATTTTAGCTCCCCAAGAATGCATGTCAACATTATTGCTACAGATGGTGCAAAAGCGTTTAAAGGTAACCTGTATTTGTCTCCTGACGTTTCAGCTAAATCGGAGAAGAAAAATAAGATTTGCCTGTCTCTCTGTAAATCTACAGTATGTGCATGAGAGAGGATTGATAAAGCTGGACTAATACTGTAAACGATTTCAAGTTTCTTGAATTTTTATATTCAGCTGTAACCTCTGTCATTGTTGACTCTGCCCTGTCTGTAGATCCACACATTCAGGCAGTGTCTAAATGCATCCTTTCCTCTTTGTCCACCCAGGTGAAGCTCATTCAGGTCCTCATCATTTTGGTCTTGACTACTGCAACCTCCTCCTTTCCAACTTTGGCTATCACAACTCAAGTCCATTTAAAAATCCCATGGCTAAATACATGTTCATTCTGATTATATCAGCCCTTCAGTGATTCCCTCCACTAGACTCTCTTTCATGTCTAAATCAAATCATAAGTTTACCTTTATGGCCCCTCATGACTCAACTTCTTCCTCCCCAGCTGATCTAGTCAGAATGTTGACTATTCCTTTACTTCCAGAAACCTTCCCAGCCTTCACTCCCTACCTGTCAGTTTCTCACATTACCTCCTCCATGTTTCTCCTGCACAGTTCCTCATGCCTGAGCAAGACGACACTAGATATGTTCCACACAGCCATTACCTTGTCCTCCTCCATCCTTTCTCTGGGATGCCTAAAAATCCTGCCGGCTGACAATGAAATAGGCTGGTGATGAATGGTGGCTGTTCTCCTCCTCCTTCCCTTAGTAATACCCTCATCCTTTCCATTCCTCTTCCTACCTCTGCCGTGGTAAAAAAAAATACCTCACTAAGACTACCTGTAAATTAGCCGTGTCTTCACCCTTTCAGTTGTTTGTATTTCATACCTTCAGACCATTGCCTTTGTCTGATCTGTGTCTTGGATTGTAAGGCTCCAGGACAGCAACTGTTCCATATCTATGTTTGTACAGCACACAGTACAATGGAGTCCCAGCCCCGTTGGAGCCTTTGGGCATTACTCTAATATAAACATTTAGTCATAATCCCAACCATAAGGAATTCACTGTGGCCATGCTTGTTTTGTGCATTTGCTTTCTGCCTTATTTGAGGAAGAGTGTTTTACTGATACTAATTTTAATGAAAAACAGGTTTCAAAGTTGGGCACAAACTTATTCATGGAAACCCAATTTTACCTTTGAATGCACGAACATCCATGCTAGAACTGATTGCATACTCACCCAACCAGAAAACAGAAACCATTATTTATAACTTATCTGGCCAATCACAAATAAGCAACACAGCTCACATACTGAATATCAAATACTTGCATAGAACAGATCACGATCAATCTATAGAGGGAAAAAATCAGCTCAGACGGAATAATGAATACATTTGAAGAAATAAAGATCTATTCAAACAATTCGAAAAGAAAAAGACCAAACTAGCTGGAGAAATTAGTCATGAATAATTTGCTAATCTCAACTGATCATGAAAATATTGTGTATGAACAAAAAACATGGTATTTATATTTTTGTGTAAACCAAAAATAGAATTTCATTATTTATTTTGAGACATCACATTTTCCTAGGCTTCCTAAACTCAATCACAATACAAAGAACAGTACTACCATAATTTATAAAAATAAACGTCAGGCAACAAAAATAATCCCTACAAAACATACAGGAAAAAAATCACTTTTTGAATGACCATATTCCATTATAGAAAAGAGATTTACAAGAGAGCCTCAGATTATAGTTGTTCCAGTGTGAATAGCAGCAAATCCAGCAAACTGTTAACCAAATTTGATAAGAGCACAATTACCTTTAGCAATCTCCTGGAACAATACACCTCCCAGAAATACTCTTAGTACCATAATAAAAAGAATTGTGATTATATCAAATTATTTCATCTAGTAAGGAGGATGTCACACATTGTGGAAGACAGGTCCACTGATGGGGTTGGGGGGATCACTTGCCAAGGAGGCCAGTGATTTTAAAAGGGCCTGGACAGGTGGGATAGGTCCATGGGTAGCAGGTAAAGCTTTCTCTTTGGGAAGCTAGTTGCCCATCCCACCTCTTTTCCCCGTGGACCCACTCTCCCCTGCTTGCCTCCAAGTCCCTCTTTCTCCCCACTGCTCTTTCCCTGGTGCTGCTCACCATGTCTACCCCTTCCCCTTCCTCCCTGCTCAGCCCCCTGACCATTGCTCACCACCCCAGGGGAAGGAGGTGTGTGGAAGGGAGGGAGCTGAATGGGGGCAGGCACCGGAGCTGACGAGGGGGACGGTGAGGGAATGCAGCAGCGAGCAGGCAAGGCCTGAGACAGAGCAAGGGTGGATTGTGAGTGGGACCATAAGTAGAAGAGGCAGGATGGGGATGTAGCCTCCCCAAGCTGAAGATCCTTCCACTGTCCATGATCAGAAACCAAAGCCATCCCTTTCTAGGGGTGCCATTAGCAGCTCTGCCCTGGAGCCCAGAATTACTGTCAACGAGCCTAGAGGTGAGCAATACATCTTTACAACCAACCACAAGATGACATTAAGTGCTTGTCTACACATACAGCACTGCAGTGACACAGCCACACCAGCTTCGTGAAGATGCTACCTACGCCAATGAGACAGCTTCTCCCATTGACATAATTAATCCACCACCTCTCAGGGAAAAAGCCCTCCTGTCAACATAGCACTCTCTACACCAGTTCTGTTGGCATAACTGTGTCACTGTGGCATATAACAAAATAACAAAAATAACAAAAATTTAAAAAAAGAAAACATTTGTGAAATGGAAAGGTTTGGATGCTGTTGCATGCTAACCAGAGGAGGGAGAGAATCATAGAAACTGGAAATAACCATGAGAGGTCATCGAGTCCAGTCCCCTGCACTCATGGCAGGACCAAGTACACTCTTAAGCCATCCAACAACACCAGGCTATGTCATCAGCTGACTGGGAAGAAAGTGTAGTCTCCCTGTTGCCCTCCAAAAAAGTAATTTTAACCCACATAATCTGTCAAATAAGAATGCCATCGTTTCAACAATTTTAATCAAGTATTTGATAAAGCAATATATTATTGTCAGTGCTGTATAATATCAGTATATTGTCAAACTGTGCAAAATGGCTGGCTCGTGCAACCATCAAATCTTAAAAAAGATCACAGTAGTGATAAGGACAAAAGATTCAGGAGCTTGAATGAGAATGCTCAGAGAGCCCACACAAACTCTATCAAGAACTTTAGACATGCATAGCCAGTGAACAAGCTCACAGCCAGAGAGCAAAAACAGAGACAATTGAAGTAACACAGGGAAAGCATAAAAATACAAGTAAAAAATACTAGGCAATGAGCAAAGGTTCAGATACGACGCAGAGTAGATAAACAATATGCAAAAGGAAGATTTGAAGATACGGTGGAGAAAAACTTGATAATGGTAATTCCTTGCACATGGTACGGGAGTAATTGTGGCAAAAGAAGTCATTATGCCAAAGCTGGCGGACAAGAAAACCAAAGGAAAAAAATTCAGCATATCAAGGCAACAGGAGACTCAGAGGATGAGATTTTGTACTTAAAACATTCATGCAGTGCAAAACAGAAAAAAAAAATTGGTTTGTAAAGCTCAGACTAGTACCAGATGCAGAGACAAGGCAGCAGCTTACAAATCAAAATGGCCACATAGACCGGGGAGGGCATTCATGAATGGACTAGGTTACAAAGACTTCCTAAATATTCTGCAAACGAAGTAAGTAAAAACTATTACCAAGAAAAGCCTAATTAAAATCATAATAGCACTACAAGAGCACTCCCCGAGAAGGCCTGGCACAATGTTTGATGTCAAGTCTCAGATGTACATGAATGCCTACAACCCCAGCATTACTACAACACAAACCAGCAAGAGAAATGCAAACATCAAAGCCTACTATAGAATCACAGAATCTTAGGGATGGAAGGGACCTCATGAGGTCACCTAGTCCAACCCCCTGCTAAAAGCAGGACCACTCATCCCAGCCAGGGTTTTGTCTAACTGGACCTTAAATATCTCCAAAGATGGAGATTACACCACCTCCCTAGGTAGCCCATTGCAATGCTTTACCACCCTCCTAATGAGAAAGCTTTTCCTAATATCCAACCTCGACCTCCCCAGCTGCAGCTTGAAACCATTGCTCCCTGTTCTGTCCTCTGTTACTACTGAGAACAGCCTAGCTCCCTCCTCTTTGGAGCACCCCTTCAAGTAGTTGAAGGTTGCTATCAAATCTCCCCTCAGGCTTCTCTTCTGCAGGCTAAATAAGCCTAGTTCCTTCAGTCTCTCCTCATCAGTCATGTGCCCCAGCCCCCTAATCATTTTTGCTGCCCTCTGCTGGACTCTTTGTAATTTGTCAACAGCTTTTCTGTAGTGGGGAGCCCAAAACTGGACACAGTATTCCAGATGCAGACTCGCCAGTGCCAAATAGAGGGGAATAATCACATCCCTCAATCTGCTGGCAATACTCCTACTGATGCAGCCCAATATGCCATTGGCCTTTTTGGCAACAAGAGCACACCGTTGACTCATAGCCAGCTCCCTGTCCACCGTAATCCCCAGGTCCTTTTCTACAGTGCTGCTACTTAGCCGATCGGTCCCCAGCCTGTAGCCATATATGGGATTTTTCCATCCTAAGTGCAGGACTTTGCACTTGTCCTTGTTGAACCTCATGAGATTTCTTTTGGCTCTGAAACCTGTCCCTGCCCTCCAGCGAGTCTACCATTCCCCCCAGCTTGGTGTCATCTACGAACATACTAAGCGTGCAATCTAACCCATCATCCAGATCATTAATGAAGATGTTGAACAGAACTGGCCCCAGGACCGACCCCTGGGGCACTCCACTCGTTACTGGTTGCCAACTTGACATTGAGCCATTGATTCCTATCTGCTGAGCCCATTGATCTAGCCAGTTTTCTATCCACCTTATGGTCCACTCATGCAACCCATTCTTCCTTAACTTGCCGACAAGAATGCTGTGGGAAACCATATCAAAAGCCTTGCTAAAGTCAAGGCATATCACATCAACGGCTCTTCCCACATCCACAAATCCAGTCATCTCATCATAGAAGGCAATCAGTTGGTCAGGCATGATTTGCCCTTGTTGAATCCATGCTGACTGTTCCTGATCACCTATTTTCCTCCAAGTATTTCAGGATGGATTCTTTGAGGACCTGCTCCATGATTTTTCTAAGGATTGAGGTGAGGCTGACGGGTCTGTAGTTCCCCAGATCCTCCTTTTTCCCTTTCTTGAAGATAGGTACTATATTCCCCCGTTTCCAATCCTCCGGGACCTCTCCTGTTCACCACGAGTTTTCAAAGATAATGGCCAATGGCTCTGCACTCACATCGGCCAACTCCCTCAGCACCCTCAGATGCAGTTCATCCAGCCCCATAGACTTGTGCACATCCAACTTCTTTAAGTAGTTCCTAACATGACTTTCCATCACTGAGGTCTGCTCTTCTTCTCTCCATTCTGCGTTACCCAGTGTAGTAGCCTGGGAGCTGACCCTCCCTGTGAAGACTGAAGTAAAAAAAGCATTGAGTACTTCAGCCTTGTCCGCATCATCCACCACAAGGATACCTGCCCCATTCAGTAAGGGACCTACACCATCCCTGATCCTCTTCTTGTTACTGACATACATATAGAACCCCTTCCTGTTATCCTTCACATCCCTGGCTATGAAGATGGTATCATAGGAGGGCTTTGGCTTCCTCGACCATGGTGTGCTGTTCCAGGAAGAAGGACTGCTAGGCAGAGATGGACTCCACCTATCGAGGAAGGGGAAGAGCATATTTGGACGTAGACTGGTTAACCTAGTGAGGAGGGCTTTAAACTCAGTTTGAAGGGGGTAGGTGACCAAAGCCCACAGGTAAGTCACAATGAGGGAGACCTGGGGGAAGGGATGGAACTTGGGGGGTGCCGGGACTGTAACAGCAGGGATAAAAGAGAGTAGTCAGAACTGGAGGCGGGGGAAGCAAATTATTGTCTTAGGTGTTCTAATGAAGCCCTAATACCTGAGGTGAGTGAGGAAGGAGGAAGATACAATAGGAGAGATAATCGACAGGGCAAAGTAGGGCAATCGGCCCATTATTTCAAGTGTCTGTACACAAATGCGAGGAGCCTGGGAAACAAGCAGGAAGAATTGGTAGTACTGGCACGGACAAGGAACTATGATATAATTGGAATAACAGAGACGTGGTGGGATACCATGCATGACTGGAGCACTGCCATGGATGGATATAAATTGTTCAGGAAGGGCAGGCAGGAAGGGAAGAAGAGGGGGAGGAGTAGCACTATATGTAAAAGAGTTGTATGACTGCTTGGAGCTCCACTATGAAAGTGGAAACAAGCCGATTGAAAGTCTGTGGGTTAAGTTTAGAGGCGATTGCAACAAGGGGGATGTCGTGGTGGGTGTCTGCTATAGACCGCCAGACCAGAAGGAGGAGGTGGATGAGGCGTTCTATGGACAACTAGCAGAAGTTTCCAGATCGCAGGCTCTGGTTCTCATGGGGGACTTCAATTATCCTGACTTCTGCTGGGAGGGCAATACAGCAGTGCACAAGCAATCTAGGAAGTTTTTGGAGAGTGTTGAGGACAACTTCTTGGTACAAATGCTGGAAGAACCAACTAGGGGCCTGGCACCTCTCGACCTGCTGCTCACAAATAGAGAAGAATTGATCAGGGAAGTAGAAGTCAATGGCAACCTGGGCAGCATGGCCATGAGATGGTAGAGTTCAGGATCCTGATCAATGGAAGAAAGGAAAGAAGCAGAAAACACAACCTGGACTTCAGAAAAGCAGATTTTGGCTCCCTGAGGGAACTGATGGGCAGGATCCATTGGGAGGCTGATCTGAAGGGGAAAGGCATCCAAGAGAGCTGGCTGTATTTAAAGAAACCCTGATAAGGGCACAGGAAGATACCATTCCAACATGCAGAAAGAACAGCAAATGTGGAAGGCGCCCAGCATGGTTTAGCAGAGAACTCTGCAGTGAGCTGAAACATAAAAGGGAAGCTTACAAGAAGTGAAAGCTTGGACAGATGATTAGGGAGGTGTATAAAGATATTGCTCAGGACTGCAGAGATAAAATCAGAAAGGCCAAAGGACAATCTATCCTCAAGAAGCCTGGACCAACAATTTCCTTGGGATAGACCATGCACTTGGAAGCAAGCTATGTGTTTGGAACAGAGAAATCTTTATTCATAGAATGGAGTAATGGATGGGCATGTACTTCACTGAAACCACAAACACATTGACGCACTAAGACGACAAGACAAAAAACATAGATGTTGAGGACGGTGAGATACACACTTCACTGAGACTTGATCAGGAAGGCTCAGAAGGCACACAAGCCAACAAGCAACGAGGAGATATCAGAACAGATTATCAACACACTACATCACCAGGAGAACCAAGTGCCTCCTTTTATCACACAAAAGACAAACTCGCTCCAATATCTCACCACCTACAAGGCATACGCAAGTCTTTATACAATATTAAGGCCTGAAACAACAACCTTCTCATATCCAGAGGACAATACCTTAATTCCCAAGCATGTTAAGAGTTAGTAAAAAAAAAAATTTTAAGTTATATATCTGAGAAGATAGATTTAATATGCTCTAACACTCTCCTAAAATCTGTTTAGTTTAATTTTGCTCTGTCAAATATGACAGAAGGGATATCGGGTTATGTTTACATACCCCTGGCCCAGTAGGCTTTCGATCCCATATGATAGCACACCTCTTTTTGGTGCATACATACTTCAGACTGATTCTCTAACCTGCTAGTGGTTGGACTCAGAGTTAACAGCTTGTTACTTAATCATAGTTAAGGAGCTTCTCTTTAGTTGAATTACATTGTGCCTTTGGTACTGACACAGCCTGGAGATTGTGAGATGAACCATTGCTGTGTAAGTACAGTCACCACGGAGCGCGCGTGCAAACGCACACACGGGGTTCTCTTGTCCCAATCTCCTAGTTAGCTATTAGAGAACGTTAGGGAGGACAAGGAATTGGACTGCCTTGGACAAAAACATTTTAATCATATGATTGTCCGTACTGTGTATTTGCATGTGATGTGAGCAAACTGTTAAGTTTGGCTAAATGTGTGCTTTTCATATTAAAATGTATCCAGTTTAAACTTATTTTCTGAGCACTGGATTAAATCCATACATCATCTCACAAGTGTAATCTGAAGTCGGTTTCAATCTTTTTTTAAAATATAAATTTAATATCCAGTGCCAAGGATTTCAAAGGGCAAAGTTAGTGAAAGGTTGGGACAGAGATGCATCTAGCCATACTTCCCAAATGAAGCCCAGAAGAGACACAATTCCATTTATGATGGAACCGAATTCCCTCAGCTGAGTCTGCTACCCAGAATGCTTTGCCTCTGGCTTATTTGGACTGCACACCTGCAACAGAGCACAGAAGCACTGAGTGTGGTGAAAATTTTAAGGGTCATGGTTACCTTACATTTAGAATTACTCAAAGGACTTCATCCTTCTTTGAGGGATGTGGCTCTTCGCCAATCAAACTTCCTATTGGAGTGCCAGAAGGAGGAAGAGCTGGTCTTTTCAAGCAAAGCTGAAACCTCATTATAAGGACAACAAGGTTCCTTGATTTGAAAAGCTTTATACATGCCCATCTGTGCTTGGGTTATTAACCAGTTTCTCCCTTTCCATTTTTGACTAAGAACTTGAGGAAATGAAGCAGCTGCAGCCTGCAAGAACACTTGAACAACATGTTTCAGTATGGTTTCAGGGAAAGACACAGTGTTAAGTGTGCCTTTATCAGAGCTGTAACATGGACGCAACACACAGGAACACCCGGGAGACATGGATGATTATATCTGTCTCAAGCAAAGGAGTCAGACAGAGTTATAAAGGGTCAGAGATAGATCTTTGCCACACAGCACCGTCTGCAGTGGATACATTTACAAGGGACACTAATGACCAGCTTAGCACAAAGGACAGACCTTGATGGTTCTCGGTTTATTAGCAACATTTGATACTGTTCAACAGATCCTGCTGTATTGCTCAGTGATCAGTTATGCATGAATGGCTACGTATGCAATCAGCTGTGGCCCTGCCTTAGAGTGACCTTTGCTGATACAAACTGGTTCATTTTCATCAGACCTTGCTGGGTCATGTGCCAAGCTTCCCAGGCATTGGATGTGGCTCAGACACTCTTCAGCTTTTATGCTGCTTCCCACCCTCTTTTAGAATAACTGTGAGTGATGCTGTTTTATGTGAGGGATACCCAGGTGGCCCCCAGAACCTGAAGGGAAGATGGATTGTCTCACGAGGTATGTCGGTGACAGCATTGGAAGCCTTGAACCACAGCAAAACTGCAGTTGTACTGACTGGATCAGGAAGAAATGAAGAGTGCCAGTCTGTGTTGCTTGATCAGAAGGAAAGATCCAAGTCTAGGCACAGCTCTGGATTTGATTTTAGGAGATCTAGTGACACAAGCTGTTTTAGGACAGTTTATAAAAAATTGTTGGTGGTACTTCAGAGTGGTGGGGTTTTATGTTGGTGGTGCTCAGCATGGCAGTTTGGGAATCGCTGAAATAGGGCCTTATTGTTAGAATAATGAAACCAGATACAGCCTGTCACATCCTGGAGTGCAATCCAAACCAGTGAAGGGTTTTGTCCCTTCCTGCTCTGTAACTCAAAGTGCTCTACTGCAGGGGCTGTCATCTGGACACTTCCAGCCAGCACACAAGCAAGCAGTATCCTGAGGGCAAATTCTCCACCCTTTGGTTGATCTTCCCCATCGACTGAGCGGGTCTCTTAAGATCCACTCAGTTGATCGGGAAGTCGATCCCTGAAGACCACCCTGGCAAGCAGCCTAGCACTGAGTTGCAGGAAGACATTTCCTGTCAACTCTGCGCTGAAGACACCGCGATAAGTAGGCGGTAGGAAGTCTAAGGGATATATGAGCAGCTGCCTACAACACAACAGCCCTCTCTAGTCTACCTTCTAGTTACCTTATGAAGGGTTGAGTCCAACGCACTCCCATTCCCTAATTTTCCCAAACCTGGGTGTTCTGCAATGTCCATCTCTCTCCTTGACCAATCAGAGAGATATTAAGGCTTCTTCGTTTCTTTAAAAGGTACAATATGCTGCAGTTTTGCGAAGTTAACTGGAGTTAACATTCACGCTAGATAAACACAGCACTGGGTTGGTCTCAGTGCTTAATTTGTACCGGGGCTTGCAGCATCAAAGTAAAAAAATTGCTTGAGCCCCAGCACCTAATTGCTTGAGCTCTGGCACCTCTTTTGTTACAAATTACGTTCTGGTTGTTTTACATTCAAAGCAAAACAAGTTTATTAACAAAAGGAGATAGGATTGTAAATGAGTTCAGAGACAAAAGAGAGAGCTAGAAATGGTTACAAGCAAATAAAAATGAAAATCTTTCCAGAAGCAAAGACTTAAAAGCTACAACCATTGTTCAGATTAGTTTCCTTACCAATTTTCCTTGCAGTAATATGGCTGATCATGCCTCTGGTCAGGACCTGTAAAGTCCAGATTGCTCAGTTAAAGCGTCTGACGAAGTGGGATTTACTCCCACAGGAAAGCTCATGCGATAAATAAATCTGTTAGGTATTTAAAAGTGGCACAGGACTCTGTTGTTTTTCTGCAATAGACTAAAACGGTTAACCCTTTGGAATTTGTCATCTTACGTGAAAGATAGTTTAGGATTCTTTGCCCTTCTCTTCATCGGCCACTGAACCTTTGGAATGAATACTTCGGAAGCTTATTCCCCAAAGTAAAGTTCATTCACACTGTGAGGAAGGTGAGACAGAGCCTCCTGGTGAAGGAAGTTTCATTCTGTCTTCTTCTTTTGTTGGTGTTTGATAAAATTCAAGCTGATCTAATTCCTGAGATTTCCTCCTTCTGTTGTCTTGGTGGTTCTGAGTACCTTCCATATAATTTGCATTCCAATTGTCCCTTCATATACCTTGGAAATACCTTCCAGGTGGCCATATTCCTTTATCTAGGGTGGCATATCATTAGCCCTGGTTGGCAGATTTTGATGATAATTTCCAATACGACTGTAATTTTAAAATCCATCCTCTGTACAGACACCACACAATAGTATTAATGAACAGTACGTCATTAGCTTTCTGCTGCCATCTTACGGGACTCCAGTAGATACAGGTACAGCTAGGACATTAGTGAGTTGGGGTACCTTCCACTGGTGAGGCAAGCTGAAACTCACTACTGGATATCAATGAGCCTCTCGTATTAGGATGCTGTTTGGGTAACACACCCTGCTTCACTTTCTTTTATAGCGCTATTAAAGATATTACATCCTCCAGAAAGGGGTACATACAGCTGCTCTGACAGTCAACAGTAAATAAGCACCCACAAGCTCCATTTCCAACATGCAATTATTATAGAGTGAAGAAAGTTTTAATTTTGAATCTCTGCCATGCGCAGGGATGTGCCAGTTCTGTGCCATAACTTCCAGGAGCCCCTTGTTAGGTTCCTGGTCCCAAACTGAAAATAGGATCAGGGAAGTCACCCTGACTCCAGCAATTTACATCCTTTTCTGGGTACTGCTAAAGCATCCCTACTGGAGAGGATTTTAAATCCTAGTTCTTCTGCAGAGAACACCATTTGCTTTGAAATCCATCAAGTGCCAGCTATTTTTGAAGATATTTTTGCAGGGAAGGATCCTCCGAGAACCCCTTTCTCTTATATTATGTGAAGCAAATTATATACATCAGTGAAATCAAAATAGAGTTAAGAAACAAAAGCATAAACATTGCCAGCAAAGTGCATTTAACACTTGTTTGCCAAGTGCTGCTGCCTCCCTCCTGATTATGAGAAAGCACTTTGTTTAAATGGGAAAACAAATTAATAGATTCTCCAGTTTCTCACTCCTCCTCTCTGCAGCACACAGGGTTTAAATCATAGGATAAAGCAAAACATTTTTTGTAGGAGCCTCTTGTTGAATTATTGGCACCACATCACTGACTAGGTGAGTAGGTAGCTACAAAACTGGAATAAATTCTATTTCCATCCATATACTCTGGCTTCCAATTTTACAGTACAATTTTCCTTAGATGTTCTACCGGGCTAGCCACCACTTATTCCTAACAGATGTGGTTGATTCATGAATATTTTAGTGGTACAGCTTTATCTTTTACGGGTCTATTTTGGCCATGCATATCAGAAAATTGATTTCCCCTTTATCAGAATTTTTAAAGAAGCAAAAGGAATATAAAAGGACCTAAGGTCCCTGAAGACAGCAGCTCCTTCCATCGACCATGGCAGTCCATATAAGCTTGTAAGATTTCATCATACTCTTACCACCCATACTCTGTGGAACCCCAAATCCTTCTCCAGCTTCTATTTTCAGGGAAAAGGCAAGTGTCAGGCTTGGATTCTTCCTTCATCTAAACAGATTTGATCAGACCGTTCTTGACTCAGCTGCTTTTATGTGGTGGTGGATTGCTAGACCTGACACGGCATCAAGCTCAGCAACCAAATATTTTCTTTTGAATAAAAGTAACAAGCATTGTAATCAATTCTTAAATTTAATAAATAATAATAATAATTAATGTCGGTTCTTGTACAATGCTTTTCACCAAGAGCTCTCTTTTACAAAGATAGTATCATTATCCCCATTTTACAGATGGAGAACTGAGGCACCAAGTGGTGACGTGATTTGTCCAAGGTCATCCAGCAGTCTGGTAGCAGAACTACAAATAGACCCAGATATTCTGTGTCTCTGTCTAGTGCTTTATCCATTATACCACACTGCTTGTAAGGCCAATTGAATATCACCTCTGGCAGAGAGTTCACATTAATCAAACGAAGGGTTATAAAGAGCAGAAGGTTGGACTAGATGACCTCAGTCCCTCACAACCCTAATCTTCTACGGTTCTATGATTCTATGTTCAGTTAAGAAGAGAGTATCAAACAGGCTAGGTGTTTGCTTAAGGTGCTTGTCTGATGGAAGACTAAAACAAACCTCCTTGACATGAAGGTCAGAACGATCACAAACTTGACTCAATACTCAGTGTTTAACTCACTATGTGAAGGTTATTTGTTAAAGGAAACTGTCGGATTCTTTTTTGCACAATGTTACTGACACAAAGATTCATACCATGTCACGGTAGTGAATTATTTTTATGGTGTTGATGAAATATTTAGAATGTTAGCATGGCAATACCTTAACTGTCCAGTATTCATTCAATTCTAAATAGCGATTGTGAACAGAACAGCTTGCTTATTGGGTGCCAATGTAGAACTTCAGCATCACATCCAGTCATGCTTTCTGCTTTTAGTATAACAATGGACAATAAGAAGCTCTGTATTAATATGAAAGGGTCTTACCTCTATCACTGTTAAGTACTAAAACCACTGAGCAGTGGGTGTTAATACTTAAAAATGAATTAATTTTAAATAAAATATCACTGTAAAATAATTTAATTAGAGCTGAAATCTTAATTAAATTTATGAATGTGGCAAATACTTTATTGAAAGGGTGGAAACAGGCTAATTTTGAATGCATTTTTCTCATCAAATTAAAGAAAAAAGTTATGCTTTTACTCAGAAAATAGTCTGTATAGAAGTGTGGTAGAGTTGCATGAATTCAAATTAGTCTTGTATATAGCCGGTGGACTTTAGTCTGGACTAGCAAAGATAAATAACAATGCAGCATTTTAAATGTGTCCTAGGGCTTAGTTACGAATTAAATTATACATCACTCCCTTCAAGGAGAAGCCAAGTAGCTGGTATTCCTTGAAATGCACAATCGAGCTACAGACTGATTGCAGACAGATACTTGCAGCGTTATTGTTCTGTACAAAACTTCCACAACAGAGACACAAACTACTAAACCAAAAAGATCAGTTATCTTTCTGCAGCATTTTTATCTTCCTTGTCCACTGCTTCCCCAAGCACCCCAAGAAGTCATTTCTTTAGATGAAGTGCCAGGCAGTGGCAAACCATCCACAGAAGGGAGAATTGCAGGGTTAGTCAGTCTCATGAACTCTTCTATAGACCAAGAAAGTTTACAACAAGCTCTGACTTTGGACCTATCTGTGCACCTACATTTCTGATCTCAATCATTCTTCTGCAATACCTCTCCCGTGGATGGTGTGCACTTGTTGTGTTACTGTCAGTGAGAGTGATGATGTCTCCATGGTTCCAACTTTTACAGACTCCTTTATGGTCCTTCAAATGGTAGGACTTGTGCTTTAGGGCTGCAGGTCATGCCTGCATCCACATACAACTCCAGTGCATTGCACAAAGTTACTGGAGCATCTCAAAAATCAAAGCTCAGAGACAACAGCAATAATATAGTTATGATATTCAGCTTTCACAACTGCTCTGCATGCAACGACTACATTGCCAAACTCTTGTGCAGGCATGCACTGGCCTTAGTGTAAAGTCTAGGGTTTCCTGTGATCGTCTCTTTAGTTATTCCAAAGTCCTGGTAAAGATCCAAAAGAGATGCTCAGAAAATGCCTCTTATGAATCTTACCCTAGCCCAGCATATTAGCAAGTTTCATCTCAGTGCAGGCCATAACATACTTCTTACTACTTCTATCAAAACACACAAACTAGATAAATGAACTGTTGGTTCCAATTAAATATGGAGATATTACAGGTCTCATTCCCATCTCACACATAATAAAACAAACTAGGCAAACAAACTCACCTAGTTCACTGGCTATTGATCTGACCAATTAATGTGAAACTGGACACTATAAAATTGAAAGCAGAAGTGCCCCAGATGGACTATGTTCAAACTTTAGATTTGATCATGTCCGTTCAGCCAGCCATGTGCAGTAAAATAGTGGTTATCTAATATCTGGAGCAGAAAGCAAGTTGAGCAAAACACACGATTTCTACCACAGGCAGGCCTGGATGAGGTGCAAGTTCGATGAGAGTATTTCCAATTTTTTGTCAGACTCATTAATGCTGAACCACCAAGCAGTAGTGATTCATTTCAGCCTTTATGGGGCACTACCGCGATTACTCTTTACAGAAGGCTTTTACTGGAAAAGTGCCTTTGGGGGAAATTGCAGAATGAGCTTTACAGCTCATTTACAGAGAAAAGGATCAGTAAGCAGATGCCCCAAGTTCTTGAGTCACCTGGCTATCGCAATGATTAAGAAATATGTTTGTGATGAAAGCACCAGATTTGACATCCTGAGACTTCCCGCAATCCTGGGATCAAATCTCATCAGGATTGGTTTCGTAAGTCAATTGCATGAAGTTCATGCAATTTACCAACCTTAAAAAAACAAATGAATGAAACCTTTAAAAAAATATAAAAATAAACAAAATCTCAACAAAAATAAAGGCAACAAACCATAAACTACCAAGTTTCACGTAGCTCTAAGCCAGTCCTATTCAGACCTATGTAGAAAAGAATTAACCAAACAATTGATCATCTGCCTGGCAATAGCCAAGTATGTCATTAATTGTGCTTTTTAAAAAACAAGACCCAAAAAGTCAGCTTTAGCTTTATTCCAAAGCTATATAGTGGAATATAAAGAGAACAATTACCGAACTACTGGATGGAAAGCAATCATGGTATTTTAGTTAAAGAAGCCAAGATTAAGTAGAATAATGTGATCATCTGTTGTCTGTCATAATGAAGGCAGCAATTTGTTCCAATACCCTTTAAATAAACTTAAATAATTTAGCATGCATAGTAAACTTCACAATGACATACAAAGCATTTAAAAAGCTATAATTTGTTAGAAATCAGAGGACAGGGATAAAATGGCAACAATACAGTGAGGCTAAAGCAATACAAATTTTACTTTTATTATTTCTATGAACAGTGTATTGGGGTGACGAGGGATGGCACTCTCTTGGAAATGAGACTAGGTGGATTACTGCAAAATTCAACAACCATTAAGAATTGGTGTTTAGATGGCGTACATACAGTTTTCTATTTGAAACTGGATGAAGGTTATTTAGAACTTAAAACCCAGTCATCTCTAGAAAATTCTTTTTAAAGCTGTAAAGGCTGCTTTATAATTCTCAAAAGCAGTGGTTGAGAGCCTATTAATGAAGACTGGAGCACCAGAGGGGTGGCATTATGGGATTACCGTACGTGCATTCAGGCTACAATAGGGTACACTAGTAGTGTATATGTATGCTATTTCTATTTTTTGGGACAAATGTGAGTCAAGCAAAGATCAACTGTTGGCAGTGTTTGGTTCTCCGGATAGTCTGGAGACTAAGTTTCACGTACCACATGTCTTGGGAATAAGTTGCATTTGCTTCAGTTTTCAAGTATTTTATACCTTTTTGATACTGTGAAGCTCATCTAAATGAATTCTCCTTTAACAAATATTCCTTTTATATAGTATACATGGTCCATTCACAAGAGAGACTTGGATCCTGAAGCAAACTTTGTGGCGGCACTTCCTGACCCACATTTCTGCAGATCCAGTGGATCAAAACACCTGCAGAAGAGATGCAGGAGGGCAGCTGCTAACTTTCAGGCAGAAAAAGTAATTGGGATGGGCTCCACAGCCACCACCAGGGCCCTTAAAACTGCAAACACTTATACATGTGGTAATCTTTACAGTGGCGAGGCATTTAATTGAATTCAGTTTTGTCTAACTGAGCCTTCAAAGTTTCCAAAGATGGAGATTCCACCACCGCCCTAGGTAACCCATTCCAATGTTTCACCACTCTACTAGTGAGAAAGTTTTTCCTAATATTCAACCTCGACCTCCTCAGCTGCAACTTGAAACCATTGCTCCTTGTTCTGTCCTCTCACTCCTGACAATAGCCTAGCTCCCCCCTCTTTGGAGCACCCCTTCAAGTAACTGAAGGTTGCTATCAAATCCTCCCTCCCCCCTTAGTCTTCTCTTCTGCAGACTAAATAAGCCTACTTCCTTCAGTCTCTCCTGGAAAGTCATGTGCCCCAGCCCCCCAATCATTTTTGTTGCCCTCCACTAGACTCTTTGTAATTTGTCCACATCCTTTCTGTAGTGGGGAGCCCAAAACTGGACACAGTATTCCAGATGCGGCCTCACCAGTGTCGAATAGAGGGGAATAATCACATCCCTTGCTCTGCTGGCAACACTCCTACTGATGCAGCCCAATATGCTGTTGGCTTTTTTGGCAACAAGGGCATGCTGTTGACTCATATCCAGCTTCCCATCCACTGTAACCCCCAGGTCCTTGGCATAAAGACCTCATCCTGTTTTCACTGAAGTCAATCCCATGTGATTTTCAAAAATATATCCCAGTGCAGAATTGCAGGATCCAATAAGAGGGGGAGACGAGATAAGGAGCAAGAAAATATTTAAAACAACAAGTGTGCGTGCACATGCAGCTAAATTTTATATTACATGAAAAACAAAGAGAAGGGCAAGCCTTTTCTGGGTTTTAAGTCACAGATGTTTGTAAGTTTCCCAGTATGAAAAGTCCGTCTTTAAAATCAACCCCAATAAAGAAATATATTTCCAGGTGCAAGAGGTAAAAATCCAATAGAAAATTGATCTGCCATAATTGATCTGTTAAATGAATATATTTTCTGTTTAGCAAACACCTAAATCTCTCACATACTCCTAAACAAATATAAGTTAAAGGTGTACAACTTATTGGGAAAATAAAACACTGGTGTCAAGTTTATCCATTTCACAGGTTATCATCTGAGTGAGCTACTATTCCACTGTCCTTTCTTATGACATTCTCAGTAAAATGAGTAGAGCTAAGTAAATATTACAGAACATTTGCTAGTGAATATTTATTCATGCTCAAAGGTGAATTTCAGTTTCACTGTATTCACAATCCTTTTGGTGTTTGCCTTCCATGAACATTAGTAAGCTAGAGCTGGGAACTTGGGACATGGGAATACTCATAATGGTCAGTTAATGAACAAACTAAAATGTTTTTACTGGAGAAATTTGTAAAATTTAAAAAAATCTAACAGATTTATCTGTTTGCAATGTAAAAAGGGTGAAGGGAGTTGAATAAAATTATGCCTTTCAAATGATCTTGTCATCTCTAATAGTAAGATGTCACTTCAAATTCATAATGTTAAAATAGTGCTAGAGTTCAAAAGCATAAAAAACCCTAATAAAAGCTAGATGTGACCATTCCAGATCAGAAATTGCAAATTTACTTAATTCTTAAGAAAATCTGGGTTATCACATACCAACAAATGTATTGTCAATCAGTACAAGAGCTGTATTTTATCAAAATGCATTAAGAAGAACATGAGTTGATATCTACATTATTTATTGTATATGATATATAGTGACCCACCGATCACCTTAAATATACTGGAGTTGTGCCAACATCACAGAAAGACTAAAATTTACAGTACCACATACTTCTCATTGTTAACAGCATTCTAGGACGCGTCTAGCAGAATAAAATCCTTAAAACACACAGTAGTCAGTTTTTAAAGCGCCCAGTGTAAAAGTTCTTCACAGACAGCAGTGAGTAAAGAAAAAGTCCTAGGAATCCCTGGAACGCTCAGATTGCCTATCCATTTAGGTGTCAAGATTTACCATCATCATATGACATCTATTTACAATCAAATTGCCTAATTATAATGTTCATGCTATGATGATACCATTGAGTTGTAGAAGTCATGAACAAATCATATATGTTGCCATTTACGTGTTTTTTTATTCCTCCTCCATTTATGTTAATACTTGCAAGGCAGAGTCACAACTTCTATCCCTTTGCAATACTGGATAAGGTGAAGCAAAGCTTTCGAATGCTGTGCCAGTAACCAAGGATGATTAAATTCATCTCCAGCATAATAATGACTGGCATTGCAACTATGATTATAATAGCACATACGTAGCACCTTTGTGTGTTCAAAGTGCTGTAGGAAATTCAGCTCATTTATCCTCTGTTGCAACGTGAAGTACAGTAAGCATTTATTTTTAATGCCCAGATGCACAGAGAAATTAAGGATGAAGAAGAGACTTTCACAAGCCCATGTGGTACAGTATTGTTGTTCAATAACCAGGACGGTTTCTTTATAGTTTAACATGGTTACGATAGAGAGAGGGCTATCTCTCACCCCTACTAAAATATTTGCATTTTATGCAAAGCAAATGGGAAGGGGAACAGAAGTTATCTAGGAATCTAAACTTTTATACAAAGACAACTCGATGCTATTACAAACAGAAGGGCATTATTTATCCTAGATACTTACATTCAGGGCCACAACTAAGGCATTTTAGTACCTGAGGCAAATAAGCATATTTGCATCCCCTACCAATTTTTCCCCTCATTTCTCTGCCCCATTTTCCCAACCCCCACAGCTTTGGGTCCTATGTAGCTGCCCTGCTCACCCCAACCTGGCTATGACCCTGCTTATATGGGCCCCAGAACTGTAATATCTGTATTTATCTACACTCTGGTGAGGTAGGGTAGTGCTATTGTCCCTAGTTTACAGATGGGAAACTGAGGCATGGAGATGCCACAGGACTTGCTGAAGGTCACACTTAGAGTCTGGCAGGCAATTAGACTAAATTCCATCCAGGCTAATACCACAAACATGAGGCCTTCCTTCTCTCTAGATGAGAGTCATAATCTAAATTTCTAACATTCATGGAAACAAAAAGCAAATTTTATAAAAGAATTCTTTTGTCTCATCTTTCAAAACTTCATTAGATACTATTCTGCTGTATTCACTCCTTTTGCAAATTTTTAGTCATATTTGTAGTCCAACACAATTGCAACTTCTTCATCCTTTTGTATTAAGTTAAAATAATGTTTCCAATTAAAAAAAAAAGAACCCACCATACTGGAATTTGTAAGTGCATTGAATATAAAGTGATTTTTAATAATCTATAAAGAAAAATCAACTAGGTTCTCGTGCTGCCAGAAGTGCATACGAGTTCATTTAGTCGTGTAACCAAACCAGCACATTGACTTTTCTGACCCACACCTCAAACAAAAAAAAAAACAAACCCATCCCACAAACCTTGACCAGGAATGCTTCACAGAGTTCACAACCCACACAAATAATTAGTCAATCTAACAAAATCGTAAGCTGCTCATGGATATTCCATTAACACAAAGAAAAAAGGCTAAAATTTATCCTAAAGGAAGTTTTTTTTATAAAATTATTTGCTCTTCTCCAGTGGAAAAACTTCTGAGAGCAAGATGTCTGTGACTGAATGGATCTTAAGGAAGCCACAAGCAGACTATAGCATCCCCAGCTCTTTTTCAGCCCCCCTAGCCCGCACCCCCAGCAAGTCTCCACAAGTTTGCTGATGGTTCCAGCAAAATCGAAATGCTTCCCCCTACGATTCCTGTGAAGTAGCCTTCTGAGGCTGTGCCTCTGTCTGTTCCTGTTCCCCACTGTCCTTACTGCCAGCAGACCTCCCATTGGAGTCACTTATAATTTTGCATCAGTGAGCACCACAGGGTCTGGCCTACTGGCATTAAACAACTCATCATTTTTAATTGGCACTTTAAGTTCCATCAGAGTACAGAACTCATCTCATGCTGCCTTAGTAAATGTTTGCATAGGGTAACAATTTGCTTCATTTGTGTTAATAGTCAGCAGTGATCCAAATATATACTGCTTTAATACGAGTGCGAGTGTAACCCATATGCCTAAAAAGGGCTATCTCTTTGAGAGACCTGCTGAAGGTGGTTACTGTTGCTGGGCAGATTAGCTACCCACAACTAGAAACTTCTGGAAGTAGGGAGTGGTAGCATTTTTGAGCATGCTCCACAGGATACCCATGGGAGCAGCAGTCTGTGCAGACAGCAGGCAGGAGGTGCTCTGAGAAGAGCCCATGTGCTCAGTTTTCAGGAGAGAAGCTAAGCCAGGAGTGAACAAGATGTTGTCTCCCCTTAATGGAGTCATTTGCAACAGATTTTGTAGACATGCATATGGGACTGAGGGCTGGTTGCACAGGAGAAGAAAAAGCCTGCATGGAATTCTACAGAGGATTCCAGCAAAGGAAGAAGAAGAGGACAGCTATTTCTTGCCACTCAAGCCTCTACACTGGAACAGAGACTGTAGCTGAGAGTTGGGTGAACTCCACCTGGACTTTGGGACTCTTGGGTATCTTTCATGTGGGGGTTTCTTTAGGGATTGTTCTCGGTTAATTGTATTTTGTTTTCTTAGGATAAGGTTTATTTAGTTAGTAGTTAATAAAGTTCATTGTTACTTTTGTTTTTAGTAGTATTTTAATGTGGGAGGGTAACTGAACAATGTTTGCTGTGAGTCCCATACAGACTGGATCCTGGGTCTCCAGCTGCTTTCTCCATAGGGATTGGGATTGATTTCTGTGAGGCACTGAGAAGGGCAATTAAATAAATTTTAGCCCACCAGAAGGTTACACGAGGACAAAGGTATCTAGATATTTTTAAATCAGTACCTATATTTAAAGTTAACCTCACTGTTGTGATCCAGGCCAGACTACTATATCTAGCTATTTTGGCACAGGCTCATTTCCTCTAGATGACTTGGTCCATCCCTAGTAAACACCGTGTGTACTGGGGAGTATATAAAATCATGTTCCAATACCAAATACATCTTTAAGAAACTGTTATAATGTCATATTATCAAGTTCCAAAGGGGTAGCCGTGTTAGTCAATTGCAGAGAAACAAACAGAGCCGTATGGCACTTTTAAAAGACTAAGATTTATTTATTGCATGAGCTCTCGTGGGAGAAAATCCCACTTTGTCAGATGCTTGAAAATGGGAAACTTTACAGAATGGGAGAAAATTAAATGCAGGGAAGTGTATGACATAGGATCAGGTCAGGCTGTAACAGCAAATCAAAACAGATGTTAGGAAGATGAGGTCAAATCACCTGTTGTAATGAAAAAAAAAATCCATAGTCCCTTTTTAACCCTAAGGCAACTGAGTCAAATTTGCATATAAATTTGAGTTCTGCAGTTTCTCTTTGAAGCTTTGATTTGTTATTCATCTGTTTCAGCACAGCTATTAGCAAGTCATCAATGGAGTGAGCAGGGAGACTGAAGTGTTCCCCTATTGGTTTTCGAGTGTTGTGATTTCTGATGTCAGCTTTGTGTCCATTTATTCTTTTGCACAGAGACTGTCCTGTTTGTCCAATATATAAGGCAGGGGGGCATTTCCAGCACATGATGGCATAAATCACATTGGTGGATGCACAGGTGAATGAGCCCTTGATGGAGTAACTGGCTTGATTTGGCCCTGTGATGGTGTCGTTAGTGTAGATATGAGGGCAAAGTTGGCAGCGTGGTCTGTTGCAGGGATATGTTCCTGCTTTAATGTTTCTGTTGTTTGATCTGTAGTTGCTGGTGAGTATCCATTTAAGGTTGGGAGGCTGTCTGTAAGCAAGGAGAGGTCTGTCTCCCAAGGCTTGAGAGAGTGAGGGATCATCTTGTAGAATAGGCTGTAGATCTTTGATGATGAGATGAAAAGGTCTGACTTGGGAGTTGTAGGTGGTGACCAATGGCATTCTGTTGTTTTTTTTCTTGGGCTTCTCGTGTAGTAGTTGACTTCTGGGTACCTGTCCGGCTCTGTCAATCTGTTTCTTCACTTCTGCCGGTGGGTACTGTAGTTTTAGGAATGCTTGATAGAGATCCTGAAGGTGTCTGTCTCTGTTTGAAGGATCGAAGCAAATGTGGTTATATCTTAGGACTTGACTGTAGACAATGGATCATATGGTGTATCTTGGATGAAACCTCAAGGGATGTAGGTAACTATAGCAATCAGTAGGTTTTTGGTATCAGGTGGTCTTTATGTGCCTATCACTAATTTGGACTGTAGTGTCCAGAAAGTGGATTTCCTGTGTGGAGAGTTCCTGGCTAAATTTGATTGTGGAGTGGAAATTGTTGAAATCTCCATGGAAATCTTCAAGGGCATCCTTACCGTGGGTCCAGGTGATGAAGATGTCATATTATTTATCGGTTAAAGACTGTAAGAGCAGGCTAATTTATCAATATTCTCTAAATTGCCTGTGCATAGCTTCCCCAATGGTTATTTTACAAAAGAAATCTGCTACTAGGATTAGTTGAGGAGGGGTTATTACGACTGCATTAGCTCAGCCCAAAACACAGGAACATGAAAAGCATGCATTTGATTTCATATTTTAGAGATTTTGTGCACACGGGAAGTTTGTTCTTTGGACTCAAATATGCTAAAGGATCAGAACTCAACAGAGTTCAATGGATGGCGTTCACTGTAGGGTCAGGTTTTCCTACAACTCTAACCCAGTTAACACAACAGACTTTGCTTTGTTGGCTTATACACCTGGTGTGAAGAATAAGGTACCGATCTATGTTTTTGTCATAAATATGATATGCCCCTCATGTTATCTGTTCAATCAACTTGTCTGACTGCCATGAGTTAGTTTGAAGGAATATTTAAAGGGAGAAGCCACAGGAAACAAAATAATGGTAAAGATAAGGCTCCTTGAGGAAACAATGGCAGGGCCATCAGTGGTGAAGAAACTATATAGCTGGCTCCATCCAGGCTAAAATGGTTTACTCTTCCTAAGACTAAAGCCTGGGATCAAAGGAACCCAAAACCTCAAAAACCCTAGAAAATGCCAAAGTCTTGAGGAGCTAGGAGAGGTCAGCTAGGATGTGTCATATGAGTTACCTCATTAGAACTGTATTGTGAAGTCTCGTTTTTATTTATTATTATTTGTAGTACCTAATGCAACAGGCCTCTGGGCACTATCACAACACACAATAAAATGAAACAAACAAGGAGTCCACTGACCAAGACTAACACAGCTACCCTGTTGGAACTTGTCAACATGCAAGATAATAAAATGAGTTTATTGGACTTCAATGAAACAGGCTTAGAGTCAGGCTGGCCAGTGAGCCAAAGGAGCACAAAAGAACATGCAGCGTTATATTCGATGTATTTGTATAAAGACAGAACAACAAGTGAAAATACTTCAGTAGCAAGTCAGGTGGATTTTTTCTATGGTGCCCTACAGTTAAAAGGAAAATTACAATCAGTACCTCAGTAAAATTGAATTTGACACCTCTTTTCTATTGAGATTAGGAATTATCTTGCAAACCTGCACTTTAGAGCATCAGTGTCAACCTGTCTGGAATATAATTTAGATTTTTCAGCAACATAAGATGCCTTCTTTTCTATACTCATTAGCGGCTGGCATAAATACGCTGACAGTATTATAAATGAAGGCCCAGACAGTTTGCACCACACATCCAATGTTTTGCCAGTAGTTCTAAATCTCTCTTTGAAAGGAAAAAAATGCACTTATCTAACCAGACTCTCTACATTTTTTGATTCTGGAAATCAAGGTCTACATTTCTTTTCACAGAAGCAAATAATTTCAATGGAATGGCTAGAAAAGACAGCATGGTTAAAAAATTAGGAGCACTCACATACATATTTAATGCTTTCATCATATGAAAGATAAGCTCATGTACATTAGCATTTATTTTTTGGAGATGAATCTGAAAACAATGAGGGGGAAAAAAAGTTTCTTTTGAAACAGAAAGACTGGGAACTTTCATTCCCGCTAGGGACCATTGGAGCTTAGACAATGGACTCAAGCAACCGTGTGAGCTGAATCCTTTCGTTTGATTTATGGAACAGCACTGGGTCATGCTGTGCTGTCACAGTCTAAGTAGAACTCCTGTGATGAAATAAATGGAGAGTTCTCCTTCAAACTGGGGCACAGTAAGGTCCATAATTATCTAGGGAAGGTTCTTCCCAAGTGAGGACAGAAATGAAGGTCATCCTCTAGGAGTAAGGAGCATAGGGACAGGACTTAATTTAATGTGATATAACATTTTGATTGTTTCTGTTGTATTGTGGCAGCCAGCGCCACAGATCAGAATATATAAAAGGGATTTAGAAACCACAAACACCGGAACTGGTAAAACAAACAAGGAGTCCCGTGGCACTTTTAAAGACTAACCAATTTATTTATTGCATGAGCTTTGTGGTAGAAAATCCCACTTCGTCAGACGCTTGAAGATGGGGAAACTTACAGAATGGGAACAAAATAAATGCAGGTAAGTGTAAGTCATAGGATCGAGTCAGACTGTTGCAGCAAATCAAAGTAGTTGTTAGGATTCAAACAATGGAGTACAGCAATTAGCAGGTGGAGGCGGGGAGACAAGGAAAGCAAAATTACCTCTTGTAATGGGAAAAGAACCCATAGTCTCTATTCAGCTCTGAGTTCACGGAGTCAAATCTGCATATGAATTCCAGTTCTGCAGTTTCTCTTTAAAGCTTTGATATGTGTCCTGTTTGTCCAATATAAGGTGGTGGGAGGGGCTCATTTCTGGTACATCATTCACCTGCTTATCCACCAATGTGATTTATGCAATCATATGCCAGAAATGCCCCCTCCTCCACCTTGTACATTGGACAAACAGGACAGTCTCAGTGCAAAAGAATAAATGGACACAAATCTGACATAAGAAAAAACATTCAAAAACCAGTAGGGGAACACTTCAATCTTCCTGATTACTCCATTAATGATTTGTTAATAGCCATACTCAGGCAAATGAATAACAAATCAAAGCTTCAAAGAGAAACTGCAGAACTTCCCCTCACCTCCTTGCTAATTGCTGTACTCCACTGTTTGAATACTAACAACTGCTTTGATTTGCTGTAACAGTCTGACATGGTCCTATGACTTACACTTTCCTGCATTTATTTTGCTCCCATCCTGTAAGTTTCCCATCTTCAAGTGTCTGACGAAGTGGGATTTTCTCCCACAAAAGCTCATGCAATAAATAAATCTGATAGTCTTTAAAAGTGCCACCAGACTCCTTGTTTGTTTTGCTGACCTAGATTAACACGGCTACCCCTTTGGAACCGGAACTGGTGCCATTGATAGTGAAAACTGGTGCAACATAGGGGATGGATGAAAAAAGGCAAAATACTTGGTAAGACAGACCACATTTGATGCAGCAGGTATTCAAAAAAGATGAGAGATTTTATATGAGTTTCAAGAAAAGGATTCACTGAGCTGCGCCAATTGCACTGTCTGCTGGTTGCAAAGAGGAACACCCATTTAACCAGTAACGAGGGAAGTAGCAACAACTGGGTACAATGCAAAATTATTTAGGTGAGTCAAGACCAGAGAAGATTGTGAGAAACTTCAGAGATACCTATCCAAACAAGGTGAATGCACAACATGTCAGATGAAACTGATGGTACATCAACACTTGGAACGGTGGGTGTACCTCCCAGGCTGAGTGGACGTATTCATGCCAGCTTTCATCAAACTACCATGCTAAAACGAGAACATAGTTGCAATGGGGCAAGTTGCCCCTGAGTATAAAACCATCTGAGATCCAATGCATGTCCTCACTTACGAGGGACTATATACCTCAGGGTGGTATGAATGAGCTGTCGAGCCTGTCCCCTGTAGATTATCCATTTGAATCTTACCCAGATAAGCACAGATTAAAAGTTGATCTAATGGAAATCTGGCAGCCTCTATAGGACAGCTAGGGGGCAAAAAACCTAGATGTCTTCAAATCTGAGCTTGATAAATTTATGGAGGGGATGGTATAATGGGACAGCCTCGTTTGGCAATTGACTGATCTTTGACTGCTGGTGGTGGATATGCCAATGGCCTGAGATGGGAGGTTACTGTGCACGAGGTCATATTAGATGATCATATTGGTCCCTTCTGACCTTAGAGTCTGAGCGTCTATGAGAGAAGTTTGGAGAGCCCGAGTTGGATCGCCTTCCATGTCCCGAACTCACCATTGTGTAGACTGCAAGCTATTCAAGGCCTTGAATGTCTTTTACTATGTGTTTACATAGTGATTGTGACTACCCAGTCGTGAGCAAGAACTCCTGCAGTGGGGCCAAAATTGCCTTACTATATATTTGAGCACATTAGCAACACCAATTGTCACCTATACTTCAGGGACTGGGCAGGGGAGGGCCTCCAAACAAATCACAACAGAGCAACGAACAGGAGCTATTTTTTGCAATCTCATCTTTGAGTTATGAATTTGAACTTTCGGCTCTTGCCAGTGTTTTCTGTGACGTGATTCTAAGAACATCAAGAACTGCTGACTGGCAAAGCTAGAATGACATTTTCCTTACAGTGGGCAAATTATTCCATTATCTTCTACAGAAATTCTTTACTAGACTTTCCTCAACTATTTGGTGCTGGGACACTCTCTCAGACAATATGCTGGCTGGACTAGATGTACCACAAGGCAAATCCTACTATATGTTTTTATTTATATTCTATACAGATCACTCTTCATACATAATGGAATGAGAAGAGAACAAGTCTAAACACCGTGTAGTTTGGTTAGCTCAGTCATATTCCAGTGAAATAAAATTAGGCCATACTTATAATCAATATTCAAATGTTACACTTGTACATGTAAATGACCTACCATCATTTACACAGTTCTTATCCAAGTATGTGCAGCCTTGTAGTTCAAAACTGTTAGCAACCAACCACCCTTATAAAAGAAAGGCAGAGTAGTTAAAAGTTGCAAGTTTAAAATGTACTTGCATTACATAATGGGAAACAACTACAGCATCCGTGAGAGCACTGGACTCTCCATCATAGCTTTGAAGATGTGTTCCTCTGCATTTTTTTTTCTAAAAAAAATATAGAGATCCAGCTAATTTCTTCCTAATATTTCTTTCAAAATTCCAAGAGCGCCCTCTTGTGTGAAAAAATGCCACACAATATCATATGCAATAATGAAGCATACAAAGGTGCTGTGTGTTACCATTTAAAGTTTATAACATAGCTACATTCTTTCACATGACCTCTGATGCCACAGCTTTGTCTGTTTCTGACATTTTCTTCTTCCCCTTCTCCCCCCATTCCATTTCACTGGATTTTTATCAGCACAGAGGTCTGAATGAACACCGGGAAAGTCCAAGGCAAGTTAACAAAGAGAATCTACACTGGTAAAGAATTGTTTTGGCATAAGAGAAATAAGAAACGGTGTTCACTATCTGTAGAGCAGTGCTTCTCAACCTTTTGCAGGTCACGACACGCTTGGCGGAATAACACGACCCTACAGGACACACCAGCCTACCCACCCCAGGCCGAATCCAGCCATTTTCTTGGCTCTCCCCACACACTTACCACCATGTGGTGACGCAGTAATTTGTCCCAATACAGTGTTTGAGAACCGCTGCTGTAGAGATCTGTGGGGATCATTTTCCCTGCAGAATGAAGTACTGACATATATCTCGCTCTAATTAAAAGAACAAGCAATATTTTTAAGCTACTAGAAAATACTTTAAAGTTCAGAACTAAACTGACTCATTGCTGTCCACCTCCAAATCAAACAGTTTGTGATGGGAATTTTCCAGATGATAATGGCCTGTTTACTCTGGAAAGTCAGGAGAGCATCATTTGGCACAGAGGAAAATGAGAAGTGAAAGACATCAGAGGCACTTACCCTGAGGTAACCAACACATTGAGTTGTGCCACAAATTTCAAATCTGCAGGTGCTCATTAAAAGCCACAAATGGTACTAGTCAGAGTGAAGCCAGATTTACGGAAGGAAATGCACATGTTGCTTGTTAATGCGACCGTAATTTCAGATAAGTAAAGCAGAGTCAGCTACCAGGGGAAGGAAAATAATAAAAAAAACTCAGCTAAGAGCAAGAACTAATCTTAGGTTGGAAGATGAAAATAAAAGAGAGGAGGGAGAGAATTTCCTGGTTGAATCCAGACAGGACATTAAAGCTCCACCAATAAACAGTGTTATTTATTCTTTTAATTGTGTGCCTGCCTGGAGCTTTCCTTCCTCTACCAATTAAGCTGAACGCCCTTGACAGTTTGTCTTGTGCAGTGGCACATACTGAAACTAGTCATTGGCTTCAGTCCTTTGCAGTCCCACTAGTATTTTAATTTTTTAAATCCAAGATTTATAGAAAGACTGACATTCATCGCTATCTGCTAAAATGATAGCATGTTGCTTATAAATACAGCCTCACAATTCTTTCCACTTTTAGCCAAAAGGTTGACAGAGGGCTTAGCCTCTTTCTCATCATTATGCTGCACAGGGTGGGCTGTGAATTTTGAGTGTTATCTCACTTCTTACATCTTTAAATGCTGCCTGGCCTCAAATATGCTCCCCCCCCCCCCATTTCTTAAACAATGGGGGAAGTAATTAGCAACTGTTAACAGCTTGGCTCTTAAATGTGAAGGGAGAAATGATTTTACATTGAAAAGACAATAATATCAGAAACCTAAGTAAACTTTTAAGTCTTTAAAATTATAGAGCCTGGAATAATAAATGCCATATAAGAGGAGATATTCCTATAGCGGTACAATTACTCTCTAGGTTTCACTTTGCTTTCTTAAGCTTAAAAATAGATATAAATATTGTCAGAGCCCACCCAAAAATATACGTAAGTGAAGACTTAATTTCTGAAAGGCTGCCTTTTTAGATAAAAAAAGACAAAAATGACCTGGTAGAAACACGTCATGCTGAAATGTGAGATCCCTGAACAGTCTCAGTCAGAAGAAAGCACGTATCCAGCACTATCCAGTCTAGTCACCCAAAGCAAAGGTCCCACACCATAATGACCTAGAACCTAAAGTTTTAAATAGTTATTTCCCAAGAAAAGTGAGGTAGAGGAAAATTCCAACATACCTTGTCTTCTAGCTAAAGCAAGTTTATTTTCATTTAGTATACCAACCATTTTTGAAGGCATGCCACTTGGCCACCGTTCCAAGTGCCTTCAACTGGAATGAAGTAGAGAAGTGCAAAATTGTATGTTAAACCAACACCAAACACCTTTACAAAGGAAGATGCAGTGTCAGGTACTAGAGCACCATTACGGACAGTTAACTAACAGAATAAATTGCAAATCTATGCTCATTCTACTATAACAATATTTGTAAAACAAGAATGAAGTCAAGCCAATGAGCAAAATTCCTAAGCCAACACAGACACGGCCTCAGAAAAAAAGGGCAGCCACAAAAACAAAAACAACTGAAACTGAACATAAAGGACCTTTCTTACAAGAATAAAGGTGTGGAATAATGGCAAGGTTGGATGCTGAATCAAAAAACAAATACAAAAGACTACCCCAAGTATATGTGACTTCCCAAAAATATGAGATGAGGCTGAGATGTAGGTTACTCATCACTAGAGTGGTTTCCATCTACAGTTTGTGTACACAGTATTTATAATCTTCTGGTTAGATTGCTATTTGTAACAGAAGGTATGTGCATAACAGTAATAGTCTAATCTACTTCATAAGTATTTTTTGCATGCCAGAGACATTGTGTCTTTCCAACTATATGATGGAATTCTCTTACTAATGAAAATTAGTAAACAGAACATAAGAACTAATGTTCAATATTGTCTATAAAGTCCTTTCATAAATTTGGGCAAGACCTCTGATATCAAGATCATATCATTTTTCTTTTAATGCTGAAAGAAACAAATAATGGAATCACCACACAGACAGACCATCTCCACTTTCATCTCTAACTCTGGCTTCATCCTTACCGCTCTTGGCCAACTAGAGATAACCTAAGTTCTAAGTATTTTTCTACATCCTTCCACCAGCCATACTTCATATTGATTGTCTTCACCCCATCATCATGTCTCTAAAATCTTTATTACCCTCTTTTTCTTCTAGTGGGTTATGGTTAGATAAAACTTAAGAGTTGCAAGAATATTCTGATGTACTGATTAGTATATTTAAGATATTGAAGTGTTTGATCCCAATTGAAAATTTCTTCCTGTTTGTGCTTAACATTCGAGGCAAGGAAAAAAAGAAATGTAATTTTTTCTATATATGGTATCCAGTGACTTTCTCCCTAGTTCCCTCAGCAATGGAGATTCCCCCCCCTCCCCCCACACACAGGTCCAACAATGGAGGTACAGTAGGAATCATTCTCTAACCAGGAACAGCCATGGAGCACCAAGAGTCACATCAGTACTGTTCCAGGGGATCGACAGACAGTATATACTCAATAGCACCCATCACTTTCTCTCCGAACATTTCTAAGAACCCACCACCACCACCACATATTTCTACTGGTAGCCTCAAAAATTTTCCCAAAGCCTCAGGTGTCTTGCAGCACAATACACAGTATTGTTGCAGCTCGTTGGCTGTCAAAGAAAATCCAATTTACACTTTTATTTATTTGCTGAGATCTAAGTTGGGTCACCTCTCAGAGAAGTAATATTAATAATGAAGTAACCTGAACTTCTCTGTTCTGAAAACACTGTAAACGGAGTTAGGAAAGAAATAATTTTTCCTTCATGAAAGGAGAGAATATAAGACTTTAATGGACTTGGATCATCCAAGCAATCAGTCCCAGCTGGCAAAATCTAGGTCAGTGAAAGTAAATGGAATTCAGAGAATGAAACACTCAGTTGTTAAGGATTAAGGAACAGCTTAAGACCAGGTCAGAAACAAAGGTCACTGAACTGCCAAATGGAGTCACATCGTATAACACAACCCTCCGCCCTCCAATTCAATGTTTGCCTTAAAACAATAAAAGTAAGACACTTCAGATAGCAAAAATAGGTTTATCTAGCTTGGAACTACTACACAATGTACTATAGAGATCAAAGAGCCTTCGTTAACCTTTACTATTAATCAAGATAGGCAGGGCTTTTTTTGTGATGGTACTGAGTACCAGCACACTTTTTTTTTTTCCCCCAGCGATGTGGCCCTGGCTTCTGCCAACAGTGGTGGGCCCCATGCTGAATACTGGCACCTTCCCCCCTTCCCCCCCCCAAAAAAGCACTGAAGTTAGGTACAGTATATTTAAAATACTACAAGGTACCTACTAGTAAGACAGAAAACCAGCTTCTTTCCATCTGTCTTTAATAATGACCAAATATTATATACAAAATATACCACCCAAAACACATTGCATAGGTAGTCATAGTTTACAACACTATTTTCTTTTTTGGAGTTATGGAGATGCAAAACAGCATGATCTCCTGAATGTAGAAGACAGCCACTGTATGAATCTATTAAATATTCTCTTTCAGGTCTGATGTAAGTCAATATTACACCCAGACACTTTATATTTTAACAACCAAGTGATAAAATTTGGGAAAATGGAGCTTCATGCAGGAATCAGAACGAACCCCAACTATAGACTATCTAGTCAAAATCACCCAAGTCTCTGCAGCGATTCCCTGCCTTGGAAGGTCAGGATGGAATGAGATAATTAAACCAAATGTCAAAGTGAAAGAATTTCCAATAAAAACATGCTAATTGGTACCTATAATGTTTCAGCAGTCTCATTGTACTGCATATAAACAGAATGAAAGAAGAAAAGCTTCCTTCATTTTCTCATTTTTTAAAAATCGGAACATTAAAAAAAAAAGAAAAAAGAAAATATATGCTGCTTTCAGATTTAATATGTAATAATTGATGTACTGATACAAACTTTCCTTGGCAATTTTCTGGCTGCAAAGGGAGTGCAGCAATTTATAAAGAAAAATCTGGACCAAAGTGAAGATATACAAAAGACTCTTGGATTGTGAGTATGTTCTATATTATCAAGATGTTTATCCTTCATTCCACCTATAAAAACAACTACAGAAGTCTGCTGTCCACTTGTGCCACTGTAAGAGTATAAAGCAATCTCCTGCTGACCACCTCTAATGCAATGGAGCACAGCACCTACAAAGATCTTCAAAAAGGGATGGAGGCAAGAAGTCTCTTCTTGATAACCTCATTTTCAGCAGTGTTCAGAAAACCTATGGAGTTTCCTCGTGTCCCATCCTCTAATCTACATCCAAACATACAAGGATTATTTTATTGCTTCTCTATGCATTCAAATGGGAAAAGTCTGCACATTTACATCAGCATAAACAAAAGTCTATATTACTTTGCATTTATCTAACTCCTAAGAGTAATAAACTCAGCTGTGACAAATATGGCTGCAATATTTCTGGAAGACCTTATTGTATTAAGTTTATATAGTAATGTAGACTGGGATTGAACATAACCTCTTTGGGTAGAGTTGTGACAAATACATTGGGATTCAAAAAAAAAAAATCGACATTTATGTTGTGCCAAAGTTTTAGGATTCCCTATGGAGAGTGTAATGCAAATTCCTCAACTCCAATTATGCAAAAACCCAACCTTTTGAAGCTACATGCTGAGGAGAGGTCATTGTCTGCTGACTACCTATTACAGAAGAGCAAAGTTACAGGCCCTGCATTCACACCCTACTGCTGATGCGATAAGCTTTGTACAAAATATCTCCTTAGATATCATTTGAAAGCATTTTCTCAAAGACAAAGGGACAAGCTAACATCCATAACCAGGTCTCAAAGTTTATGGGCAATCATCTATCCAGTGGTCATTCTTTGGCAAAGAAGGGGAGCAGAAACAAACAAAACTGCATTTTAGCGAACACCAGCATGAAACTTCTTTCATCACAAGACTTCATGACTCCAACCTCATAGCAGGAATGAACTTTAGCTATTGTAATCCTCGGGAAAATGTGTTTCAAAAGAGGAAGTGGATTATAAAGTGAGGGGCAAAGACACTCCAATGTCTCTCTCTCTCTCTCCATCTCTCTTTCACCTAAAACAAACAACAACAACAAAAAAAAGCCCGTGGATTTTGGGAGTGGATCCTGACATGCATCTTGGTCAGCCCAGTCAGCTGGTGGCTGAAATGGCCCCCTCTTCCTGAGGAGGAGTTTTAGTTTCAGTTCCCCATTCTTGCACGACCTCAGCTTTAACTGATGGCAGCAGGAACACTGATCAAAAATATGGGACTCTCCCAGGCACCAAACACAATGAGAGCGTATGTCCAGTCTCAGAATGGACTCCTTGCTGGAGAAGCACTTCTTGAAGCCGGTGGAGCCAAGCATGCCCCTGAGGGGATTAACCTCTACCAGTGAGAAATATAGAAGAAAGTTTTTCTTTCCTCCTCTTCTCCACCATTTCCTTTTTAACAGAGACAAAGTCCTCTAAACACCACAGGAGGGTGTATGAGGGGGGTCCCTCAGAAAGGGCAGGAAACCAAAGTTCTTTTAATCCATCCCAACAGGGTAAATGGAAATGCTATCTATTTAGGGGAAGAAAAGAACCAAAACCAACTATTATTTATGCTAACGATGCAGAGAATGAAGAGACAACGGCTAAGAAGGAACGAAGTGGGGGGGTCACCTACCCGGTGCTAGATAGCCTTGTGATGTGCTCTGTCCCTCACTCAGAGTCTATGAAGGCTAAACAGACGTTACTAGTTAAAATCTCCAATTAGAGGCACGGGGTGCAGATACATTTACCACAGAGAATCCACGTGGACACTACTTGAAGAAAAAGATAGATTAGACACTTTCAACTTTCATCAGTCCAGACAAGGAGAACTTGATGGGATCATCTGAAGTTTGTGACTACTGCTCCAACTAAAATCAGCTACAGAGTTTACAACCATTGAGCAATGCGAAGTATTTCCTGATATTTAAATTTAATACACTGCCTCTGTAGTGCTCACAGCATCTACAAAATGTTTCCTAAAACACAGTTACACATATTTGTTAAAATTCAAAAGTAAACAAAACAAAAATAGTAAAATTATTAGCTCTTATAAAATCTTTTTCATTTTACAAATATTGTGTTAATCCTCACAAAACTCTTTTGTGCAAAGCCTATTCTTCCAACGGTCTCTAGAATAGGTTGGTCTTTTCAATCACTGCTCTTCACTTATGAGAGAAAGGGCCTGCATCAGGATTTTACTGATAGCAAATAAGGGAAGTGTTGCCATTGATTCCAGTAGCAGTAGGTCCACGAAGATGCAAAGAGGAAAAATATAGTTCTCCCCTTCCCCTTAATAGATCCAGTCTCTCACTAAAATGAATGGCTGAAAACAGGTAACTAAAGACTGGAGCTGTTAGAGGACACGTCCTACACAGTCCACTGAGAGCAGCCTTAATACCAGCCTACTTCTAGCCCCATCCTTCTTATTAGGATGGTGGTTTTAATGATACAGATACTTGTCTATTAGAGCCTGACTCATTTTCTGTCATTACACATTCTGATTAGAACAGTGAAAAAGTCTTTACAGAACAGTTCCCAAGCTGTAGAAACTAGAAGAGAGCAGCAGAAAGCCTTTAAAGAACAGCTCCCAAGACCAATCCAATTTTTAGAACTACTCAAGTTTTCCTACCATAACCATCATCATGGTAGCTAAGAGCATTTTCTCAGTGTAAGAGAACTTCTGAATTTATCTGGTTGAACCCCACACTATAAATGCACTTCTCAGGGCAAGCCGATGCTACAAAATGACTATGGATTTTTTTCTTATCACAACAGGTGATTTGAGCTCACCTTCCTCTATGTGCTGTTCCCCAGTGTTTGAATCCCAACACCTATTTTGATTTGCTCTTACAGTCTGACCTGATCCTGTCATACGTTCCCCTGCGTTTTACTTCCTCCCATTCTATAAGTTCCCCATCTTCAAAGCGTCTGACAAAGTGGGATTTTCTCCCACGAAAGCTCATGCGATAAATAAATGTGTTAGTCTTTAAAGGTGCCACCGGACTCCTTGTTTGTTGTGCTACAAAATTAAGTCAACCTAAGTTATGTGGACATACAACCACTGCAGTAATTGAATCAGTTTTACATGTCAACACTGCTTCTTGTGTCGGCAATGCACCTCCTCCCCTAGAGCGTTTGCACCAATTTAACTGTCAGCAAAGGGCATTTTGGGGACAGTTTCTGAAAGGCAGCAACAGTTGATATAACTGTTGTCTACACGAACACTGTGTTGACCTAATTACGTTGACTTCTGTACTACACCTTTTGCGGAGGAGGCGTTAAGACAGTGTAATGGGTGAGTTACCTTGGTGGGAGCCACATTTAGGGTAGACATTTAACAGAATTAGGTCAACGTAAGATGCCTTATACATCAGCCTAACTCTGTAATGTAGACCAGCCCTCAGGATTTCAAGGTTTTGTTTAGCCATGAAAGGTTCTTTGTATGGTCAAGTTATACAGGGTCCAGCCTGGGAAGGTGGGGGGGAAAAACCGAGTAGAAAAATCAAGCAGAAAGTGAGAATAAGAGAGGCTGAAAAGGGATCCTTGTCCACTGTCCGCATGGCTCAAGGGAGGTAGGGTATTGGTAGTGAGCATAAGACTCAGAGATGTCAGAAATGGATGCAATGGAACAAAAGAAAGGACTAAGACAAATGCAAACAAGCAAGCCTTCCAAAGCAGGATAATGCATAGAAAGGAGGGGTGCGCATGTGAGCGGTATTGACACGGCTGATAACACAAGCTGACAAATCTCCTAAAATATTAGACACAAACTTACTTTCTTTTAGCACCAGACAAGCATGACTTCTTATGCCACTGATATTTTTCCTTCTACAAGTTAGGGACTTGATCCAAGATCTACTGAAGTCAATGGGGATCTTTCCATGGAATTAAGAAAACTTTGGATCAGGCCCATATTTATTATGGCTGATGTACAGTTTGACCCATGTTATTTTTTTCTGTACAGAGGGAAATATTTTAATGTTTGGGGAAGAGAGGGTTGGGTTGGTTGTTTCAGGAGGAAAAAAGTCCCCACTGCCTTTGCAAATAGCTGAAGAAGAAAGGAACTTCCAGCAACTCTGTCTTAGGGCTTGTCCACTCAGTGGACTAGTCTGCACTAGAAGGGTAAGAAAGGTACAAATTATAGTGCACAGACACTAGCATGTAGCGCGCTAACTGATCTGGACCCTGTTTGAACACACTAAAAGTTGCCTTTTGCGGGACTACATTAACATGCATTACAGAACTTTTAGTGTATGCCAGAAGGCTCCATACAGGTGAGCTACTGCACAACACACCCGTGTGCACTAGAATTTGCACCCTTCTAGTGCAGACCAACACACTGGATAGACCAACCATTAGGTTCCAATTCTGAAGCCAGAATGATGGCCCTAGAAGGCTCTGAATGCAAAGGAAGAAGCTATGGTCTGGTGTTTGGAGGAGGGCAGGAGGCAGAGACACCAAACTGTTTGGTGAAGCTCTGTGGCAGTCTCCACTGCAAACCCAAGGAGGGGATTTCTGAAGTGGGCCACGAGTGGGAGGGGATGTTTCAAGTGAATTACAATACTGGACAACTAGCGCTCTCCTCCCCACACGCCTGTCGAGATATGAACAGAACATGCCATGGAGTGGGCTAAACTAGTGCTCAGTGGTCTATGGGTGACAGAATGGCTCTCTTCCACCCCAGATGCAGCCCATTTACTTCAGCAGAGGATCCGGGTCTGAGTTATTTACAATACTCTTGTAACAAATCATTTCTTGGTGGGTGACTTCAATATTCCACAGTCCAAGTCTTCAGTCCAAGCACTCATGCAACAACTCTCTCCTTGCAGAGATACAGACATGGAAATGAAAGAAAGAGCAACCTCATGAGAAAGGTCCTCTGTCTAGCCACATGAATGAGGGTGGAGGGAATACAACTGTGCGCCATTTGGGGGATAAGGGACAGAAGCAAAAGCTCTATTACCTTCATATTCAGCTTAAATATAGATGTAATAAAATTGTTTTGATCACCAAATTGTGAATAGAAATTTGTTTTCCTTTCCATTTGCATTTTGTATTCCACTCGAACCTCACTGAGCCCGGGCAGACATCTTATCTATGCATGTATGGAACACTGCCTAACCTCCTGCTCTTTGATACCCTCTCTCTCCGCGATAAGTATGGTGTAAGTGATAGATGAGGCTTTGGCAACTACCATCTCCCGCTGACTTATCTCTCTTGGAAACATTGTAGGAGATGAAAGATTTCTAATATTTACTGCTTATTTATTCTGCTACACATTTGCTGTAGTACCTTACATTTACAACCCTTTTTGAGATAGGCTATCTGTTCTTTGAGACGCATACGGCCTTCCTGTACATAGCCCAAATGAAAATGAATAAAAAATATTTCCTTAAATCCATTTATCATAACTTAGCCATTTTAACTATAAAAACTGAGGAACCAGAAGCCACACCAACCTGCACAATGTGAAGTGCTTTTACTCAATGGTTCCTGGTTCAGTAATACATACTGTTACCATTTATATCAGCATAACATTTGGAGATGAAAAAGGTTATGTTTTATAAGGCCAGTTAAAAATATAATATGTGCCCGTACACCTTTCTACCCTTACCCCACGAACAGCTCTTCCTGAACCCCCTTTCTTCAACAAAAGTTAACACCTGCTAGAATTTTAAATACCTCTCTCAGGCCCCAATCCTACACATGGATTCACACGCAGAGATCCTTACTGCCAAGGTGAAGAGTTCCACTGGCTTCAGTGGTGAGGAATGGGCATACAACTGTGGATTTATCAGATGCCAATTAGCTCGACCAGTTAATTAATAAAAAGGGGGGAGGAGAGGTGTTCCAGGTACAGTCAGGGAAAGTAAAAATAGAATTTGTTTGCTCAACCCACTACACGGAAAGACATGAAAAATAAATACAAACCCAACCACAAGAAATATCTTTATTTATAGTACTCTAATGCTCTTAGCCCAAAATGATCACTGCACCTGAGCTCATCTAGCTAGGCAATTCTTGAGGGTCTTGAATTTTTGGGGGTTGGAGAGTTGGATTTTTTTTGTTGTTTATTTTGTTTGGGTTTTTTTTTTTTAAATGCTGTTTTTGTGCCGCAGGTTCTCATTTGTTTTTCTGCTGCTCTTGTGCCTCCAGCCAGGCTTAACTAATTTGGCTCATTTAATTATTAGAAGTCCAGGAACTACCACCATTAGCTCCTACTCAAGAATATGCCTTTGGTTTATTCATCCTTTTTCTAATTTCCTGGGAAGGGAAGGAGAGAGAGAGAACGCTGACATGTTAAAAGGAAAAAAAAAAAAAAAAAAATCGAAGAATGTGTTGTCTTTCACACTCAGCCATACCACACAAAACAGGAAAATGAACTGAACCTTAAAGAGAACAATGAAAAACAAATGGTCTCTCAAGGCAGGTCTACACATCTGTAGAGCAGTACCTAGTCTCACAGCTGGGGTTGACAGACTTGGGCTTGCACCGTGGTGCTAAAAATACCTGGGTAGACATTTTGGCTCAGGCTGGAGCTGGGCTCTGAAGCAGTCAGACTTTATGCTCCCACTGTGAAAATTTAGAGACTTTACATCAGGGTAGTCAATTATTCTTGGTCAAGGTCCAAATTTCTTGATCAAGTACAGTCAAGGTCCTGATGCCAGAGAAAATAAAATAAATAAAAAGATTTCATTTTGGGGGTCCAGATTTGGCCCACAGTCTGCATATTGACTACCCCTACCCTACATGTATCCAGCCATACCTGTTCCCTGCATCATACCTCCAAAGCCATTTCTTGCACTATTTATAACATTTTAAATACAAGCCTTAAAAACAGTAACTTTTGAAACCCACCTCTAGTCAGTCATTTATCAACCTACACCCCATCACAGGTGAGCCATTCTCACCGTGTGTGAATTATGAAAACAGAAGTGTTACAACACCATTTGAAAAAGACTACATTACTTTATTATTTTAAAGAGTGCCTATAAGTTTGAAAGAGCTGTGCATAAACAAGCACTTTTAGATGATGCATAGTAATTTACAAACACTCTTCAAATAATTTACACAAAGTGTTTATAATATCGAATCACCACTTAAATGAATGGATTTCTAAGGTAGCATCTCACTGAAATAGTTCACATGTATATGTTCATAAAGTCATTTATAATGACTTGTGCAACCTTAGACCAAAATAAATGCAGTAAATTCATTTTAAAGCAGTAATTGACCAGCTGTTTAATAAAGCATTCGTAACAGACTTCTGGAAGAACCTAACTGCAGTATCACACTTAACTAATTGCCCAGGCAATATGTAATCTTTAAGGTAAAACACAATGTATATCGTTCTAAAGATTGCAGACCTACCCTACCAGTTAAACAAAAATCACACTTAAGAAAATATTTTATGACACACTTATTCTGAAATAAGCAGCCCTTAAAGTAAATACATTTTATGGGGTTGCTGTAGCAGTGTTGAAGTCATTCTGTGCTATAAATACTCTGCAAGCTATTTGTGTAAGCAAGGTTAAGAATCTGAGCACCTCTCTTGCTCAGCAGCTAAGTAGGGAGCTGGACAACTAATTTGCCTGGGCTTTGTATTTGCATGGTACACAGCATAATTTCACCCAGGGGTTGGGCATGATGGGAAATGGCTGATTCAAATCCTCTGAATCTGGTGTTTTAGCAGAAGGGTGAAATTAAATATTGTCTTTTCATGAAATGCTACCCTTTGATTGTATATCTGTTATAGACTGAGAAGCTGATGGAAAAGTCAGCATTAGCAACAGAGAACTTGGAAAAGTGAGCAACCCTAATTTTCAATGCTATAAAACCAAGTGGAGAGGGGTGAATGCACTCTCTCTGTTGGAGCTGTGCTTTGGGCAAATGTTTACCTTTCTTTTCCACTGTCCAAGGATAGACCTAAAGATTCTTTACGGAGTGTCTCGTTATTTTGATTGAGCTGAAGTTAACAGAGAAGTGAAAACTTCTCTCAGAGCTGAAGTCACTGAAAAGCTGAGATTCAGCTGAAGAGCATCTTGCCAGTACACAGCAGGTGTGACCAGCAGGCAGAGCCCCTGGGTGGCGCTGGCAGACAGTGGGTGTGACCAGCAGGCAGAGCC
>ML685778.1:5399311-5453912 GCA_007922175.1 Pelusios castaneus
CCCTGGGTGGCGCTGGCAGACAGTGGGTGTGACCAGCAGGCAGAGCCAGTGGGCAGTGCCAGCAGATGGAGCCAGTGAAGGGTGAAAGCAGACCCAAAAGGTGGCAAAAGATAATTGGAGGGGAGTGCTAAATGCCCCCCGCCGTAGAGGTGGACAGTAAAACTATGATGGTCAGTATGGGGAGTCATGAAGAAGTGAAGGACACACTATGCACACGGGGTAGAATGAGTTCTGTCTATTGGGTTTTGTGGGAATCTTGCTTTGCACTGTATCCCAATCAGTGCTGCTGTTGATACTGCCACTTTGTAGTCTTTATTAAAAGGCTTTTGTGCTACCCTCAGCCTCGCTTGTGAGAGGGGAAGTATTGCCCTTCTAGGATACCCAGTGTGTAATGTCCCAGGAGACTGAGTGGGGGCTCGAGCCAAGTGTGTTGTAACATTGTTTGGGAACCCCTAGATACAGAACCCCGCCTTTTGCTGCTGCCGTCTTGGCCAGGCAGAAGGGTTACATTTGTAAATACGTTAATTCTGTTAACCCATGAATCACTAACACAAGAAACATTATAGCTTGTGTGTGCGAGGAGATAAAGTAGAACTGAACAATTCGGCCAGATAACCAGAAGAGGAACAACCAGCAAATGCAGAGACTCCACTCTACAAGCTTCTGCATGGCTGTCTGGTAGGGTGGCCCACACTGTAATTGGTGCAAATCAAACACTGAGTTCTAGACCTTGCCCTGCCCTATGCTTTGCTGCTTTTCCCCAAAGGCCCCACCCTTGGTCTATCCATTCCCTCAAGGAGCCCCCCATCACTCACTGCTCTCTGCACCTCCTTCCCCATGCCAGCTGAGCAGGCTTCTAGGGGTGGTGGGGCAAGACAAGAGAGAACTATGCTGGCAGGGGGAGGGTAAGGGAATGACTGGGGCACGCCATGGGGAGGGAGAATTGTGCTTGGGAAAGGGAAAGGATGAGGATTGGGGACTGAGTACCTCTCTCTGCCAGAGCTGTTCCTGGGTGCTCCTCCAAGCTCCACCATCAGCTGCTGCTCTTCCTGCTCCCCAGTGATGGAGGCCAGTTACTCCACGTAACCAGACTTTCAGTGTCTGGTCAGCAGTGCTGCTCAGACATTGCCAGATTCTCCGGTCAAAACCAGACACCTGGCAACTCTATTGGTTTCTTCCTACAACTTTATGGGCACACATATGAAACTGCCTAAAACTTGTTGGTTTCACTCTGCAGGGGTTCAAATGTCATCTGTTGGCATATGTGGGCTCAAGCTCCTCCAGTTTGCTCTGGAATCAGAATAAGAGAGGGAGGTTGGTGGTCCAGTGGTCAGGACACTGGGCTAAAAGTCAGGAGACCAAAATTCTGCCCCTCCTTTTCCACTGACTTGCTGCATGGCCATGGGCATGTCACTCCATCTCCATGCTTCCCCATCTGTAAAATGGAAGAAACTGTACTTATGACCCTGCTTTGTAAATAGTTTCAAGACCTACAGATAATTCTGATTTATGATCATTTTCATGTCAAGATTAAAATCTACAAATAAAAAAAACAGATACAACTATCAACGTCAGCCTCTTTGGCACTGATAGCTTGAAAGTAAAATTTGTTCACCATATCAGTGTAAAATCGTAAGTCTTCCCATGTTCATGAAACTGACTGAATCCTATAAAAAAGATGGTTGGGATTTGAGGTTTTAATTAAACCTGATACCAGGGCTGGATTTGCATTTCCTTGAAAATCTTTTGTGCAGCTCTCTGAATACCATTTTGCAGCTTTAGTAACCTACAGAGGCTCTGCAAAGCCCAATTTTCTTCTCACTTATTCCAGTGGAACTACCTGGGTGTTAATAAACTTACACAAGTCCAACCAGAAATATGACCCTTAGATTCCAGATACAAGACAGATTTTAAAGCCAAGAATTATCTATTGGATTTTAAAGGCTCTATTTATTGCATTATTTATACTGTTGAAATGTGTTCCAGTTTATATAAATCTCACAGCCCACTTATAAAGCCTCAGCAGAGTTGGATTGACTGCTCTGAATACCAAACACTCAGCTACATTTTGTGCATATCCCCGACACCAGTCTCTTTTGTTCCTATTCCAACAAGTTTTTTCATTCTCTTCTCTTGAGAACAAGTTTTACTTTTAAAAGGCAGCATCAGAACATAAAATAGCTTCAAACTCTTTTTACAGCTAATAAAATGTTCAAAGCAAAGTGACTTCTCTAAGCCAAAGCCAGGGTCACCATCCGCGATTTGGTTACTGAAGGGAAACCAGTCCTTTGTATGCCTGCTCCGCAAATCAATTGTGAATTCAGCGGGTAAGACAATCCCCATGACTTGACAATTTTTCATACGAGTTCCCAGTCAGAGTAGACTTTCTTCTCTACATTTGATACTTCATATTTTTTGTAGAGGGGAAAAAAAATCTGCTCTGTTATGGTACTCGCACAAAAAGGAGTGCTTATTCTACAAGAAATGTGATCCTCCCTTTAGGGCAACACAGATGGAGCTTCATGCAAGGCCAGCTAATTAATTCCATCTGAGCAGAGCCATGGCTAATATTGGAAGAGTTCAGACACACACACAATAAGATTTGAGAGACGAGGGGTTTTTTTAAACAAGTTAGGAGGAAAAAAAAATCATTCTATTCAATCAGAAAAAAAATGCAAGAAAATACCAAAAAAGAGTTTTCCAGATAACCAAATAAAACCCTACACTATTGGCGTAGGAACCACATTTATCTATATAGTTTGTATCCAACTGACTACTCCAATAGAGCTATTAAATAATTTGCCATTGATAACCACACTGAGAGGGCTTCACCTTAGTATGTCTGCTCAGTAAATCGTATCACTTTGGCTCCACCAAAGAACCAACAAACTAAGGACAACAACAAATAAATTGGGATTAAGATCAGTTTGACTGGTGTCAATATGTTTGCTTATGGTTTTGGTAGTTTCTATACTAGTTAATATTTAACAGAGGACAGGGTGATAAAGGAAGGGAAGAAAGCTATACTGCTTGGACCAGTTCTCAGCTTGTGTAACTGACACAGCTTTATTAAAGTTAAAGGAGCTACACTGATTAATACCATCTGAAGATCTGGCCTTTTATGATAAAGGGATTAAAAAAATATTCTTCGGAGAGAAAAATAAAAAGAAGGCAACAAAATCTCTGAATACACAGGATAGAGTGATTGTACTTGTGCCTTGAGTGCTGTGAACTAAAAGAGAAAAAACATTTGGGTTCTCCCTGCACATTATAGCAACCAAACCAATAAAATGACAGCACTCCCATTTACTTACAGCTTTTGCCAGATGGGCCACAGATCCTTTCAATTGGAAAGCCAGAACATTGTTGCTTTTGAATACCGAGCTCCAAATTGCAGTAAATATAATTGTATTCTAGTCACGTGCAGTAATCCATTATTGCCTGCAGTCTGTCTCAGACTAACTCCAAAGATATTAAAAGTATTGTGTAAGTAGGCGATATTTGAGAGAGAAAATTAGAAACCAACAAAGGGGCAGGAAAGAAAGTGTACATGAAGAATTCAAGGTACAGTATAAAAATCAATAGATATACACACAGCATACAGGAAACTTTAATACTGAAAAACCCTGGTTAAACTAGTTTAAACTTGCAAATCATAGTGCATCTGAAATAAACAATACCACAACCAAAGAAGGAGTCTACACTGGAGCAGAAAGGTGTGGGAATGATTACCACAAACCCCAGAAACTGCATGAGACTTGCCTGCATTCAATCTTTGTAACAAAGAAGAAATTCTGCCCATTTTCATTTGAGAATTCACAGAGCAGTGTGGGCTTGTGGGGTGAACAGGGTTGATAATTTCATTTTGGATCAAAAGCACATGAAATCCATTGTTTCCACACTGTTTGGCTGAGAATCTGGATTAATTGTGGTTTGGGCTGATTCTTGCCTTAAAACCCCAGATTCTGAAAGCAAAAAGTTGCAGGGGTGGATATAGGAGGTGAGATGAACCATCCTGGATAACAACTGAAGAAAAGTACCTGCATTTTCACAAATTAGAGCTGAGGGAGTTCTGAAAATACAATGAAAAAAATTCTGTGATTTCAATGTTTGAATGAATTCTCTTTGGTGGTGTGAGTGCTCCTGATCTTCATCTTCTGTAAACACTTTAGAATGCTTTATTAACAGCCATTTTAGGAGAAACAGTTTATTGTAAGTTACAGTTAATTGTTATAAATTAGAAATATGTTTTTAGAAATCAAAGGCAAATGTTTATATCACAATCCTGATGTGATTTTTTTCAAAGACATCCAATTTAAAATCTGTTACCATTGGTGTCTAATCAAAGCATTCATACAATCTCCTTTCAGCCCTACCCAGGCAAGCCTTGTTGCATGTTGAACATGGGGTCACCTGTATGTCTGTGGATTATGTTGTATGCTTTCTCATTCCATAACTTTGCAGTGCACATTATGTGCAGAACTCAGGGATTAAACATAAAGGACTGTATTGGGAGTGTAGCCCTTTAAGGAAAAAGAATAGTTATGGATTCCAAGAGAGGCATACAGCTGGAACTAATCATCTCTGTTCATCACACTCTGCTCTAATAAAGGCCTTATGCATCAAGTATTCCCTCACCCATCTCTTGGCATTTAATAAACATCATGGAATTTGTGCAACAGTAATGAGCTACATACCCCACTCATGCAAAGTCCCTATTGTACAATTTCATAGACCGGTATTCTCTTGGTGAGAGAACTAATCATCCTGAATATGGTCTTTAAATAGGACTCATGGGAAAGTTGGGGCAGGGCTATGATTCAATGAGCTGACTAAGAACGTGGTATTCTCTGTACTCACTGCTTATACTCCAGAAAGGAAAACTGAAGAAAAAGACAGATGGACTCGTATTGTGTTTGCAATAGAACATCAAATTTCAGATATTTAAACAAGCTATAACAATCTTCTGGCTGAAAATAAATGTGCACACTTGGAAACGTACGCTAGGTGAAGAGCTGCACTTCACAGGGGAAGACAACTGTTAAACTGCTTCATGCATTGTAAAAATAAGATGGTGCTAAGTGATAAAAACCAGCTGCCACTGAAAATTTTCAGTGCAATACACATCTTGAGCACAGTGTCTCCCCCACCCCACCCCCTTCCGCAATCACAAGCCATAAAACTCTTTTCAGCAGTTAGCCAATATACCTACACATTTCATTGCAGAAACCTTGGTAAAAATGTCAGTTGTTCCAGAGTCAAGAAATGAACTATGCAGTAGGCCCCCTGTCTCCTTAACTTTAGGGTTACTCTTCAGGAGTAGGACAACCAGTTTCAATGTTTGAAGAGTACCCCACTCTAGTTAAACAGCACATAATCTTCTAATAGCATCATCTGCTGGGGTTGATGCTCTGTCTTCCATTTTAGCAAGTTTAGAACAAGACACAAGACGTTTGACCTGCTTTGACACTTCCCCAGGTATTCAGGGTTGTAAGGCATCTTACCCCTAGAACACCCAGTCCCCGGTTCCACTGATCACTCACTGTATATACAGATTTGCTACTCCCAAAGGAACAGTACAGCCGTATCTTGCCAATTTCACCTCAGGATCATGGTGCCACTTAACTCACAGCAGTTAGATTTGTTTATAATGAAAACAAATATAAAACTGTATTTAATAAAGTACAGGGATTCAAGTATTACCTCGTAGACAGAAATATTGGAAACAATTTGTTACACCTAAATGAAAATGGTAATGTGCCTTCTAGAGGCCAGGGCTTAACTAACAAGGCACTCGCCTATCTGATAACATAGATTTATCTAAGTCTTTATCCCAGCCCAGTGTTTAACAGTCAGGCTGCCTGTGACCTTCCATTCATAAGGCAAGTATCTTGCTCCCTAGGTGAAGGATATGGGGTGTCTCCTTGCATTCTCCTGATAAACCAAACTAACTGATCTTAGGCAAACAAGACATTCTCTGCTATATGCACCTCCTGTAGCTTTTGTGATCTCTTCCCACTTTTGCAGTCTTGATTAGCCAGCGGTTCATGTGCAAATAGACACATTGTAAGGCAAAAAACAGTCCCTACACAGATTTCTCTTTCCCAGGGCATTATTCAGGAAGAGAGCAAGGTTAAAAAACAAAAACACGTAACTGAAGAACTCCTCTTTTCAAGATTGTCCTTAATTAAGCCAAATGACAGGTTGTCATGGTGAGAAGTTCGGTAGGGCCAGTCACTTGTACACTCAATCCAGGTGCAATCCGTTATTGGCATTTAAAGAGCCAGCCATACCCACACAGTGCTGGCTACCACAGCAAATAGACTCCTGCTGCACACAGTTCGGTGGCCTTCCTCTTCGCGTTCAGGCAACTTTTGGAGGAATCATGTCACACAACTCAGCCTCCCGTGGCCTTCTTGCATGGCACAACCTTTCCTTCAACTGAACAAAGACTGAAATTGCATGAGTCGGCCTTGTCAACCAACCAACATTAGAAAACAGAAAAGCAAAGGTTACACTCTAGAAGGGGAGGGGGGGTGTTGGGGTTTTTTTGTTTGTTTGTTTCACTCTAATCACAACAAAACCATTTAAGGTGCATTAACCAATATTGAATCAAACAGCATGAGCAAGTCTGGGCTATACACATATTGTCACAAAAAAAAAAAAAATCTTGCCTGTAGAATGAAACACCGAGAGTTTAATATTCAAGTGACCCCAAGCACATATTCACAAGTGTGGGTCTGTTGCCATGACCCTCACCTAAAATAGCCACCCTAACTCAGGTACTCCCACAGCAGTGGCAAAGGCTGTATAGACCCTAAACAACAGACAAGAGCCTCTGCCATCCTCCTGGTCTCTCTTCCCATTCCTTTTAGTAGCAGGCACAACAGGTTGCTATTCCAATACATTGCCCCCAACCTACTAGCAGCAACTTCTTACTTCCAGGGCTGCAGTGGTGAGGGACAGGCAGGCAGACAAGATAGTGGCTCCAGAATCTGCCACCAGCTTTTCCTGTTTCCTACAGTGAGCGGAGGCAGAAAATTGGCAGCTATAATACCAGACCTCCCACCTTCCTTCTCATCCATTCCTCAGAAGACAAACCAGGGCAGGGTAATCATTTGTTCTCTAGTCTTTCCTCAGTGTCCAGATTCTTACGCCCCATATTCCATTCAGTGAGGCTTTGCAAAAAAAAAAAAAAAGAACATGCTAAACGCTAGGCTGTGAGCTCATTCAGGATAGTGTACTTTGTAGTAAAGCCAGAAACAGTTAGTTGAAGCACTTGACAACTTTTATATTTAACATTGCTTTGCATGCAGAAATGAATACCGGTAAGTCATTGGCATTCTGCAGTACTGGGAAGCACTTAGAGAAGGGTAAACAAGCTTTCCGATTTAAGCTGAAAGTAGTCCTGTTTGCATCTGTTTTGCAGAGAAATATGGTATGAGTGAGCCGTGAAAACTCATAAGATGATGCTAGAGTTATACTGAATATGAAATCTACATTTTCATAAAAGAAATCCATATATTATCCTGTTCATTGAGCAAGCAGAACTAACAATCATTCTTGATATAAAACTGACTGTCCCTCTCAAATCCCTGATATTCTTGCACACACCCACAAAAGTCTCTTTACACCTGTCAAGTAGCATTTGCCAAATATAAAGTGACTTGATTTCCTACTAATTAATGCAAATTTTGCTAGCATTTACATGTGAAGTTTTACTAGTGCAGATAATGAATTTGCTATCCTACAAGAGCTAGGGAAAATGCCTACAAGAGCCCCCTGATCTAATTCCTGCCTCTAAACCAGATGTTTGGGATAAACCTAAGAAGGGGATTGCAATTCTTTTTCATCTCTGGCTACAATGTGTAATAAATCAGGAAATGCAAGTGACACCCATTATAAACCCAGACACCCAGAGATGCATTTGTTTTAGGAGTTTTTAAACGACGCAAACAGATGTATTGAGGCATTTATTGTCACAGGAATGCAGGAATTCAGGAGAAAGTTTCAACAAGCCATTTTTAAAAATATGGTGTTCATTGTGTATTTGCAAGCCAGCATTTCAAAACATGTGTTACTTAAACCTGATTTGCTGCAGCCCTTTGAATCTGCTGTTATACTTCCAAGATGAGGCTGCTATAAAACGTAATTACTTCCTTCTGTGGCTTTGGACAAAGAGTGGCTCCTACTCTATTTCACTACATTCCCTTATGAGTTGCCTGGCAAAGATGCATAGTAAAGTTATAAAGACAGAGTAACAACTAAATAAATAAGTTATACATACTCGGGGCTCATCTTACTCCCTACAAACACACAAGTCCTCTCTTGCATGTTAAGCGCACTGTTTGCATGAGTAAGATTAGCAGAATTTGGCCCATTGTTTTAAACTTCTAATACCTTTGGGTCCTAGTTTATAAATAATGTTTTAAATTCCTGTGTGAAAACAACACACACCAAACAGTAGAATAATTTCTATTTTATATTCACAACTAGTGTGCTAAGTAACAGCATCTGCATAACGAGCCTGTTGCCAGTTGTTATATTACTCTATCCACCACTGATCCATTACTTATAGAAACACGCAGGGCTGTTTCACGTTTAGTTTGTTTCCAGTTAATGGTCAGATTACAGCACATTTGCCTTAGTATGGAGACTCCATGAACCCTGCAATCCTTGAGCTACTCCTCCTGCAGAGACTAGTTTGGAAAAGGGAAGATGAGGAAAGAACAAGGACAATGCTATCTAAGCAGAACAGTTCTTCCATTCCTTTTGGACAAGGAGGATTGCAGTCTCCCTCTGAAGCACAAAGCGTAATACCCACTCATGTTTAAAGGCTAATGACTACTGTGGAGACAAGCTAGCCATCTATACAGAACTCTCCCTCAGTTCTGGGAAAGGCACTTAGGGTATCACAGTTAAATAAAAGATCAAACACTTTAGCATAAGTACCAAAGGGGTAGCCCTGTTAGTCTATTGCAGAAAATGAAACAGAGTCCTGTGGCACTTTTAAAAAGACAAATAAATCTGTTAATCGCATGAGCTTTCGGGGGAGAAAATCCCACTTCATCAGATGCTTTGAAGATGGGAAATTTACAGAATGGGAGGAAATTAAATTCAGGGAAGTATATGACACAGGATCAGGTCAGGCTGTAAGAGCAAATCAAAATAGGTGTTAGGATTCAAACACTGGGGAACAGCACATAGAGGAAGGTGAGGTCAAATCATCTGTTGTAATGAGAGAAAAATCTGTAGTCCCTGTTTAACCCTAAGGCAACTGAGTAAATTTGCATATAAATTTGAGTTCTGCAATTTCTCTTTGAAGCTGAGATTTGTTGTTCAACTGTTTCAGCACAGCTATTAGCAAGTTAAACAGGGACTATGGATTTTTCCCTCATTACTACAGGTGATTTGACCTTACTTTCCTCCATGTGCTGTTCCCAAGTGTTTGAATCCTAACATCTATTTTGATTTGCTTTTACAGCCTGACCTGATCCTATGTCACACGCTTCCCTGCCTTTAATTTCCTCCCATTCTGTAAATTTCCCATCTTCAAAGCATCTGACGAAGTGGGATTTTCTCCCACGAAAGCTCACGCGATAAATAAATCTGTTAGTCTTTAAAAGTGCCACAGGACTCTACAGAACTTAGTCACACAGGGCGTGACTTTGCTTTTGAGAACAAATCTTGACAAACAGAGAGAGGGAAAACAGAAAGGAGGCATCTCTGGCAAGCTAACTTTGATTTTCTTTTCACTTCTACTGAAAACATTTTCCTGCAGATTTTGAAGGCCACATAACAGCTGCACTTCATTTCCTCACATCCATGACCTGCTGGGCACACAGGCTTGAGGGAGTCACTTTTAACCAGAGGATTTTTCCACAGCATCAGGTAACAAATATCTAGCTACCAAACATATTTTCAAAATTGAAGATCAGAGAGAAAAATTGAAACTCTAAGGCCAGGTCTACATTAGAAGTTGACGTTGGCACAGCACACATGGCACGTATTGTGAAGATGCTGTATGCTGATGGGAAAGTGCTCTCCCACGTCAAGGTTTTGAGTGTTATAAACACCAGTCATCAATATTTCTTATGTACTTCAAAAAGCTCTAACCATAGAGCTCTGGTTCCATAAGTGAGAGTATTGGATTTATTATGAAGGCAAGAAACAGTTTGCTATCAGGAAACAGACAGATCCAGAAAGAGTTTATTTAGATTTACAGAAATGTACTGATGTTCCCAGAACAGAGAAAGTTGGAAGAACTAACTACATGAAGCCACATTCAGGAACAAAACTCCGAACACCACTAGTAACTTGGCATAGTTAATCCACCTCCCCAAGAGGCAGTAACTATGTCAACAGGAGACATCCTGCCATGCCAACATTTCGTCATCTACATGAGGGGGGTTGGTTGGTTGGTATAAAGGTTATAATTACATCCTTCAGGGAAATCCACAGCCCTGAACACCACAATTATACCAATATAGGTCGGTAGCTATCTACACGAGGTACAATGATAGTTTCCTGCCTCCTGATGTAGGGATATGAATCCTTGATCTCTACTGATGGTATCCACTGACAGACGTGTCAGTGAGAAAGGTAGGGAAGAACTCTTGCTCTAACCCCCAGCTAAAGCTAAATGAAACAAGGTTCTGTCACAAAACACTTCAAATGAGAGGAGTTTTTGTCTTGTTCAAAATTTTTAAATGACATTTGCTCTGCGGCCCCCCCCCCCCGCCCGGGGGAAAATAATGTTTTTTTCTTTCTTGGTAGCGCACAGCTGTGAGGGGAAATACATTCTAACCTTTTTTTTTTTTTTTCATTTTGATCAAAAAGTATTTTCCAATTTTCTATTTTCTATTGCAAATAAACATTTTTTGACCAGCTCTCCAAGGCCACTCCCATAGGACAAAGTGTTTTGCAGGGAAGTCAGTCAGTCTCTCTTTGACCGTCTCCAGTGTGTCTAATCCATATACAAAGCAGTAAGTGCAGGCTACTCTAGAGGAGATACGTTATACTACTATAACTAGCCCAGTTACGCATATGATTTTTAAATAATATAGTTCTCCTGGTAAATTCTAGCCAGGGTGCAGTTATAGTGGCTTATTTCATTTTCTGAACCAGAATGAATAAGATCATTAAGCATTTTTATACTGGTATAACTGGAACCACAATCAAGTGGTTTTCACACTAACTAAACCAGAATAGTTCCAAAGGGGTAGCCGTGTTAGTCTATTGCAGAAAAACAACAGAGTCCTGTGGCACTTTTAAAGGCTAACAGATGCCACAGTACTCTGTTGTTTTTAAACCAGAACAGTTAAAACAGCAAACTTCCTAGTGTGGATAAACCCTGAGAACAAGCCCTGGGGAGAGGCCGAGTTCTTAGGAGTTTAAAGGTGCAGTACACGGGAAGCAAAAGCACCCATTTTCGTAGTTACACACACCACAAAAGTGTAATGGTTATTATTAAAATACTCCCAGATGTGAGTTTAATGGCCCATTAATGCATGCCTTGAGTGGCTTCACAATGCTACTAACAATTGTGTTAATGAGCCAATAAAACACAACCTGAATATACTATAAAGATGGAAATAGATAAAACGACTGGGAAGGAAAAGGTTGAGAAATAGCAAGAAACTAACATGAAGTTTGGTTTCTAATTTTTCATATTGAGATTTAAACACCAATCATTGGAGAATGAACTCTCATCTTTGACCAGCTCAGCAGGACATTCCTTTGCTATAAATCTGCCAGGCTTTCCATAGCATTAATGTAAGGTGTCAAAGGGAATTGTAAAGAGGAAGAGATGCAAGACCTCTGGTTCTACACTGTATCAACATGCAAGGAATGTGTCATTAAAAGAGAAGAGGGTGTATAAATATTTCTGCACCCCTTCACAAACTGCTGTGCCCATGAACTAAACAACTTTTTCCAAACAACAACAACAAAAAAGAACAAAAACCCAAGGAGTCCTGTGGCACTTTTAAACACTAACAAATTTATTTATCGCATGAGATTTTGTGGAAGAAAATCCCACTTTGTCAGATGCTTTGAAGATGACAAAGTGGGATTTGCTCCCATGAAAACTCATGCGATAAATAAATGTTAGTCTTTAAAAGTGCCACAGGACTCCTTGTTTGTTTTGCGGAGCTAGGCTAACACGGCTACCCCTTTGGAACTTGTCAATTTTTTCTAGTTACGTCCTTGAGTTCTTGTTGAATATACTGTGTTTCCACCACTCATTCTTAATGCAATGAAAATATGTGTCTTTCATAAGGAGATGCCTGCTTCATTTAACTGTTAGTGAGGGCAGGTCTACCTTTGAAACACATCAACAGCACAGCTGCAATGCACAAAAGCTACTAAGACTTTTTCCCATCAATGTAGTTAATTCAACTCCATATTTAGAAAAAAACCAAATACACAATTACAAAATGGGGAATAACTGGCGAGGCAGTAGTACTGCTGAAAATGATCTGTGATGCAGTTGCAAAAAAGACGGTTATCAGTTTTGGTAGATTAACCAGACTATCATATATAAAAGAGATGGACGGTAACTGCCCGGCTTTGCCAGGCACCTGACAGCCTCAGCTCGCGTACTGTGTCCACTTTTGGGCACCATACTTCAAGAAAGATGTGGACAAACTGGAGAGAGAGAGGAAAGTAACAAAAAATAATAAAAGGTTTATGGAGAAAGATTAAATAAACTGGGTATGTTTAGTCTTGAGAAAAGAAGGTGGAGGAGGGACCTGCTAATCTTCAAACACGTTAAGGGTTGTTAAAAAGAAGAGAGCGATCAATTGCTCTCCATGTCCACTGAAGGTAGGACAAGAAACAATGGGCTTAGACCTCAACAGGGGAATTTTATTTTAGGCTATGTCTACACTTGCTAAAATTAGTTCCAATTAGTTAGTTCCAACTAACTAATTCAAACTAATTTTAGTTAGTTCGAATTAGCTTAATTCGAACGAGCATGGCCGCACTGGAATGCTAGCTCGAGTTAGCGATCCCCATTCATTTCAATGGCCGGTTAATTTGAACTAAGAAATTTCTTAGTTCGAATTAACATGGCCACATTGGTTAATTCGAACTAGTTAGTTTGAATTAACCCCTTAGTTTGAATACCCTATTCGAACTTCTTAGTTCGAATTAAGGAAGCCCTTAATTCAAATTAACTAAAGCCTAGTGTAGCCATGGCTTTAGTTAGTTCGAATTAAGCCTCCTTAATTCGAACTAACTTGCCAGTGTAGACATAGCCTTAGATGCTAGCAAAAGCTTTGATATAGGGGTAGTTAAACTCTGGAATATGTTTTTCAGGGAGGCAGTGGAATCGCCATCACTGGAGGTTTATACAGGTTAGACAAACTCGGGTCAGGGAAGGTGTAGATTTATTTGGTCCTCCTGCCTCAGTTCAGGGAGCTTGACTAGATGACCTTTCTAGACCCCTTCCAGCCCTACATTTCTATAATTTTTGTAAAGATACAAATTTCTCCTATTTTTTCCTCTCATGATAATTTCTTCCTCCCCTTACACATGCCATAGCAAAAAGTATAAATTAAAATAAACCTTACTGACCTTCGCAAGGGTGAAAAATGGCAGCTATAACAACTGGAAACTCAGAAGATCGATCTCTTACATTCATGCATCACATTTCATCCCAAAAGATGTAGCCATACACCCATGGGAACGGCTTCATCTACCAATAAAATACAGCAGTCTGCCAAACCACAGATCATTTTAGGAGATACAGCTGGAGAGGATATACACAACACTCAACTAAACTGGAGGAATGCAGAACTTGTCAAGAACCCTCCAAACACAGGGATCCTCTCAGATGCAAAGGGGCAGGACTTAATCTCATAGATTATTTCCCTGAGGCCCACTCCCCAATCCACCTTCCTCTCCAACATGCTATAAAGACTCCAGGGCCTGGCGGGGAGGTTAGGCGCTTCTACTCTGCAAGGCAGCGGGGTTCTAGTCTTCAGTTGCAGTGAGGGCAGGATCTCAGGGCTTTAGGCCCACAGGGCGAGAAGCCACCAAGGCTCACAGTTTCAGTCCTATGGAGCACCACCGGGGCACCCCACAGATTTGAAAATATTTAGCAGACCTCTGCTCCTGTGGCTGAATTTAAGCTCTGCAAGAAAGCAATCAGCCCTGCTATGTTTCCTTCTTCTGGACACTGTACTGTGCTCTCTGTGGCTTGGTGCGCCCAGTGCTGGCCCAACCTTATAGGTGAACTAGGCGGGCACCTACGGTGCCAGGCTTTAAGAGGCGCCAAATTAGACGGAAGTGAATTGTTTCTTATTTTAAAAAAATATTGATATGCTATGTTCTCTTATAACATATAGGGGAATGCCAAAGTCATAGTTCACCTAGGGCACCAAAACCCCTTGGGTCATCCCTGGGTGCACCACATGGAGGAGGAAGCAGGAAGTGGGTGGGCTAGGATGGGCTGTAAGGCCTTTCCCACAGGCCTTTACAAAAACAGCTGACAACCGGAGCCCGGGAGCTGAGCTGGGGGGCTGGCTCGAACCGGCATGGGCAGCTGGTTCGGGCCAGCCCCCTAGCTCAGTCCAGGGGAGCTGCCAAACCAGGCAGCTCCCAAAAATACTCAATTTCACTGCTCTGCTAGAGCAGTGAAATTGACATATATGTCAATTTCACTTCTCAGCTAGAGCAGTGAAATTGACATATTTGACAGCTCCAATGTCCCAGAGTGGCCTCGATTGGCACTCTGGGACATTTCCGGAGGCTGTCTATTGCGCAAAATGAGTACACACAAGCATTACTGCGGAACAGCTGTTCCGCGATAATGCTACCACTCTGATTTTGAGTGGTTTAACTGTTGCGCGGCAAGAGGGTGTTGCCGCGCAACAGAGAAATTGATCGTGTGTACACTACTGGCTTTATTGCGTGGTAAGGAGCCTTACCACGCAATAAAGTGATCGTGTGTACATAGCCTGAGTCAGCCAAAAAAACAAGGAGTCTTGTGGCACTTTTAAAGCCTAATAAAGCTTTTGAAAGCTCATGCAAGAAATACATTTGTTAGTCTTTAAAAGTGCTGCAGGACTCCTTGTTTTTTTGGCTTACCTGAGTTAGTTACTCAAAGTCTCAGTCTGTAGCACAACTGTCTGGCATTCAGAAACAGACATCCTGGCTCTTGGTCCACTGCTCTGCCTTTCTACAGCTCTTTTTGAAAATCCACTCCCAAGGAGCAACCAATCCTTCTATCCCCAGCCCCTCCAGACATAGGGTACTGACTACAATGTAGGCAAAGAGAGCTCTACAACATGAAAACCAAAAGGCAGTGTACAAAAAAAGAGGGGGGGGGGGAAATCAGGGGGGCGGTTAGGACAGATGTGTAGCTTCAGGAACAGGGTGTAGCTGAGTAAAATTGACAAGTTTAGTATAAATTCTGAGTCTCATCATCATGTTAAGGGTTTTAGAAACAATCTGCGAAGTCCCTTTATGGTATCTGTTGCTTTCCTTTTGTTAAGTCTGAAAGGAACAGGAAAGTCCTACCCATGTGATAAAGTGTTTATTATTTGAGTGTTGAATGGAAAACCTGTATATTGAAAGGAACAATTAATTATTTATTTAGCTAAGCATTTAGATTATTCATGTGGCTTGTCTGGCTGGAAAAATCATGCCTGCTTTACTACAATCTTAATCACCACATCTCTCTGACATTTTATCCTCACACCTTCCTCTTTTAACAAGATTAAGAATTAGACCAGCTGCCTAACAGGTCTGTGGTACCTACTGATTTAAACTTAAAGGATCAGAGCCCAGTAGAACCCAAGGATTTAGGAAAAGCGGGATTATATGGTAACAAACAATCTAAAAAGGAAGGCCCTGCAGAGACCAGACGCACAGAGACGTCTGCAGAAGGAGAAAAACGTGAATGCTGCCTCCTGGAGCAAAAGACCTTTGACTTTTCCTGCAAAGGGGCCTGCTTATTCATCTTTTATGCCAGAGAGAAAATTTCTGCAGAAGAAACTTTCCTAGTAGTTAGAGAAGTAGTGAAGTTAATGGTCTAAAATAAATGTGCATATCATATTTTGGAGGGGTGGCAGATATGACCACCAGTGACATTTACGTTCCAGAGGGGTAGCTATAAGAGCAAAATTCATATTTTAGTCTTTGTGAATCCTGGCCCAGTAGTGAGAGGTCCCGTATCTTAATTTATCAAATCACTTGTTCTAATGTTGCCTACTCCTGGGAGTTAGTTTCTGGGACACTTCAAGCAGAAGATGGTTCAGTGAGATTTCTGCACCTGAGGCAGCTTGCATCCTATTTACTAATAAAACGGCAACAAGCTACACATGCCTAAAAGCAAATTAAGACAAGACACAGGCACATATTGTTTTACAGAGGCAATGGGGCAGGGGGAAAAAAAGGACAATAAGGGGGTTTGGTTTGGTTTGGTTTTTAAAGAAAAAAGTGCAGGTGAAAGCAAACAATCATCATATGATTAGTTGTTGAAGAAACAAGATTGTTATTATTTGAAGAGTATTTTAAAGCGTCGCATCAACTTTGCAGATATTTTGCTATATCAGGCTGTCCCAAAACTCAGATTACCAGTCCTCTGTTAGTGGAGTAATCAAATTGAAAATAAGGGGTCATTTGCAGATAGGCCTGCATGCCATGTTTTATTTTCTTGGTTGAACAGTGTTTAAAATATAGATATGGAAGAAGGCAGCAGACTGCAGGTGAATCACACCCATTTGCTTCTTTATCTTTAAACCCTGGAATATAAACTGATTGTTCTGATAGTGACTCCCGGATGGTGAAAATAATGTAATGAAACAAAGATTCCTTATTTTTATCAGCTTGGACTTCCGCCTCCTCCGATCAGACTAAATTCTTCTGTTGTGCTAGCGACGCTCCCATCTATAAAATAGGCTGTTTGGGAATACTTTTCTCGTAGTGAAGGAAGCAGGGAAGAGGGTGTCCGACACAAGAGATGAACAAACTTATATCTTGGCATGAAGGGAAAAATCATTAGATACCCTAACTTGTGCAGTTTGACTCTAAAATGTAGTAGCATATGACTCTTGTGTAAATTCAGAAACGGGGGTGCTTAAGGAGCAACTTGGTGCAGTTTTTGTAAGACTGCAACCTTTTCTTTAAAGCATATAAGTGCTGCAAGTTCAGGAAAGAAAACAGCTTCCCCGATTGCGTCCTGGGTATAGTACGTCTGTTTCCCAAATGCTATAGTTCCTGGAGGATTTCAGTTTAAACAAAGTCAACTGGGACAAGACAGAGCCCTGCACCCCCTTCCTGCCTTCCTATTATTCTGCACACAGCCCCTTTTTCACTAGCTGATAGCCTGCAGTCCTGACAATGCAGGAAACAAGGAAAAGAATGGCAGAACAGGGAAGCAGAACACAGCTGACTGTTTCAATATCTCTCCATATTCGTTTTCCAAACAAAACCAATACCCAAAGAGACAGTGAAGATTAAGATGCAATAGGACCACATTGAATCTGTGCCTCAGAGCAGTAAGGGGAGCCTTTTAACAATGCATTCAAGCAACAGATAGAGATTTACCTTCAAAATGCAGGCCATGTTCTTTTTCTATCCTTCCTACCACAAAGCAGCAGGATTCTACTTTGTCAGAAACAGTTCCAGTGTGAGGCAAAAGGCTGGTAGAGCTGCAGAACTGCTAAAGCCTACATTCCTGAAGATCCAAATAAGGGTACCACAATTCTAAGATCTGTTAGTCACATTAGTCTTTTCATGCCCTGTTTGTTCCACCCATCAGCTTCTGACACTGGCCAGAAGCCAGCTCAGTACCTCCCCTTAGTCACATGACTGAATTTGATTCATGAGTCTAGCTTTTTTTTTTTTTTTTTTTTTTTAAAAGCACTTGAATGCTTTCTATCATATGATATATACCAAATGGCAATTCCGTAGCAGGCAGATGTTTGCGGCATTTGAAAAAAAAAGCTGTTCATTTACAGTGAATCCCGACTAGTCCCTCTAAAGAGAGGAACAGCAGCTATTTCTCTCAGTCATGGCAGAAGAATCCAAAATACATCTCTATTAATAGGACTGTAAAAAGCATTAGGTTGGTATGCAGTATTTGTTTGTATTCTCCACATTCCATCCTCTTTACAGCACTGGAGTTGCTTTTTTCTGGAACACTATCTTTCTGTAAAAATGAGCCACTCCCCATCAGACACCACCATAAATATCACACTAGAGATCTTTCTATTATACTGCATGCATTACTTTGTATTACAGACTGGCATATTACTTTAAGGAATAGGACACATTTCATTTGGGGAAGTCTGATAATCGCACTTTGAACTCTCTCTGCCCCCCCCCCTTTTGTGGGGGCAGGGGGGAGGAAGCTTACATGAACTGCAGAGAAATTAAACAAAAGCAGTTACTGAAGTCATCTTCCTCCATGTGGACACAGGCTAGTTTTCCTCCCCCTACATCATCGAATTCAAGCTCTTCTCTCGTATGCAAGGCTCTACATAATATTGCCCCCACATTCACTTCCACTGTTTCTTCCCCCAATACTCCTCCCACTCCTTAAATTCTTCTCAGTACTTTGGTCTTACTTCTCCCTCTCAGCTTTGTCTCTTCTGTCTTGATTCCTCTACAGGGAGCCCTCTCCATGTTCTTGTCTACCATCCAGCCTCATTCCCATTCTAATCACTCATTAAACCTACTCCACTGAGAAATCCCTCTTACTAGATTCCTCATCCAGAAGTAAGTGTCTTCCATCACCTGAGCATTTATCCAATCTCATCTTGCATTTGTCTAACAAGGTAACAAGCTACCATGTTTACCTGAAAAATAAGCCCTTCTAGGAGTTGATTCTGCTGAGGAACGTTAAGCTCAGACTCCCAGGGAGGTAGCTCATTATTGCACCTGGATGAAAGGGAGAGGGGAGCTATCTGGAGAGAGGATCTAGTGTGTGAGCTGGAAGGAATCTTAGGAGCAGCCAAGATTGGCAGAAGATGCAAGCTGAACTTTGTTGACAAGCCATTAATAAAAACCCAAGCCCCACCAAGAGAATAAATTTGAACTCTACCCAGTGTATGGACTGCATCTGAGAGCAGGTTGGGAAAGCACCTGCTCATGCAGAGAATTAAGTTGTCAAGAGCAGAGAATACATCAATCAAGTTTAGAAAGTGCCACGGTAAACGTATTGCTGAGTGGGGAAGGACTCAATAACAGTTAATAATTGAAATTCAAGGACCGAGTTTCCAAGAGAAGGACAATCAAGGCCCTATGCCACACCATTGCAGTTCCGCCTGCTATGGTTACAGGAAAAAGCAAGTTAGTCAGAGGACAATGACAGTTTTCTGTCAGGTTCCTTGTCTTTTAAATCAACAAAGTGCTTGTTCAGTGTGTAAGGCAGACGTCCAGCAGCTGCAAGAGTCCTGTGGCACTTTTAAAAACTAACAAATCTATTTTTATTTATTTTTGTTGGTCTTTAAAAGTGCCAGAGGCTCCTTGTTTGTTTTGCTGAGCTAGACTAACATGGCTACCCCTCTGGAATTTGCTTATAAAATGATACTGAAAAAGCCAGTCAACCCTGAACTATTTACATATAAACAGAGAACTAACAGGATTCTGCATCATTCAGCTTTCACCTTGGTTCACAGAGCTCTGGTTTATAGTTTTAGAGTTTTGATAGCATCCTGGGCCAATCTCTCGTAGCATTCCACTTCTTTGCTGTTATAACAGCAGTTCTCCAGCTCAGAGTCCCTCACTCATCGTGGTGCTGCCTTTCTGAATTTTCCCCAGGAGCACACCAATCTGCTTTGACCTTTAAACCCTTTCTCCAAATTGTTTGGCTTCTATATGGACCCTGTGATTTCTCCCTCTTGCAAACTCTCCAGCCCTTTAGTACCATTGCTAGGACACTACTCCTTCTCTTTTTCAAGCATCTTTAGCTGTAACTCTATAAAAAAAAAAAGCTTTGATTCTTTGACTACACAAATGATTCATTCATTCTTTTAACATCCAATAGCCCATTTCCCTCTCCATCCTTCAAGCATCCCCTTGCTTCTGGAACAGAATGAGGTTTTTGTTAAACTCAACTTGAGGAAATCCACATCTCTTAGAATCACTGATGTGGTTGCACCCTCTTGTATGTCTGGGCGAGGGGAGGTATGGTGAGACCCATATGGAGACCATCTCCATCATTTCATTCATTATTCTCTAGAGATAACAGGACACTGTGGAATATAAGACCTGTAAAAGTTACCTTTGATATAAAAATGGCACTGGGGAACTGCACTCATTGTGTATTAGATGTAGTGATATCCTGGCCCATCACCATGGCTGTAGCTGGTTTTGTTCTCTGCTCATAAACTAAGCAACTCCACAAATAAAGACTACCGACTTGTCAAAAAAACATGATTTTTTCTGAGGACAGATGCTGTTAGGAAGACTCCCTCTCTCTACAGAGAGGGGAGCTGTTCCTGAGGAGAATAGACAGACACAGAACACAGGCACTGGTCCTGTGGGAGTCTTCAGATCATTTGGGGCCTTTCCCACGTTCAGGGAATGATGAACCTCAGGGAAAGTCAGGAATGCAGACAGTCAGTTTATTGTTTTAAGCTCCATTTTCTCTGAAGTGCCTTAGTTCTAGATCAATCCTACTTTGCTTTAACAGACTGTCTGGTCTATCTATATCTAAACTTCAGTCAGCAAACAGTATAGCAATACTTATTTCCTTCCCCAAACCTGAAGAGCTCTATGTAGATCGTAAGCTTGTAGCTTTCATCAACAGATACTGAGCGAATAAAAGATATTACTACTGTACTTTGTACTCAATCCATGCATTGAGACCCTGTAGTTCTGCCTAACGAACCCTGTGCACATAACTAGAAGCATTTCAGAGAATGCTACCATGGAGATTCTTTAATCTTTAATCTTTTACCTAGCAGCCTAAATTTGGCCTTTAGGACCCCTTTCCTGCCTTTCTGTACGTCACTGGTATCTACATGCCCCACAATCACCCAGGGGCAGATTACCACACAGACCTACAGGGCCCATGCCCAGGGGCCCCCACATCATGGGGACTACACTCTGCCAGTGCTGGGCGGGGGGGGAAGCACCCTGGGCTGAAGGCCAGGCTCCATGTTCCCGCCCCACCCCTGGGCCACCTGGTCTGCCCCCAGGGATGGGGCAGGCTGACCCAGAGGCCGGGCTCTGCACTCCCGCTCCCACTCCACCCCTCTGGGGACTGGGTGTGCTGGCATGTGGTTGCTCAGTTCCGGAGGCAGTGCTGGCTGGTGTGCTGTGTACAGCCTCCGGCACAGCCTTCCAGGACCGGTGGCCCTGGAGGGCCACAACAGAAACCACACCACATGCCAATCGGTCCCACCACCCTCCTGGGACAGACCAGCCAGAGCGGGGGGCCAGGATGCCAGGTGAGACAGGCTGGGGCCCAGAGCTCTGAATCCCCTTAATCCGCCTCTGCAATCACCAGCTCCAACCCAGCACTGGACGTAAAAGCCTACCTATATATCAAGAGAGGTCTGCAACCTCCACGCCTGGTAGGCGAATCATCATACAGTTCTCCCGGTCATCACAAACCCACCTATTTCTAATACCTAACTGAATTCCCACATAACTATTATCCGTCTCTTCATAATAATTGGCCTATCAGGAGCAAATCATGACATCATCTGGAAGGGGGTGGGGTCCCACATACTGTACTGTTTCCCTCCACTGCACTTTCAGAGTCTTCTTCCCTGAGACTTTCATCCTTCTCAACAGCACAGAGTGGGTCTGCTCTGTTGTGTCCCTGAAAGTCTCATCTATATACTTCTTCATTTTCCTTAGCTCATCTAGTTTAGCCATTGTGGTCTCAAGAGCCTGTACTTGATCTTTGAGGACCATGAGTTGCTTGCACCAAATGCGCACATATGCTACCTGCCCACAAGGTAGGTAATTGTTGTTCATGCTGCATTCAGTGCAACAAACTGAATAGTTCCTAGCTGCTGTTTGACTTCTGCCTCCATTATTTATTATTGTTGGATGATTTGTTCACTTTTTCATTCTGTTTCTTGTTTGCAGAAGGTGAGGAAGGTAGGGTTAGCAGGGCAGTTATTGCCCTAAGGTTGGTCCATTTCTTAGTGGGACGGAAAAACTAATAATTGATGACAAGAAGAAGGCTGAGATGTTTAATGCCTGTTTTGCTTCAGTCTTTACTAAAAAGGTTAATTGTGATCAGATACTTACCATAATTAATATTGTCAGCTGGGAGGAAGCAAAGCAAGACTAAACAGGTAAAGAACAGGTTAAAGAATATTTAAAGAAGCTAGATGTATCCAGGTCAGCAGGGTTTGATTAAATTTAACCAAGGATGCTTTAGGAACTAGACGTTACACTCTCAGAACTGTTGGCAATTATCTCTGAGAATTCATGAAGAATGGATGAGTTCCCAAAAGAATGGGAACAGCAGACCTAGAACTTATCTTTAAAAAGAGGACCTGGGGTACTATAGACCAGTCAGCCGTACGTTGATATGTGGAAAGATCTTAGAACAAATTATTAAACAATCAGCTTGTAAGTACCTATAGAATAATGGTGTCATAAGGAATACCCTACATAGTTTTGTCAAGACCAAATTATACCAAACCAACCTAATTTCCTTATTCAACAGGATTGCTGACCTAGTGCATAGGGAAGAAGTTGCAGACATGATATATCTTGACTTTAGTAAGTCTTGTGACACAGTGCCACCTGGCATTCTCACAAGGAAACTAGAGAGATGTGGTCTAGACGATATTGCTAGAAGGTGGGAGTGCAACTATCATTAAACTGGGAGGGCGTATCTAGTGGGGCCCTGCAATGGACAGTGCTGTGTCCATTATTATTCAATACATACTTGGATAATGGCATGGAGAGTATACTGATCAAATTTGCAGATAGCACCAAGATGGGAGGGGTTGCAAGCAGTTTGGAAGACAGCATTAGAATTCAAAATGACCTTGACAAATTTAGAGAAGTGGTCTGAAATCAACAAGATGAAATTTAGTAAAGACAAGTGCAAAGCACTACTTATAAAGGAAAAACCAAATGCACCACTACAAAATGGGGAATAACTGGCTACATGGTGCTGTTGAAAAGGATTTGGAGATTATAGTGAATGAGTCAACAATGTGATGCAGCTCCAAAAAAAAGGCTAATATCAGCCTAGGGTATATTAACAGGAGTTTAATATGTAAAACACAGCAGTTAACTATCACCTCTACATGACCCTGGTGAAGCCTCATGTACTAGGGCCAGTAATGGGAAACACATTTTAAGAAAGACGTCAATAAACTGGCGAGAATCCAAAGGAGAGCAACAAAAATTATAAAAGATTTAGGAAACCTGATGTACGAGGAAAGGTTTAAAAAAAAGATGACCTGGGGGACACTAATAATAGTCTTCAAATATGTTAAGAGCTGTTAACAGAGGATGCTGATGTCCTGTGTTCAGTAGACATGAAAACAAGAAGTAGTCAGCTTCATTGGCCACAAGGGAGATTTAGGCTAGATACTAGGGAAAACTTTCTAGCTCTAAGGGAATTTAAGATCTGAAATAGGCTTTTAAGTGAGATTGTGGAATCCTCATCACTGAAGATCTTTAAGAAGAAATTGGACAAACACCAGTCAAGATTTACTTGGTCCTGCCTCAATGTAGGGGGATGGACTTGATGACCTCTTGAAGTCCCTTTCAGACCTACCTTTCTATGTTATTAATGGTTATAATATTGATATTAAGGGATTGTCAGTTGAAGCAGTGTACTCCCTCAATGTGGATGCAGCATGAAGGTCTTTTATATCAATATTGCTATTACCACATGGGAAGAGCCATGCAAATCTGCGGATTTCCATGGACCATTTTTTCAGATCACAGATAACATGTGAATACAAATTTTGTATCTGTTCCATGCTCTACATATGGGAAGGTAAATAACTATACTCATATGTCACCTTTATAAAAGTACAAATATGTTTACAATGTGGCTTTTCCCATTATAACCATATTGGTTAAAAATCAAATCATACCCCTAACCATTCTAAGTGACATTAGTAAAACTTCCATGTGTATTTATGACCTATGGCCTAAATATCCTAGGAGTAAGAGCTCCCCATTGTATAGAAGCTTGGTTCTATAACAGCAGACACACAAATCTTGGGTGTTGTCAGAATGAGCCAATGGTCTGTTTCACATCTCAGAAGAGAGAGTCTGGACCCAAAGGTACTCAGTTGTCAATAGCTCATCAATGGATACATTTTTAGAGCTTGAATTATAAAGGCCCATTGGCGTCAGTGGTAACAGGATCAGACCTAAGACAGTAAACATTTTCAGAAGATTGGCTTTGCCGAAACAGAAACGACAATGAGCACTCCATATTTCTACTACTAAACTGGGGTGGCTTTGTACAGTAATCACTTTACATTTAACTACACGCTTGGCTGTTGCATAATTATGAGAAACCCTGTTTCACGTCTCAGCTATTTGTAAATATACTGTATTAAAATAATTGTGATTTTAAGATGTAAAAAAGAAGCTGTGTTAAACAAAGAAAAACATTGTCCATCTCCCCCAATGGCTTTTCTCTGATTAAAACAGACCACGCAGCTCTTCAGAGTACTGTGTATACCACCAGCTGTTTTGCTCTTCATAAATACTAAGGAAAACCAAATTTGTAGCTCACTGTGATTTCTTTCCTAGAAGCAAATTTAATAAGATCCCTAAAGGGATTGGAAAGCCAAATTATTTCATTACCATTTCAAAAAATACAGCTGTCTATATAATTTGGTTAGTAAACAGGTATCTCTTACAACCTTCTTGAGCCAGAATTATGCAGCATTACTTTGATTTTTCTTTCATAACTTTTCACTTATCTCATCCTTAGAAATGGGTATGCCTATTCATCCCTCTGTTTCGATTTTATCTCGGAGAATAAAACGCTCCACATACATTGGAGCTAAAAAAAAAAGAATGGGTGACTATTGCAATCAAGCTATTTTCAGCTCTATATTGGAGGACGACTTTTCTAAAATGTTTTAAAAATAGATCACTTTTGGCACACAGTCCAGAGACTCTCACCATAATGCCAGTTTTGCTGCTACTATACTGAAAGGAAATTTTCAGCATTTTACACTTTGCACTCTTGTGTAGAGATGTCATTGATGGTTTCGCCGATACAGTATTTGGAATCATTACGTGTTCCTATCAACATGCACGTGTGCTGCCGTCAACAGTACTGGAGCTCTAGAAGCACATCACACAGGGAATGAACATAAGTTTTAATCTTCATGTGCTGCGTTAAGTTCCTTGTTTAATTCTGCCCCTCACACAGATTTTATACGAGAATTAAATGTCTTAATTACTATTAAGCTACAGTAAATCTTTGAGCTCACCAGAAAGTATCAAAGTTAAAAATAGCCTGTAATTTGCTGTAGGTTTGAAGCATACATTTATCAACTATTTTTAATTATTTTCAAACCTGCCAAATACTTTTCTTATCAAGACCTGAGAGCTGCAAACCGATAGCTTAGTTGTCTCTATAGACTACCATAGTATATGATAAAAGAAACATTTTATAGTTCAAAATTATGTATAGAGCACACAGATCTCAATTTTAACAAGAGTTAGAAATATGTTTGGTTTTACAATAGCATTTGAAGAAAGTACAGCTTCACAAATATTAAAATTTGATTGCGAAAATACAGAGCAGGAGCCAAGATCAGCTTTTGAAACCATTTTAGTCATTTTTATACATGAATGTAGTATTCACAACAGTGAGGAGGCTAACCATGATGCCCTTAAGTGGGTATATTATGGGCAAGAACTGTGTATGCTTTGGAATCCCAACTCAAAAAGGATTGCCAGACACACCAGAACATATCATAGCATGTGGCAATTTAAAGATACATAAATACAAAACCAAATGCCACCATCCCCTACAAACACAGGATTCTTATTTTATTCATTCCGATAGTTTATCTTTTGAAGTTTGAGACTCCTGAAATAGAAGCATATGGGTACCATTTTTTCTTTCATGGAAGCCTGAAAGCAGGATTATGGCTGTCACAAATGAGCTGCTTTTGGAGGGTGGGGTGGGTAATGAAATCTGAAGTATTGGCCTCAAGAGACTGAGTTTTGGGGCCTACAACCATTTAGAGTTGCCAACCTTCCAAGATTGTCCTGGAGTCTTCAGGAGCTAAAGACATCATGTGATGCAACCTCCAAGAATATGTCCAGCCAAAACTGGAAATCCTAAATGTGTCGCTCAGTTTTTGGTAATGACAGTTTTCTTTTTTATTTTAGAGAAAATCTCCTGTTTGTTGTATGAAAGGACCACCACAGAGCGTAAGGGGATTGAAAGTAGGTCACATAAGCTTCCCAGGAAACATCACCACAGGCTGGTGAAGCAATCAACACATACCCAAAATTCAGGATCAACCAGCCAGATCCCTTGTTCCAGTGAATGCAATTGTATTCTCAGTCACAGATCAAAAAAAAAAAAAAAACACCCCACAGAAACAAAACAAAAATTTTGCATCACAAACATCCCCCAGCTCAGCATTTCTTACCTCAATCCGAGGCATAGAGAAAAGCATTCGCTCAGGCAATCTCCCTTTTCCTGAAGGGAATTGTTTTTTAGTCTTTCTTTGGCCCACCTGTATTGCTGTTAAGTTCTCACTTGTCAGGGACCGGTCAGCGCCGTTATTCACAGCTCCTACCACAGTCACCTTTGGAGCCTATAAACGTGGGGCCCAGACAATACAGCCCACGGTTAAATTGACACTGGGAATTCAAACAGCTCTCTGCTGCAACCGCACCTGGCTCACCAGTGTTGTTGATGACCTTTGAGTGCAATCCCAGACAGAAGCACGGAAATTAACCTCAACCCAGCCCTGTGTGAGCAACTAGGGTCTATTTACATTAGAGGACTATTATGGTCTGTGTGATTTTTTTGAGTGATGCGGTAGGGCCACATTGCAAGCACCCCTGGCCTGCAGCTGACCTGCTAGTAAAAATTCTGTTCACGGTGGGGAAGGGCACTTAGTAAATGAATCCTCAGCTGCAGGCTGCTGCAACAGGGGACAAGTGAGGTAGAGAAAATCCTCTCCCCACAAGAGTACTTCCATGAAGCAGCAGCACATTGTGTGCCACATGAAGAAGGACCCACCACAGCAGCAGTTGTTATCCCAGTGGGAGAGGAATGGGGAACGCCAGTGAGGGAAACCTAAAGAGGGCACAAGATAATAATGGAACAACAACTTGAGGAAGGAAAATCCTAGTACTGCAGAAGAGTAACACTTCTAGGAATGGGTTTGATTTTCCTACTCCTTTTGTTTTTCTGGGAAAGGAAGGCCCACTGGAAATTGAATACCACGGAAGGGGCTTTCTTTAGTTTCTTGTTTAGGGATCCCTCTGTGTGAAGCTGAGATCTCCATTCCCTCCCCTCTGAGATCTTGAAGATCTTTCCCTTTATGGATTATGGTGTGTTACCAACCCCAGATATTAGACATCACGAGTCATGCCCTCAAAAATCATCATGTTAACGTACAAGTTTCATGACTTAAGACCAAAAAATTATATTTTGCTTCTGGGGACTGAGCCTTTCGGATTAGTTTTTCTTCACAACTGTAAGGACTAGAAAGTTACTTTTTTTGGTTAAACTAAAGCAGAGATTCTCTTACTCCTGTGACTCTAGAAGCTGGGGCTACAGCAAATATATTGAGACTCTGAAAAGAACTGTGAGATTTAGAAAGACTGACTACTTTTCTCTCAGTTTTTGGAATTCTCTCCCACGAACTGAATACATGAAGCTCTTTACACAGCTCATGATTTTCTTCTGAAAGCACTGTCCTCTCTGCTTCCTTGACACTCCTGCCTAGACAGCTCAAGCAGCTTCTGCTCGAGAGCGAGAGCCTGCATGTTTGTGTGGACCTTTACTTGTGTAACTGATGGAAGTTTTCTGTTCACTTTTAATGCCTACTAAGTATTATTTTAAAGCATTCTCTCTCCTTTTGCTCCATCACCCCAGTAACCTGCCCTTAAAAAGCAATGCAAACAGTCTCTCTTCTCTTTGCTAGCGCTCTAGTCTAAAGAGAGAATTTCTCTAGCATTTAGGCCAAGAATTACAAAAATAAAAGTCAAGCTAAACTTCTAGAGCCGTGTTTAAGTACCTATATTTGGCCAGATTTTCCAGAGTGCAGAACACTCGATAGAGCCCCTTGTGGATGGGGTACCAGTTGTTGATGAAGGAGCCTTGTTTTTTAATTATTTATGTATTGTGGCTGATTGCCAGTTCTGTTACTGTGGGTCCTGTGCTTTTCCTTCTCATGGACAGACTGGTTGACACTCTGATAGTGCCCAATGCAGCAAGGAGATGGAAGAAGGGACTTGGGCCCACCCTCTTCTCTGGATCCCAGCCCAGGAGCACTAATAGGAGCAGCTATATGCTGCTGACCATGTGTTTGGCTGCTAGTTTTTTTTCCACAGAGCAACTTTCTCCTTCTGTTCTTTCGGCTTCTGGGGTAACCCACCTCCTGTCTTCTTGGGCAGGGTCTCCTCCAATCCTTCTGCCTGGGGGAGTCTCTCAGTCTCATTCTCCCTTTTGGCAGAGTCCTTCCCCCCCATGTCCTCTGTAAGCCAGGGATTTGGCAGGGAAGCCTCCCTCCCAGTATTCCACTTCCCTTCACCTGGTTCATTTGGTCTTTCATCAGTCACTGCATTACAACACTCCCACCAGCTCTCCTTCCTCTCACACTGCCTGGCTGGAGTAGGCTTTGTTTTTTTGTTAAATCAGGTCCCTGGCAGGGCCTTAATTGGCTCCAGCTGGGCTAATTAACCTGTGGTAACTGCTCTTCAGTCCACAGAGTTGTCCCTGACAGATGTTCCCCTGTGCCAGTTTTTGTCTCCCTTGTTTGTATGGCCACCCCTCCCAGGCTGCTCCTAGGGATGGCTTTTTTACAGCTTCTTTGGTGCCATGGCCCTGCCTAGGGAGAAGGCCCCTTAACTATTGTTCCAGCCCTGGCTCGGCGTAGGGTGGACAATGCCCAGGAGTGCAAAACCAGAGTGGCTTGTTTTTCACAAAGGGCATGAGTCACACACCAACACCTGTGACTGAGTCACATACCTGCAGCCCAAGACTCTGCCCAGACATGTTCCTTGTTTTGCCTGCAGTTTTCTCTGCCCTCTCTCTGCCCCTGTAATTCAGGGAGCCTATCAGAATTACCAGCGGGAACTGTTTGAATTTGTCTATAAAAACAGACCTTTTTGGGGCCAGACCCCAGAATAGGTTCCTGCACTGCCTCCTGGCCTGATCAACCTGGGGTCTTTGGGGGACCCTTTCTCCACTCCCGGCTATTTTAATTGAGCATATCCCCGTTTTAACTCCTCTCCCACGAACAACGAATTTTCTCCTGGAGATCTTCTGAACTACGAGCTGAACCGAGTCCTCTCTGCACTCTTCGATGCTGTTGCTGCTTCTGCTTCCGTCCTTGCTGCTCTCCTGGAGATTGGTAAGATCCCTCTCTCTGCCTTAGGTTGTTGGGATCGTTTTCCCCAGTGGGCTAGCTCTAAACTTACCTCGCAGTCTGTACTGGAGACCCCTTCCTGCTCCACGGTTCCTTTCCGCCGCTGTAGCATAAGCCGTGCCGCTGCCAAGCCGTCTGCCTCTGTGGACCTTGCCCAGAGCTCCCTGCTCCCAGCTGTTCCAACCTCACACTGTGTTAAGTTTTACTAGGGTAAGTTTGTTGCCTTAGCTGTGTTAAGTTTTACTAGGGTAAGTTTGTTGCTGCTGATTTGCTGTCGGTTTTTTTCTCCTTAGTTTTATCTTTGTTAGATTAAGTTTTTACTATTGTGCCCCCTTATAGATCTGTTAGGATTCTTTCCGTGCCTTTCCCGAGCCCTTTGCCGCCTGGCCGTTGCCTTCCCCGTCTCCACGTGCTTTTCTCCAAGCCCCCTTGCCGTTGTCTGCCTCTCCGTCGCTTTCCCTTTGCTCCCTCCGCCGCTTTCCCCGACTTTCCCGGACCCGCTCTACACTTCCTTTGCTGCCCTCCGTCGCTTTCCCGGACTTTCCCAAACCCGCTCTCCACTCCCTTCACCACCCCCCACCGCTTTCCCTTTGCTCCCTCCGCCGCTTGCCCCGAACTTCCCAAATCCTCTTTCCATTCCTTTGCCGCTGTTTTTCTGTCGCACGAAACCCCTGTCTGGTCTTCCCCTCAAACCCCCTGACCCTCTGTGTTTTGCTGCCCAGATCCACCCTAGACCTCCCCTTTACCTCCATTCCCTTGCCCAGTTTCCCCACGCGCTCCCTCCACGTGTTACCCTGCCCCCACCTTCTGAGTTTTGCTTCCCTGGTCTGTTCCCCTGCTCACCTCCGCTCCAAGCACGCTCCAGCCCGTCTTGGGTGCCTCCACACCTGGCCTGCAGACTACCTAAAGTCTCCCCCTGCAGGGCTTCGAGGCTTACTGCAGCCTCTGCTGCTGTGTTTTTCCTTATCCCTCTGCTACTGCCTGTCCATACTCCCTGGTCATTTCCCCTGACCTTACTTTTACTGACTGTCGCTCATTGGTTCAGTTGCTCTGCCTCTCGTTGGTACAGTGGCTCTGCCTCTCGTTGGTACAGTGGCTTTGTATAGCTTCAGTCATTACCTTTATTGTATTGGTTTATACTTGTAAAAAACCCCATTGGTTTCCGTTTGTTCACATTGATTTACATTGGTTTATCATAACATTTACAACTATACTATCCCACTGTGACACTATACTGTTTTATAGGGAGACCCTTCTCCCGGTATCCTCCATCCCAAATTCTACATACCTTACTGCCCCATTCCATTTACCCTTGTTCACCCCCAATAAAACACCTATTAACGTGAACCTCACTAGTGTGTGGGGGGGGGCAGCTGCTCCCCAAGATCCTCTACCTGCTGGCAGGGTCAACAGGAAAAGTTCCACAACACTGCGCCTGAGCTTTCAGGCCCTCTTGACTACTCGCATAGCTGATAAGAGCTACCTGGGCAAGTGGAGCCAGCTCCACGGGTGGCAAAGTCTTCCTGGAGACGCAACTGATTTCCCTCCCTCGCTATTCCCCTCCCTTCATGTAGCCCCTGAGCAAACCCCCTCCCAGCACCTTGTGTGATTTCCCAACTCTTCGAGCTGAGCCCCTCCCCCTATTTTGATTGCATTTCCAACCCCCAGCATCCAGATAAATTGCTGAGGTGAGACAGTGGGTGGCTAATAAAAGGCATGGCAAATTGGCAGGAGTCGGTCCTTGCCTCAGAGGGAGTGGCTGGGATGGGGAAATTGGGGCCTTGTGGGGGGAGAGGGGAGGGAGGAGGAATGATTCCTGGAACAAGGAGCTGGGGCAGAGGGCAGGGTTGGTCCCCTTCATGTAGCCCCTGAGCAAACCCCCTCCCAGGACCGTGGGGGGGGAAGGGAGCTGGTCCCTAGAGTGAGGGGGCAAGGTGGGGGAAATGTCAGCAGAGCGGGGCAGAGGGAGTTTGGCCCCCAGAGCAAGGTGCTGGGGTGGGGGAAATTGTGGTACAGCAAAGCAGGTGAAGGGGGCAGGGGGAAGAAGGCTGAAGGAGATCCCAGTAATAGCATCTCCAGTACCTAATTTGGAGCTAGGTCCTGAAGCCGGCCAATTCTCTCCATCAGGTGTCAGGAGCTAAGCACAGCAGCTTCTCCAGGCTCCTCTTCTCACCAGTTGCAGCACCTGACTAGACACTGCCAGGTTCCCTTTTCAACCAGACTTTCCAGCTGAAAACTGGACGTCTGGCAGCCCTAAATACAGGTAAGGTTGCAGCTACTGAGACACAGAACAAGATGCCTAAGGCATTGCATTTCTCTGAGAAACAAACAGAGTCCTGTGGCACTTTTAAAAACCAACAGATTTATTTAGTCCTTAAAAGTGCCACAGGACTCTGTCTGCTTTTTTGCAATAGACTAACACGCCCACCCCTTTGGATCTGTATTTCTCTGGTTACAGACCCATCCAAGCCTCATTCCATCATGCCACATCGCTATGCTCATAGGCTATGTCTACACTTACAAATGCTAGTTCGAATTAGTTAATTCGAACTAACTCATTCAAACTAACTTAAGTTAGTTTGAATTAAGTTCATTCGAATTAGCATGGCCCCACAGGAAATTTAATTCGAACTAGCCATGGCCATGCAGGGCACTTGCTTAGTTCAAATTGGTAAATTGCATGAAGGTCAATCTGCCGATCAGTTCAAACTAATCACTTAGTTTGAACTAATATGGCCACATTTAACTTAGTTCGAACTAACTATTTTGAATTAAGCGTAGTTCAAACTAAGGAGTCGAATTTATTAGTTCGAATTAAGGAAGCCCTTAATTCAAATTAATGAAAGCCTAGTGTGGACCAGGTTTAAGTTAGTTTGAATTAAGCTTCCTTCATTTGAACTAACTTGCAAGTATAGACATAGCCATAGATTTTAGTAGTGAGGTCACCAAAGGAAAGCAGAGATATAGTGACATCACGGAAAGAAGTAGCAAAGAAAGAAGAAGTGTGGTCCAATGGCTACAGCAATAGCCTGGACAAGGTTCCCTGCTCCACTTCTGGAGCGACCTTTGGCAAGTCACTTAACCTCTGTGTCACTTGCCTACCTCACAGATGTGTTGGGAGATTAAATGCATTAAAGATTGCAAAACACTTTAAGATATAGTGATGAAAGGTGCTATACAAGAGTTAAGTATTAATAAACCAAAATATAACAATATGGTTTTAGCCGTAATGGACTTGTCAGAATCGCAGAAAATGAGCGATTGCGTCACTAGACATGGGGTTGCATTAGAGGAAGAGAGGACAGTTCAGGAGAGTTCATGTGAACTACGCTAACTTCCTGATGGAAAGGAAAAACAGCATAAGGCCACTGATAGACATCTTGCTTAGGCAGAATGGCATCAGGATTGGGTCTGTGGCTGATGAGCTGACAAATTTGTGCCCAATCGTATTTGCAAATAGAGAAGGAAATGGCAAGCATTTTCTTAAGGTGAAATCTTGGATTTTGAATGCAGCCCCCTGCGAATATGCCCTCAGTAGGCAAGTACAATTTTGAGAATCTTCAAAGCTGGCTCTCAAACCCAGTAGAGACTCAGGGACATTTACATTTCTGTAGCATTCATGCTTTATTTCTGTTTGGTGTTCAGAGCCAGGCCTCCCTTTGCATTGCTTGAAGCATTTTATCTGCACAGTACAAACACTGTTACAAAAGGCAAGCTTAATGCAGGGATAAGAGAATTTAGCTTTGAAGATTTGAAAACACTAAGTCTGTATTGAGAAATTTCACTACTATGAAGAGAAGAAGTGGAATTGCCACCCAGCACCTCTCTGAACGAGCCTCAAGCAGAGGGAATTGTTACATAGGGTGAATGGCTCAGATCTGGAAGTACTGTTAGACATTGCATAGACAAGCTATGATAGTGTCGGGTACAGATTTATGTTAATGTATTTAAGTAAGGTGGCATGCTGATAAATAAAAATAAGTGAATGAGATCCTTGGATACCAAAAACTTTGGCGGAGAGGCCCAGAAAGAGGAATCCAGAGGAGGGAGTGACAAGGCATGCAGAGCAAGTGGTCTGTAAAGCAGACATCCTGGCAGTCCACAAGCACGCAGAAAAAAAGAAGCCTGAGAGAGAGAATGAGACGATATGGAGCAGAACACTAAGACAGTGAAAGAAATATCTTTGGCTATGTCTACACTTACTAAAGTTAATTTGAATTAGTTAATTCGAACTAACTTTAGTTAGTTCGAATTAACTTAATTGAAACTAGCAAAATTTAGTTCGAACTAAGCAAGTGCCTGGCTGGGGTGATTTAGTGGGAGTGGTCCTGGTCTTTAGCAGGGGTTGGACTAGATGACCTCGTGAGGTCCCTTCCAACCCTATTGTTCTATGATTCTATGAAGGCTTTTTGGCACCCTAGGTGAACTATGATTTTGGTGCCTCTCCCCCACATTCAATTTAGAGAAAAACGATCACACACACACCAAAAAAATTCACTTTTGTTTAATTTGGCAGCCTAGGCCAGTGGTTTTCAAACTTTTTTTCTTCAGGGCCCATTTGAAAAAAAATCATTTATGCCCATGACCCAACAATTACATCTTTCAGCAATGCATTCTAGTCTTTCGGCAGCGGCAGCAGGATATGCCATGAACCAGTGCCTAACAGTCTGCAACCCAGTAGTGGGTCCTGACCAATGTTCCCTCTAAGGTTTGGCGGCTTGTGTGCAAAATTTTCAAGCCGTGTGCAAAACTTTTTCTGAATAAAATTTTTGTGCAAACTCACACGACAGAAATTATAGGCATTTATTGAAGTTAAAGTGATTGTAAACAGAATTAATTAATTGTGTTTAATTAATTGAATTTGAATTAATTTTGAATTGAAATTTAATTTTTAGAAAGACTTATTTAAAATTAATTTTTAAAAAGCTTTTTAAAAAAGAAGGAAGGAAGGAAGAGAAAGAAAGGAAGGGAAGAGAAGAGAAGAGAAGAGAAAGGCAGAAAGGAAGGGGAGAGAAGAGAAGAGAAAGAAAGGAAAGACAGAGAAGCCGAGGCCGCTGGCGGCGGGGACCCGAACGCGGCCCCGGCAGGGCAGACCCCGGCACCGGAGGCCGATCCTGGCCCCGTGCCGGGAAGCCGAGGCTATCGGCGGGGCGGAGCGGAGCCGGCCCCAACCCCGGGCCCGGGCCCGGGACGGGAAGTCGAGGCGGCCAGCGGGTGAGAACCCAGGAGCCTGCTCCAGCCGTGGCCACCCTGCTGCCCCGGCCGCATGGGGTAGGCAGGCAGGCAGGTGAGCATGCCCCGGCCCTGAACCTGCCTGCTCCGCCCTGGGGGCGGGGAGGGCCAGCCCAGAGGCCGGGCTCGGGCCGGGGCTGCTGCGGCAAAGCCGCAGCCCGGGGAGTCTGCAGGGAGCGGTGGGGGCTGCCGGCCTGCGCGGGGGTCCCTCACTGCTGCGCGGGGGTTGTGACGGCCGCTGCGCGGCCGCGCGCCCGCGCAGCTTAGAGGGAACACTGGTCCTGACCCTAAGTTTGAAAACTACTGCCCTACGTGACTGTCTAGCTTGCCTAAATGATTGGGTCAGCCTGGTATTTGTACAGACACAAGGAACTTGGACAAACAACTGTCTGTTGAAGAAACATTACCTGATTTGGCAAAAGCAAAAAAGTGTTCTCACTACGTGATGCCAGAGTGAGATTTTTGGCATGCGCGACTAGATAAGGAAAGAAGCTACCTTTCTGCATTTTGGGCACCAGCAAGAAGATAGTCTGAGAATATCATTTTGAGCATATCTATTCCAAATGGGGAAGAATATCAACACCGCCAACAAGACATAGTAGCAGGGCTTGCAGGGATCTATATCCTATGACGACATCCTGGTGTACGGATCAGAGACAGCATGGCAGACGCTGTGACTGATCACGGACACTGCCTCATCTCTGGGTGAAAAAGAACCTCTGTGTTATGACAAATACCTGCTCAGCCGGGCCCTTACAGCACAGGGGCAAGTGCAGGAACGTAAACGTGAACATTTGTGGAGAGGCATTTTAAACACACACACAAGAAAGGTTCACATCACATCTTCCCTCCCCCCCTCCCAATTTCTCCAGAGCCCTTTGGCAGTGACAGCACCCTCCCTATGAGCCCTAGGGAGCTGGGGCTCCCGCTCCTGCCATTCCTACAGCTGCTGCTTCTACTTCCCTGCTGCTGCTCAGACAGCCCACTGGGGGAGTCGGGGATGGAGGCAGCAGAGGCCACGTGAAATGTGAGGGACTGTAGCTATAGGGGTAGGAGCAGAAGGAGCTCAGCTGGCAACCAGCTGTCCTGCTGCTTCCTCTCTCCTTGGGCTGCAGGAACACATGGAGACTGGGGGGCTGTGCCCCCCACTTCTCATCCTCCCCTCTCTGCATGTCTCTGCTAGAGGCAGATTATGTCTAGTAACCTGGAGACCGCTACATCCAAGAAATGCTTGACGGGAGAGAACTGCATATACGGAGGAAAGCATAAAGATCAAAGCCTGAATGTTGCGCTCACTCCTCTCTGATGCCTGAACACTAGCCTTTGCAGCACAGAGCACTGAGGAGTTGTGCCTTCTCCCGCTGCTGTAAGATGCCTACAGGGAGTCATGTTGTCCTTCTTCCCAGACCCGCTAACACACCAGAGCAGCCCCAGCCACCTGCAAGCTTTTTAGGGCCTGCTGTCGACTGCCCCACTTACAATCCAGGCTTCTGGTCCGGTCTCATGGGCTGTTTGTATTCCTCAAACACAGGCTAGTCTGGAAGCTTCCATTTTAGTCTCTCTCTCTCTCTCTCTGCTTCTTTCAAGCCCCCACCTGGCAAGAAGGCTACAATTATACATGATGGCTCATTAGAAATAATTTTTTAAAAAGGCAAAAGGTTCCACATGCTGATCCCCCACCAGGCTCCCAAGTTGAGTGGAGAAGATGATGAACTAATCCCCTCATCCTGAAGAAACTTGACCCTCAAAAGGTATATTGACTGCTCTGGTGTCAAGTTCCTCTTCTGAGCTGGTGGGTGACCTTGGGCCAGTCACCTCACTTCTCTGTGCCTCAGTTTCTCCATTCACACTGGCTTGCCAATTTGGACTGAAAGTCTTCCAGAGGAGAGGCTGTCTCTCACTGTGTGTCTGCTCAGTATCCAACACAATGGCTATGTCTATACTTGTTAATTTAAGTTGATTTAGCTAAGTCAACTTAAAGTCAACTTTAAGTCAACATTGTTAAGTCAACTTAGCATGTCTACACTCAAAAATTAAGTCGACTTAAAGGGGACCCTGCCAAATTGACTTAGAGCATCCACGCTGGATGCCTAAGTCAACTTCTAGGGGCTAGGTGGACCTGGGACTGCTCCACGGTGGCAGAGGGGGCACCTCTTGCCAAGTGACGGGGGCTCAGCATTTGCCCCATTGTATCTGGTACAATGGGGGCTGAGCAGGACAGGGACACTGCCAGGGCATAGGAGCGGGGTGAGCAGGGCTGTGTCCTGCCCCGTGGGGGGGGGGGGCACGCCAGGCTCTGCGTGTGCCAGCCACCCTGGCAGGGAAGGCAATGGGGGAGCCCTGAAGCCCTTTAAGTCGACTTAATAAATGAGGTTTTATAAAGTCGACTTTAATTTTCCTTAAATCGACTTAAGGAAAATGTAGTGTAGACGCAGATTAAATTAAGTCGACTTAAGCAATCTTACTTCACGCTCAGGGGTTAAAGTAAGGGGGAAATGCACCGGAACGCAGTTCTGGGGCCCCCAAATTTGAGGGGCCAGAGTTCCGGGGCCCCTAAAAATAGAAAAATACAGCAGAACCCATGTTCCGCCCTGCCCTGGCTGCTGGCAGGTCCTACGCCCCACCGTTGTTAATCACAATACTTCTTGTATTATGCAGTGTTTGCTAGTTAGTGACAATAATTGCTATAGTCATAAATGCCATATAAAATTATAAATATTTTTACGGAGCGATAACTGCTGCATGTGGTACTGAGAAGTGGTTGCAAATGCCTACCTGGGCTAGGGCCCACACATGCATGAAGGGGGCCCAGACAATACGGGAAGGGGGCCCGGAGATTTAGAAGGGTTCCGGGGCCCATCAAATTATATTTTAAACACTGTTCATGCTTCACCTCCCACCTGTCTCAGCACCCTCAAATAAGTCTCTGTGGCCCAGAGTCATTCTTTCCTGTATCCTACACAAACTGTGACCCGCTCCTCTTCTTAACTCCTGCCTTAATACTTTTTTTTTTAGCTAAGTACTGTCAGTAAAGAGTTTGCAATATGTGTAGGAAACACTCCTAAGAAATTAGATTGCAGTGTATTTCACATGGGTATACACCTGTAGCTTGCTAGCTGCGTTCTTCATTGCACTGAAGTCTCTCAATTTCAGAACTAACCAGGACTGGCTCCTAGTTGTCAGTATTAATATAGTTCCCATTTGCCTGGACAGCTAGAAAGAAAGGAAGATTTATTGTGAATCCCCTGCCCCAGCCTTAAACAACCTCTCTTTATACACACATTTAATTCTCACAGGTGCTCACAATACAGATTTAAAATGATTGTTTTTCTGGTGTGTACCACAATACAAATATTGGTACAAGTCACTCTAAATATTTAATACGACTATATACTGAGCCAGGTAATTCCATATTAACAGAATACTCATTCATGTAAATAGAGAACACCGAAACTCTTGTTTAGTAATTTAGTGGTACAATGGCTGGGAATTGGACTTCCCCTGACAAGTGCTGAGAAGCAGATGAATAATGGCCTCACATTGTAAGAAGTCAATGAATGGAAGAAGTAGAAATGCATATCCCAGTCAAATTTGCCATGCCTTACTGCATAAATCCCAGCAGTTAGATACAGCCATCTTCATATTTCTTCTGTGAATCACCATGTGAACGGTATTTGAAACCTACTTACTTTGGCAAGTGTGGGTTTGTTAGTGAGCCCTGCCTGCTTCTCCCTGGAGAGCCGAGGTGGACGCTTAGCTGGAGAACCCTATGTGCGACAGGAAACTACTTGTCAGAAAGTACCCTAGGGAGGCTGTGGACACTTCACATTTTGTGGGGCATGTCTACACAATAGATGAGCCTCCCTGCCTGGAGAGAGAGACTAGAAAGAGCTCACTTGAGTCAGAGTGCTAAAAATAGTCTGGACAGGGCAGCGTGTGCAGCAGCTTCAGCTATCTGCCCAAGTGTAAGCCCACCTGATGCCCTGGGTTTGAGCGTGGGTGGCCACCCATTCCACAATGTGTCTACTGCTATGTTTCGTACACACACTAGCTAGAGAAGAACCAGCACGAGTCTGTTGACCTGGTCTGGGAGGCATATTCCCAGCTTCAGTGTCGACTTACCCACAACTACCATGACAGCAGATGCCCGACAAAAACCTGCACAGACAGAATTGTGATTTTATCCATTCAATACATTCAAAGCATGTCAAATTACATGATTTAAGGTAACCTGTCCTCAGCTGACATCTCAAAGACAGAAGGTTAGAGTGTGAATAAAACTGTGCTCGAAAGGTAATACAAGGACCCTGAACAGTATATCGTTCTTCTATATATTCATTTTTGGATATTCAGAATAAAGCTATTCATATTTCATTAACTAAAAGTGAGCTTGTGGATTGTGAGTAATTGAAATTCCCACCCTGGTCTCACTAGAATATGTATAGAACACACTGCCTACATACTTGGTTTGGGGGTAAATCTAAGAGTATCTTCTGTGCTTCGGCCATTGCTAGATAGATTTTCCATGCCCCAACCTCTAGTTACCTCTTCCATCCAACAGATGTCCGAGTTGGAACTGACGCAATGCATCTGCCACTTGGACTCTAAAGTGACAATAAGGCTTAAGTGATGGCCTATGTTAAGCCTCCTCAAATCCTCTTTTCAACAGAGCAGGTTTCACCCTTAGTTTGGAGTTTTCACTTTATTTCACAGTTTAAAACAATCCTCTTACAAGAAAATAAGTTCGTCTGGTAAGTAGCAAGCATTTTAGGTTTCATGCTGGCGATAATTACTGGATTTTCATGGTATTTTGCCAGAATTTGTATAAAATCCTTCTGGTTAAAAACCCTTTCCCAAGTATATTTTCTCTTCACTCTCTCTCAAAAAAAAAATTGGCTTTGTAAGCAAGTTTTTGGGTTTTTTTTTTTTTTTAAAACAATCTTTTTATGACATTCCAGTCTCAGAATTTATTACAGGGATTATGCTCACTCAGTTCAATTGTGGTAAAATATTGTTACAGGAAACAAGAAAAGTTTCACTGTAACACAACCAAAACATTTTTTTCCAACCTCATCCTGGAATAGTTAACTACATAATCAGATACAAGATATCACATTTATGCTGTCTAAAAACATGTAACATATCAGAGAAGCCAAGTCTGGTGATACACATTTTAGATCCATATTAAAATCCTCTAGACTTTGTTAAAATAATATTACTGGTGGTAAACCAATCTTTTTCAAACAAATCTTATAGTAAAAAGTATTCAGAAAAAAAAATCATTTACACTGTGCAGCTTTCCATCATAATTTTCATTATGTACTACGCTTGAATAGGAAATACAGCAAGATCTATGGCAAAGAAAGAAACATACTTTTGCCATTTTTGTAGGGTTTTTTTTAGTGGTCACCACTATGTCTAGAACAATAAATGCTGGGGCATTAACCTCCGCACCAAGGCATTTCAAAATTAACGTGTCACTTCTGTGTTAACTCTGTAGAACGTTCTTTCTATAGATATTTTAAGTCATACTGTAACACTGCTCTAATTCTGTCAAATTGTACAGAAAGGTTAGAATTCTCTATCCAAACCAATAAGACTTTTTCATAAGGGTATGTTGGTCTGTGTTGCCTTATCTAGTGCACTAACAGTAAAGAAATCTTAGTCTAGAACACCCAATACAATGATAAAAAAAATAGGTAAAATTTGCTGGAGATTGCTATTGGAAGCAGCAGTCAGAGTCAGTCAGGTTTACTGATGACCCAAACTGTGAATGCTGCTTCTGTCACAAACCCTAAGGTTTAGAAACTTCTAAAGGACATATATCATTCAGTATTGGGTACTATAGGTTTTTCAAGTAGAGTAATATCTATGAAACCAACAGTTTCAGCATATTAACTTGTACAGATTTCTTAAGATGTTTTCCACACTGCTTACTGTTAACATTTGTGAAAGTTGAGTGTGGCTTTCATTTTACCTTTGAACAACAGACCTAAATGTTATCTAACGTGTTGTCTCTGAAAATTTAGTAAGCTGAATTTCCTTCACCATCTGTTGTTGAATCTTGACATTTACAGAGCATTCCATATCTCCAAACACTGTACAAACACTTTGCTCATCTTCAAAATCTCACTAGGACCACAATGGTTCAGTAATTTGCAGCAAAGGGGAAAAGATTTCTAGTGGATATAGAAAACAAGACAGTCCTTGACAAAGCACAGAAAATTACAGTACGTGATGCATCCCCTCGGTTGAGGATTTCCATCAATTTTACTGCAAGAGTACTTTCTGAGGGAGCGACTTCACCACAGTTAGCTTGAATTATAACAATAAATTGTGTCCTCAGAGCTTAAGTTCAGATGTATTGGCAATATTGCAAGTGGTGACACCTCCTGGTGTCTTTGTAGAGCAGCATTTGATTTGTGGCCTGAGGTGGAACTGTACATACTTCTACTCCACTCTCCTAAGGGTTTGTCTATTCTTACAGAGCTGCAGTGCTTAGTAAAGAGGCTACCTACACCAATGGGAGAGCTTCTCCTGTCAGCATAGATACTCCACCTCCTCAAGAAGAGGTAGCTAAAATTGACAGGAGAAGCCATCCATTGACCTAGCGCTGTCTACAGTGCGGCCGAGGTCTGTGTAACAACACTCGGGGTGGATTTTCCAACCAAACCTCATATTCCTCCATGATACAGACTCAAGAGCTTGTCTGCCCCTCCTCTAGTAAAATGCTTGAGGGGAATGAAGCACTAGTCTGGAAATCACAGCACTCATGTCTGGCTGTGGAATAACATTATCCATGCAGAGTTAATGCTTGTAAAGTACTTAGCAATAAAGACATCACTAAAGCTCTTTTGACCAGCTTTGCCAAAATTTGCTGTTCTGCAGCCTGTTTGCTATAACTGGAGCTTCTGGCAGGACTAACTTGTCTAATTCTCTAGTAGTAACTAAAGGGGATTCCCAAATCCTGCAGTGATGCAAACATTTCCCAGTTCCTGTCTGATTTCTTAGGGGAAATGGGACAAAGGTTTAACTGTCTCACATCAAGTTCTCAAATCAAACCTTTCTTTCTCCTCCTCGAGTCTCTCCACACATTTACATTTCCTCCTGCAGACATCCAAACCTTGGAAGCTCATCTCTAGCTCATCCTAGTAACCACAGGAAGTACCTGCAATATTTCATTGTTTAACTTCAAGCTAGAAAACTAATCTGGACAGTATGGATCTGATCCAGATTTATGAACACCCTATATTTTGAAAAGTAATTAGACTTTGTAGGTAATGTTGTTAGTTCTCCATTACTTCCACTGATATTGCCAGAGCCTTATGCTTCTAATTAACAAATATATCTTTAGCCTTTGAAGCTGCTACAGCAGTGACAACTTTCCTGTATATAGCAGGGCTAGTTCTGGCCCCTTAGATGCTACTTTAGCAGAATATAGCAACCACAAAGTTGCCACAATGGGCAGAGAAGATAATTCCTCCGATATAGGGTAGAGCAGATGTAAGCAGGTTTACAGGGCCCCCTTCACAGACCCTAGTACGGAGGGAGAAGACAAGGTTGGGGCAAAAAGGGCTAGTAATGAGCATTACAGGAATGGGCCATGACCATACAGCCCAGGGCCCGGCATAAATTAAAAGAGCACAGGGACTGAGCTAACCTACCCCAAAGGCAGTTTTGAGCTAAGTGACACCACAATTGCCCGGCAGCCAGACTGCACCTTCTATGTTGCATCTCTCAGGTGGTACAGCTAAGTTATATCCCCAAATTGGCAGAACTGAAAAAAATAAAGGCAAAGGGTGAAAATGTAAGAGGCAGAAGGTAAAGATACATTTCTGAGTAAGGTGGTAGAAAGGTTAAAGAATTGCTTTTACAGCACTAAAGATATGAAACACACTGCTAGTGCCACATTGTGTTAAGTGTCAGGCCCCCAAGGAGAGCAGGAAGTAGCCAGACAACACTGCCTGCTTCATTGACTTCACTTTATTGTGGCTTGAATATTCTATAGACTTTGCCATCAAATGGTCACACCCACACCACAGCTAATGATACAACGGAAAGTAGTTGTGATGCACATAAAACTGAGGGAGAGCGCAAAACATTTCTTCTCAAGATGTTGCTATGCCCCGGAACCCTCTATCCACCTTTTATGTAATCAATGCCGCTTTTATTCCCATCTGAAATTGCCTTGGTTCAGTGAGAAGACACATTGCTTCCAGCCAAAACAAATAAGCACAGAGGATAAGGGTAATTAAAGTTTTTACAGCTTATATGCACATAGCATATCTTGCCGGTGTTCAATCAGAGGACAAGAGTGCCCTCTCTCTAGCTCAGCCATGCTTGCAGACAGGTTAAATGAAGTGATCACAGTGAAATGTTGGTGCAAGGAGGAATTATATTCAATATACAGCACAGGCAGTTACTGCTATTACGCACATCGCCATCTTTTTATACAATTCTTAGCACTTGCCCAAATCCCATTTGCTGTAGTCTTCTGATTTCAGTAATATCTACAGAATGTCATATTCCGTTAGCATAGTTTCCCCGTATTATGCAATAGTACCTCTACAGCAGTGGTTCTCAGTCTTTTCCAGACCACTACATCGTCATCAAAAGCTTTTGTGGACCACCACATAAGCAAGCCATTTTAAACATTTTTAACATAGCCATAGTTTGACAGGAGTCAAACTTATATAGCAAGGGGTATTAAAAATGCAGCTATTTCTAATAATTTATTATGCTCACTTACAAACATATTGCACTCACCACAGTACATTTACCTGCAGTAATTATCTTCCCCCCTACCCACGGACCACCTGCCGTACCCTCACAGACCACCAGTGGTCCACAGATCACAGGTTGGGAACCACTGCTCTACAGTGTCCCAACATGCCATCGCAACAACCTCCTGCTCTAGAAGTGGACAATGCAGGGGACAAGGAGGAATGGCTGGGACAGCCAGGAAAACGTTGATCCAGCAATTCTTGCCCTGGGCATCCCCTGCTTGCAAGAATCCCCAAGAGAGGACAGTAATGTTTCTGCGAGCTGTGTGGCGTTTATGAACCTAATAATTATCTGTAAGAGCTAGGTGTATTAACAAAATAAATAAATTCTGTCACTGGCTATAGACAACTCCTAATAACGTCAGCGGGAACGTGGAGGACACTATTGAACAATTTTTGTTTGTTTGCTTGAAATAGCTTGTTAATGTATCAGACCCAAGCATCCTGCCTTAATATATTCCTGCCCAAGTTCAGAGGCAGAATAAAGTAGCACAACTAATAACAGCAACTTACCATGTTGGGATAGCACCTCTTCTGTAACAGCCTCACTTTCCTGGAGTGGATGAGCCTGCACATCTCCAAACAGGTCCTGAGACTCAGGAAGGAGCCCTTTAAATTAGGGAGTGAAAGGCAGTGGCATGGGTCTTGCTAGTTTCAGAGCTCATCTCCTCCCTGAGCATAGCAACAATAGAGGCCAAAGTCATAACCATTAAGTACCCCCTGCCTTTCCCTCGGGAGGTCTTTCATAATATAGCCCATTTCCTTAAAAAGGGACAGCACACAGTGCCTTTCCGGGTTCGCTGTCATCACCCTTGGCCTTCCTGTAGGCCCCTTTTAGCTCCTTGTGTTTTTTCTTAGTACCGGCTGTCTCTCCAGTGGATTCCTAGGTTGGTGATTGGTGCTGAGATTCTGCCATAAATCTTGATGGCTGCTGGAAGTCTCTGCTCACTCTTGTCCCATTCTAGATATTGAGAGACACATAGGAGTTAGATGCTCAGTTTGCAGACGGATCAGAGAGTGGTTTGTCAAAAGGAATTGGTCACTAGAGAAGCCATTGGAAAGTTAAACTGGCAGGTGGTTTCCAACTACATTAAGCTGATTACAGCCCAAGCCCTCCAATTACATTGCCAAAAAGGCCACTCACACACTACACAGGGCTTGCCTAATGTAGCACGATACTACGCTTTGTCCACATGAACATTTATACAGCTGACCTAACAGGATTCTGACTCTGTTATGGTCAACTGCTAGGGCACAGACAGGACACAGCCTGCAACAGGACTGAGAGACTTTTGTATTTGGATAGAGGACAGTAGAGCCCAGCTACTGAACGTTAATTGAGTGTTAAAACATAAACAAGAAGATGTGTAGCCCCTGGCTCTATGAATTCAAATGACCTATCTCTGATGAGACTAGTAGCCCACAGCCCACCAAACTTGTGTGAAGAAGGCTCTTTATTTATTTACTTATTTAATAACAATGCTAGCAAGTAAATAATAGTTACCTTTCTTCTTCTACAGATTAGTTTCCCTTTGTTCTCAGCTCTCTGGGTTAGCAGGGAAGGCTGTTAAAAGCAGTTTAAGCACTGTTTTTTCAATTTCCCCAATCAAGCCCCACCCTATACTAACACACTGCTCCCTAAACTCTCATTCCTGGGGTGGGGCAGTTTGGGCGCATGGCTCTAAAAGCAGAAAATCAGCTCAGGTGATCTGCAGCCAGTGTTAACAAGGGAGCACGTGGTACCAGTGAATTGCTGGAATCTGCTGAACTGTCACAGCTCCAGCTGGAACCAACTGGAGTTGCAGGCACAGGGCACCTCTGAAAATCAGATTCTTTGCCGTGGTTCTCAAACTTTCACACAGCAAGCCTCTGAGAATGACCCCCTGACCCCCATGGGCTCCCTACTTCCCTTTGCCCCAACCCCTGAGCCCTCCCTCCTGCCCTCACCTGGGGAAACTGACATGCATGCAGTGAGCAGCTGGTATTGTGGGTCACTTCCCCCCCAAGCAGCTGTGAGCGAGGAGCAACTTGAGGGCTCCCTGCATTCAGGTCACTTTCCTCACCTGGGCTATATATATAGGAAGGGCAGAGAGCATCAGAAGCAGCTCCTGATGCTCACCTGACAGCCTAGCACAAAGGGGGAAAAGGGCTCCTTACTCCCAACTCCCAGAGGACCACAGGAGCAGTGTCTGTATATCACCACTCACCCCTCCTGTATTCCTCCACCAGGAGGAAAATGGAGGCTTGCAGCCCTGCATCTAACCAGGGTTGGAACCCACAGCTGATGGCCCTCTGAGCTCACAACCCCACATGTAGCTGAGGTTGAAGCTACTCACAGCCCACTACTTCAGTTTAAGTATCAATGACTCAAAGGCTTTTCTGAGCCACTGAAAGCATGGGGGCGAATGACCGGGGAAGGATGATTTTTCATTCAGAGTCAGGCATTCTGGGAAAGCCAGGTGAAGGCAATAAAAAGAATCCCCCTGTGCCCATGCCCAGGCAAAGGAAAACTTGGCACTCTACAAAGAGAGGGAAAAGAAACGCTCATGGAGAGAGAAAGGTGATAGACGGGGTGTGATTCAGTAACATTTTAGAGCAGGCATTTAAGGCGAGTGCTGAGCAGATATCTCTGACTGCAGTACCTGGGGGCAAGGCAGCTATATGATCCAACTACTAAGGCTCATCTCTGAAAAACAGGAAGTGTAGTGATAACACTAAAGGGAAATAAAATGGTATAGCTACTTACACATGTGCACAGCAGTTTAGCTGGCTTGCTCTACTCTTTAGCAATGCACAAATTTACCTAAATATAATTGGTTTACTATGAGAGCTTTTTGTTGAGGAGACATAAATATGATAGTCTTCATTAGCTAAGACTCCACGTCCCAGTGCATGGCTCAAATCAACAACTGTCTCCCCCCAATGATGACTACGTGGCTAAGAGGCTGCTGGAGGCATCTCTTATTGTACGAGTACAGAACAGCAGTAAAGTCTTTTAAACGAACCTAACTCAAACCAAAGCAACTCTCCCACTCTACTCACCTGGTAACTAAAAAAGAAATCTAAATGCAGACATGCAATTCTTGTGTATAAGATGCCATTTACATTTGCATAATATAAATATTCCCAAAATTCAAAGGGCTTTTTCTTCTTGCTCCATTCGCAATTGTTTTGGGACCCAACCAAAGTCAATCAGAGGCTCATACAGTAACTCTCTGTGTCCCCACATGAATGTAAATAATATACTTCCTCACTTCCTGCTGTGCTGACCATGACCCACAACCTCTTTCTCACCCATTCAGAAACGCTCCCACATCCTCAGAAGCATTGCTGAACTAGCTCTGGCCCACACAGCCCTAGCCAATGCCCTTGTTGTTACTGTTTTTCTGGGTATCATTACATTTGCTGTGCCCCATTTTTCCTCTTAATGCTAAAAAATATATTGAACCCACAAACAATGAGTCTGAGAGCTTAATTGGACTGTAACAGGAGAGCAGCAGTATCTACTGGCCCTATTCACCCCTATGCGGATATAATTTGTAAAGGGAAAGGAAAATTGCACTTTGTAACTCACAGAATTTCCTATGAGTTCTTCCTTTTTCGGTGTGCAAGATTAAGGCCCGGATCCTTAATGGGAGATAGGTGCCCAAGTATCTTTGAGAGTCTGGACTCAATCTGCTCCCATCACTAGTAGAACTAAGCAGAAGTTTTGCTGCCAAAAACCTGAGGAGATCTCAGAACCAAGAGGCATTCTCCGTGTCCCTTGTACAAAGTTAAATGAGTTGCTGCCATTTTAATTTCCCAATCTAGCAGTTCATCCGTATTTAGCAAATTACTTTGACACAGTGGTTCATTTGCAGACACCAAAAAAGTTTTGAAGGGAGGTGTGGACCCCTTTGGAAATTCTGAATGGAGGTGCAGATCACTGTGGAAATCTATTTTCTGTATATATAGCTGAAGTCAGTTTTCAGACAAAGCTTTTCACAGACCTCTTAGTCCGCGGATCCCTAGAGGTCCATAAACCACTGCTTTTGCACATGCTCAAATCCTATTGACTTCAATGGAATATGCTAGAAGTTAAGCATGTGATTAAGTTCTTTGCTGAGTAGGCAGGGACTTAAGCACATGCTTAAATGCTTTGCTAAAATAGGACCTTAATGCTGGGTAATGCTTGTTACATGTACTCAAGACTTGGGGAATATATTTATCTTAAGACAGTAGTATTGCATCTCACACATACCAAGATATAAAGCTAACGGGGGGATGTGCATCCTTATAGAGTCTCCTCAAATTCTGGCCACGCTTGTGCAATAAAATGGTACTACCTCTACTGCTAGAGAACTTTTTGTGCAAATAGCAGAAAGAGGATTGGCCAGAGAAATGAACAGAGAATTTATTTATCTGAAAAAAATGACACACAGCATTTTTCACTGTCATCTCTCAGATAAGTTCCATTAAACTGCCTCACAAATGCTTTCAGAAAGAAAAATGTAGGAAGAGTCAGGGTTGTCACACTCTGGCTGACTGATGCACTGAACAAGGGATGGGGTAGCTGGTCAACCTGTTGATGCCCCTGGCTGTGTTTGGGGTTGCGCACTGGGTAACTCGAGGGGGTGGAAGGCCACAGTGTCGATGAAGCCCCTTTGCTCCAGACTCAGACACAGCTAGGACATAACTGACGCCCAACAATCCAAATAACATAGCCTTGATGTTTCCCAGTTGCAGGAACTGATAACCTGTTCCCCATAAAGGAATAACAGTACTAGTCTCAGCCAGTCTCTGCTTGCAATAATAATACAGCCTTGAAAGTTTGGTTTTCGTCCAAGGAGAAGAGAAGGGGGGTAGAATCCTTTACACACACAGACTGGGAAATGCTGACAGCCCAGGTCCAGCTAGTATTCAACTATATAAAAGCAATTGTAACCAAAGGGGGGTTGCACATGATTTGAGACTTGTCTGTCTCCGTGTGCCTGCTTGAGATCTCAAATAAATCTTAGGGTGCTTCTCCGCCCTGGTGTGTTTATTGGTGCTGCGCACTCCGGGCAACGAATCCACCACTGTTGCTAGCCCCAGCCTGTCTTCAGGCCACTCCCTGCAACAAACCTAGAATATAAGCTGATTCAAATCAAACCCACGCCTGCCGCCATTTAGGTATCTGTAAATGCCAGGCTAACACTTCATTGGCATTAACAGATCTGGAATTAGGAGTCATGAAATAGGTACAGCAGAATGGCCACTCTCGATCAAGCCTATTATCTACTCCAGAAGTTTGCTGCAAGAGTGCCCAATACCGACTGAACCAGAAGAAAGTGTAAGGAAGCCTGAAGTGGGGAACTATGGTGCAACCTGCCCCGGGGAAAGTTTAATTTAAAGGCTGGTTCATGCATCGTAGCATAAGGATTCAGATGCTGTATTTGCAGCCTGACCAGCTCCAAAAATCTCATGGGAAGCTTCTTACAATGAGATTTCTAGGAGTGGCGACATTTCCCATTGGCAGCTTCATTTCTGCCTGTTTATCCACACTGAACCTTCCAATCCAGTGAGGTTTCATCCATCCCTACACCGAACACCTTCTTAGAAAATATTTACAAATGCTGACTACATGACCACCACTGAGCTGGATTTTCCGCAGGCTCCCAGCAATGACCTAGCATCTTGTACTCAGTGCAGGGTCCCCTAGATTATAAGCTCTTCAGGGATGGGTCTCTCTTTTGGGGGCTGTTTATACTTCAAGATGGGGGTCTCAGAGACCAGCTGAGCAGGAACATCTACACAGTTATTTTTAGCCCCAGGGTGCAAACCCCACAAGCCTGAATCAGTTGACCTGATAAAGCTAAAAATAGAGCGTAGCCATGGCATTGGGAGACGCTAGAGATTTTGACCAAGTATGTACCCATCTAAGACACTAGGGATGTTCTCAGGGCACTTAGCTCCTCTGGCTGCCTGTGCCCCCATGGCTACACTCTATTGGTGGTCTGCTATCTCAGTGCACTAAGACCCATCATCTCTGCATTTTTACCAACCAGATTTAAATTGGAGGCCTATGAAGTCTTCTCCTGTGTCTAATGGCAAAACAAGGTTTTAGAAACAAATTCAGAACAGTCCATACATGCAAACATCATGAACAAGCTCTGAGAACAAACCTCCCCCTTTGAAAGAAACCTGTTTTAGAGGACTTTCCTTCCAGAAACAGAACATAGGTATTCTGGGGATTCAAATCATAATGTACAGAGCGACATAGTTTTTAAGTACAAAATCTGTTTTAAAGTGCTGGTCTTCTGCATGTATGAATGAATGCAAGTATTCAGTCCTCTCACATAAATCAGAAGGATCTGAACTTCTTGATCTTTAGATCTTAAACTTAGACCCTTGCTACTGAGCTAGAGGAGTCATTGCTAGCCCTTTTGTAGATCATCCAGTGCAGGAGAACTTTTAACAGGTGTTTACCCTGCAGATTACACAACTATTTACTAGACAGCAGTAGAATACTGTGATCAGGAAACCTGGAACCTAGGGAAAGGAGTGCAGCTTATAATGGTTAGAGATTGGTTTTAGTCATTCTGAAAGGCAAGGGAGATAAGATTGGGTTTGTCATGTTAGAGACCTGGGCTCTGTGTCTGCCGCGACCTTTGTGTAAGTTATCTGCTTTTTTCTTAATGGGTACAAAAGTCAATGGCTCTTCCCTAAATGCTTTTTTCTTTCACTCTCTTCTCCCTCAGGAACTGAATAATTTGCCATAAGCTTCCATGTGTTCAGCTTGAAGTACAATTTTTCAAATATGGCTTTAAAAGTTATACTCTGTAGATTAACACTATCTGTGAAACTGAATTTTAGGCATCAGCACATGAGGAAGCAACAATGCAGGGGCATTTCAAGTATAAATCACAGAGTCTCCTTGGGTCTCAGTTCCTGTGCCTGGAGCCCCAGTGGACCTAGGCAGCTGTGAGGCATACTTACAGCAAAGTTCTCAGCCCCGGCAGCCCCATATTCAGAACAGGTGGAATCTTTAGATTAGAGAATTTAGTTGCTAAACTCTAACAATTCTCTATTAAGCATGTGTGAATTGTGGTTTTTCTGAGACCTACATTTGAGCCAAATTTGGGCGTTTATTATGAGACTAGGAAAAGGTCTGGCATGAAGGCAACACTTGCACCTGCAACAAATTTCATGTCCCTGCTCAAACCCTGGAGGCACCAAGGCTTCACAATGAAACATTAAAAGAACGTTTATAAAGAGGGCCAGATTACCTATATATCCTTAATCTTCTTCTGAGAAACAGCTGAACAATTTTTGCTGTAAAGTTCCAAAAGAAATCAATCTGATGCAGACATCCACTAGGAGAAATTTCAGTCTGAAGTCCACAGATAGGTGTCATTTAGCGGTAGGCAAAGAGAACATTTCCTCTTTGGCCAGTGAGTTATATTTTGGAAGAGCAAATAAGTTGTCTGCCTCACACAACTCCCTTTCTTTGATTTGAATGGAATTCCCCATTCCTTCTCTCCACACTCAGGCCATGCATGTTGAAAGGATTAATCTAGCTCCATGGGGTGGAGAGATGTATTGATAGATTCTGCAAAAGGATTAATTTTCTATTTTGAAATATATCTATTCACCACACTTTGTTGCTGGACAAGGATAGTGTCTCCACCAATTTCTAGTAAAATGGAGGAGCGCCTCCTGCCCTAATCTCTTTAAAAGAAAGCATATGGGGGTCTTGCCCATCACAGATGTATCAAGAATTTTATGCAAAATATTTTTTCATAGTTATACTATTTATATAAAATAATGCTTCTATTTAAAATTTGCTTCAAAAAATTTCTTCAGAAGATGACTATTAATGATACACATATATGGAATACTTTGGTAACGAGTATAATTTACTTTGAGAATAATTTTAAAAAATGAAAAAGATTACACGTCAGTGATACAGAAAATAAATATTCTGGCCCTCACCAAATTAATTAGTCCATCAATTTAAGCTATAAATTACTGTCCACCTTCAGTTTGAGCTTCTTCAGACATAGGACAGTTAGCTTCATACTTTTTTTTCAGGCCTTTCAAGTATATTCGCAAACTATCTGGATCCAATCGAGAGTTCCTTGCAGTCTGAACCAACCTTGTTGCTAGATGGTATACAGCCCTCTGTCTTAATATTTCAGGTGTTGCTCTTTGCCTTTGCTGTTCTTAGAAATAAACACATACATTAAAATGGGAACACACTGACATTCATTTATTATAGCAATGTTGGCTGTTTTTTTGACCTGTCCCATTTCTGTGTCTGCTGATCTACCATTTGTAGACTGTCTAACAATGTCTAGTGCTTCATGATAGTAACAGGGCTCTGCATTGTCATTTGACAGTGATCAATAAAACCCCTTAAAACTACTCCAAAATACATGATGTCTAGTTTCTTGATCTAACAACAAATGAAATGAGAAATCTATTTGAAATCTATCCTATAAACAGTTTCTTATGCTATAAAATTCTGGTAAAAGGTTACAAGTCTTCTATTGATAAATTATAGATATCTTTTTGAAATAGTTCATAGAATAAAGAAGCTTTTTGAAAAAATAAAATAAGATCCATCTCTTCATTTCTCATAGTAATTCTATTACCAAATTTGTTAAAGTAAAACTGATTTGCTTTAAAAATCACCAATAACCAGTAACACAGTTGGACTATATCAGACTTTATTTTTACGTGCCACACTAATGCAGCTCTGTAATATATCGAGCTACTTATTTGATAAAAAATACAATAGACAATGAATGAGACTATGGCAGAAGTTTGTGTTTTATAAGACTACCAATTACACTACTGTTAATTATTACTACATACCAAAATTTGTCTAGCAATATGAGTTGTGATCTCTTTTGCATCCAAAATTATTGATGGTGGTAAAGAGGAAACTTCTGCAGCTTTTAATCCTATATATAAAACATATGAGGAAGTCTTTTACTGTCTGTGCCAGAATGAATTTTTAACTTAATCAAAAAGTCACTCAAACAAAATTTTTCAAAAAGAATTTTTATTTCATTCCCCTATAAGTTTCTTCTCTGTATCTGAACTCAGTAATTCTACTAGCAGTGTGGTTTATGAAGAACAAGGATTAAATCAAGTTACTCATGGTCTGTGCTGATGCCTGCTCCAAAACATATAAATTCTATGTATTCACAATAGCTATTAGGACACAAGCTGACAGCTGATGTCACTAATTGCTCCTGCTTAGATGCATCAGCTGTGATACTAGGACTGAGAACAAGCAGCTCTTTTTCCATGACTGAGGGGGCGAAGTCTGCAGTGTAGCAAAAAGAATCCCTTGCTAAGAAGATTGGAGGATAAAACTTGGGACATGGATTCAGAAGCCTTCATTTAAGTCTGATCCAGCAAGGAAGGGAGAAGAGCTGGGTGTGAAGCAAAAGTAGAGTTTCCACCTGTCCAGATTTTCTCAGGTTTGTCCTTTCCTGAGACCGTTGTCCCATGAACTCTGTAAGGCTGATCAGTACATGCTGCCAGCCAGCCATTTTTAAGGACTCAGGACATCATTTTGGATATCCTGGTTTTTTGTACCTCAGAAATGGCAATCCTAGACAAAAGGAGCCTTACTGCAGAGGGGAGAGCGAGGTGGAAATCAGAGTCTGGGTGGCCAGTTTCCAGGGATAGTAAAAACGGCTGAGACTCTACATGTTCCAGTCTCTCCCCTGCCCATCGGCTGAAGACACACTTGTTTTTGGGAAGAGGGCAGAGTATTACTGGTGTCTGTCCTGCCCCAATACAGTGATGTTTGATTTTTCTTTTATCCCTTAGCTAGCCTAGGAGAAATTGGGACTTCATCTGGCCCTACGGATGCTGAAAAGCTTCTCCCTTTAACAACAGCAGGGCCACCTGCTTCGGCTCCCCCTGAGAACTGAGAAAAAGCAGCAAGGCTTCTGGGAGTCCCTAAGTCTATGATTCTGGCAGACCCGGTGCCAACTCATGCCAAGGCTCAGAGGTCTCAACTAAAAACTGACCAACACATAACTAGAACCCAGTCTGGCTCACTTACGTGTTAGCATTGTTAAAACAGATGGTAAGTTGACAAGAATGTGTTTAGCATTATGAAATGTTTGTGGGTTGCTGCATGTAGTAATCTCCCTCATTTATAACATCAGTGCCCCATAGTGTAATATATTGAGAGCTTGCACTGTAAACCTCTGTAACTGTGTAGTCATCAGACTGGAAAGGATCATTAATTAATATAAAATGCTGGTTTCCTACAGAAGGTGGTCGGTCTTGCCCACCAAGGCCCATTAAAACCATATGAGCCACTGTGTCGTATCAAGAACAAAGACTTTGTTAATAGCACATCCGCCATCCAGGAAATGGAGATGTGCAGGTGCACTCATACAATCATCTTGTACTCTAGGGGAAAAGAACAAAAATCCATGACAAGAATAAACTGGATCTCTATGCTGCTTAGACTTTGTTAGGACAACATTTCTAAGCATAACAAGGAATCCCCACTGCTCATACGCCTGTGCCACTCCAGACAACGTGACACCCCCTAAAAATTTATATTGTGATTTGTTTCTTTAAATAGGACTTCTTGGGCTGTATCTGTGACCCTCAATTTTGTTTAAAATGTGAAGATTAGAGCAAACATGACAGTTAGGTTTAAGTTCTTCATATTCTTAGCAGTTGTGTTCTTTATCTGTGATTATTTTCAAGTTTAATTTCAATTAACAAAAACATCAGAAAAATAAAAAGTAAACATCACCTAAAATTGAATTAAGTTAGGACATTAAGGGAAGCAAATCTACCACCTTACCTAAAATACCACTATACAAAACCTAGGCTCAAAGTAGCATTTAGACTCATAGACTTTAAGGTCAGAAGGGACCAGTATGATCATCTAGTCTGACCTCCTGCATTTAGTGATCCTGACAGTCCAGCAGGGCTCCTGTAAAAGGGTTATAAAAAGCACTATATTACAGTGTGTGTGTGTGTGTGTGTGCGCGTGTACACACACACACACACACACACACACACACACACACACACACACACACACACACA
>ML685778.1:5454212-5612561 GCA_007922175.1 Pelusios castaneus
CACAGTTAGTTACTGAAGGTCTCCTGCTCTCCAAAACAGATAATTCCCTAGATGTGTAATTCTTAGAGCTGGCCTACACTGCACAGTTAGTTACTGAAGGTCTCCTGCTCTCCAAAACAGATAATTCCCTAGATGTGTAATTCTTAGAGCTGGCCTACACTGCACAGTTAGGCTGACATAATGCAGCTTATGTCAGTGTCTACACTGCAGCCTTCCTCTCGCCGACATTAAGTGCGCTACAACACTGCCATCATAACTCCACTTCTGTGAGAAGTGTAAGACTTATGTCAGTGTAGTTAAGGTGATGCAATATCTGTGCAGACACAGCATTACTTACATTAACTATTGGCTATCTTCTTGGCTCCTGACATGAAACTGACAAGAAAGCTGAGCAGCTAAAGCCCAGATGCCCCCATCCCCCAAGAGATGGTGGCTGGACCCTGCTTTCAGTTGGGATGAGAATGGACCCTGCCCAGAGAACTGGTCCCTGCTCTCAGCTGAGACCCAGGGTGAGAAGCCTGAACGTTCTCCCCACCCTCAAAGAAGCCCGGACACCTTGAAGCTCCAAGAAGCTTGTAAGAAGCCCCAGGCAGCTTCCCCATCACTCCCAGTGGGGAACAGGAAGGTGAGAAGCCCCATGTTGTTTTCTCCCCACTCCTGACAGGGAACAGGGAGACAAGACACTTTGGGTAGCTTCCTTCCCACACCCAGTAGGGAACTGGGATTGGGGGTGGGCTGGAGCCCACTTGTCTGTGGGGCAACTGGGCTCCCTGCAGGAAGCTGGAAGACTAGGCTCTCATCTCCACACACTGCCCCTCTTAGATCAGTGGAGGCTTTCTTGCTGAGCACATGTACTACTGACCCAACGAGGGCAGTGTGCATATGCACCACTACATTACCGCGTTGGCTGTAAGTCAACCTAATATAGGTCAATTTACCTTTCTAGTGTAGACATACCCTCAATTCATCATGTCAAGAGTCCCCAAAAGTGTGAGGTGAATTAGCAGTGAAATTTTGAAAAAGGCATAAAAGGAACATTTTTATATCAAATTAATTCTAACTTTAACTAGAATAATCTGTAGTCTTCAGCCATCTCAGACTTGTAAAAATTATGTGTTGTGAGACTGCTCTCTGTTGATTACATGTCAGCTAAATCAGGAATCCAACCACAAAATTTAGTACTCAAACATTATGTGGACTCATATCACTCCCTGAAGGATTATGGGTCTATAAAGAAATGAACAGATGACAATGAGACAAAAATTGAATGTTTTAATCTCTATTACAGGCTGCTTACCTACCATTTATATTAAATCTAAAGGATACAGAAACCCACTTTCCCAAGAATATTGTTTTGACATTTCAAAGGAAAAAAGTGCCTCTCTGCATAAATAACAGAGGTACACATACATGAATATTAATTTGTCATTTTAATTAAACTTTATTCCTTTAGGATAAGCCAAATGGGTACAGATTTTAGTTACCTCTTTTGTATCATCATATATGAGCAGTGACAAAAGAGGCAGTTCTCAGATGAATGGATGCCTGCACATTCAGGACTTTTAAAACTATCACACAGTACCTGGAATAGGAAACCAATGCAAATTATTCAGTCCTTGTCTATAGTGACAGTCGACATAATGCTGCTTACCTGGACCTTCTGCAGCCTGTTTCTCCGCAGTCAGAGCATTACGTTCGAATTAAATGGTGCTGTAATTCAACCTGATAACACCACCCCTGCAAGTGGTGTAGCATTGAGGTCGAAATCTACAATTCAAATTTCGGTCCATGTAGCCACAGAGTAGCTCTAATCTTGAATTTCCTGTTTCTCTAGTCTGCTACAACATAGCAAAGTAGCTTCTCCCCTGCTCGCAGCCCTGGAAAGTTTTCAATTAATTCCTCTCTCTGCATGCAGCACTGTGCCTCTCTGTTGTGTCTGCGGCAGAGAAACAGCAAGGAAAGCTTTTCCTGCTTTTTTTTTTTTTAAAGAGAAGAAGGGAGGAGTAGTGAGCAGAGGACAACTGCTTCTCTGCAAGCCCGTGAACCTACGACCCATAGTGCAATGCATTTCAGGAACTAATGTGAGCAGTGGGGACGTGAGACCCCAATCAAGCAATTTGCTGTGGTCACTTGCCTTCGCCTTCTGTAATTCAACAGCCTAAAATCAAATTACAATCCCACCCCTCAGTACAGCTATCCTGAGTTTACAGTGACTTATCTCAGGTCAGTGTGTTCTCAACAAACTGAAGATTCCAGGCGAACTCAGAGTGGACAGATCATTTCATTAGACAATTAAGTTCTTCATACTTTGGACACAAAATACTACCTTATTACACAACTATTTAAATACAAAAATAACTCAAACAGTATTTTAACCTGTAACTGTTACCATGTAAAAATCATTTATGGTCCGGAGTGATCTATCAGGAACATTAGATCCTAATACTTTAATATATCTTATGATCTTTTTAATAAGTTATTATCATCAATACTGTAGTCCATTACCATAGTTTTTTTCTTCTGTGTGTCCTTTAGAGAGTATATAGGTATAAGTAATTTTTTCCTTATTTCCAGAATTGTTTCTCACGTGATGCACTTCAAAATGATTGTTTTCCACATTGGGATATAAAGCATCTATGTGACATAGTTCCAGGAAATGTGTGGCAAATAAAGTAAATGCCTAAATTAGGCAACACAAAAGGAAATATTACAACCCATTAAGTGATCCTTCACAATTCATTATAATTAAACAAAAAAAGGTTAAGAGGTATATTTTCAGAGGGAGTGCAGGGATTTAACAATATGACTGATTGATGGCTAAATTTACATGCATTGCTTTTAAAATAATGCCATGAAATTATTAAAATTATTAAATTGAGGGAAGAGATGTATTCTCTGGTACTGTAAACATGAGCATCATTATACCAAAAGAGTAAAGAAATCTTCAATTACAGACAGTTTTAAAGTTGTTTCAAACAAAATATATATTTAAAGAGCCCTTTCCTTTTTATATTAAGTGATATTGCCTACTGAATATAACAGGTTCAATCAACCCAATGGTATAACAGAAATGGACCATTTCGACTGTGTATCAGAAAAAAGAAAACTTATGTAAGAACTATGAGGCTATGGAACAATCTCATAAGAGGAGCAATGGACGTTTCAATACATGACTCATTTTAAACTAGACTGGGGAAAAAAACAGCAAACATACTGTGTTGTCACTTGATTACAATATGACTATGCATATATCATTGTTGCTACTACTGTTATAGTATTGCAACAAATCTTATACAAAGTATGTCATATAAGGTGTCAAAGGAAAATTACAATCTATCAAACACGATTATCCTGTTTATATGCATGTAGCATCTTTGTATCTGAAATATGAATATGAATATGAATATCTATCTATATTTCAAATGTGTTTGCTCTTGGTATAGTTTGTATACAGTTGAGCCAACAGATGGCTTATGCAAGTTAATTGCCCATTAAGGACACTTAGTTAACACAACCAACCACAGAAAGAGCTTGTCCCCATCCAGTGAGTCATCCTGTGGACATTTTAGCTAGAATATTGGTAGTGGCTCATCCTATAACTAAGCGAAGCATGCAAGAACCTGTGACTTGTTCACATGGACCCTAGACTCCATCTTGGGCGTGTGATTTTCCACAAACTATGAATAAAAACATCCACCCACATGGAAGAAGATATATAAGGCCTTGGAAATATCTCCATTTTGTCTTCATTTCTCTGGACTGGATTTCTAACAAGAAGATCTAAACAAGAACTGATGATCCCCAATCTGTATTTCCAGAAACATTTCAAAATTAGAGTTTATTTCACCACTGCTACAAAACTGATCCTGAAAGAACTTTTGCAGCTCATCTTACTAGTTATACTGTGAAACTGACCTATGGTCTTTATTCTCATCTGTAGGTACAATGATCTTTTAACCAATATTCTCTCTTTTTAAAATAAAATTTAGTTTAGTTAATAAGAATCAGCTCTAAGCGTGTATTTGGGTAAGAGCTGAAATATTCACTGACCTAATGTGTAATGCATCTGGTCCTTTAGGATTGGTAGAACTTTTTTAATACGATGGAAAAGATTTTTAATTAATTCCCATCGTATTTGACTTGGCTGTCTGGGTAGAAGCCAGAGGGCTGGATAACTTTAAGGAAGCTGTGGTACTGGGCGTCTGAATAACCAGTAAGGTAATTAAAAGTTGTTTGTTGCTGGTCTGGTGAATCTAATTTTTAGAAATAGTCACTGGTATTTAGGAAAGACAACAGAGTCCTGAGGACTCTGTTGTCTTTCTACAATAGACTAACACTAACTACTCCTTTGGAATTTGGTATTTAGGGGTTTGCCTGCCTCATTCTTTGCAGTTTATCTTGAGTAATCTCAGCGTGGCTCCCCTAGGGGCCAACATATCTCATACATTTAGGACATAATTCTTTACTGGTAGGGAGATGGACTGGATGACCTATTAGATCTTTCCCAAACTGGATTATCTGACTTCTTTCCCAACAGAAGATATAAATGTTGCTACTAATAGTGAGTTTCCTAACTCTCATACAATTTTCCAAAATTGTCAAGAATGATCACAAAATTGCATGAACATTCTGATATTATATATTGTCCTTCAGCTAGAACTCTAGAAATATTTGAACATTTCAAACCAATCTGCAAAAGTATTCCAAAAGAAGCCTGAGTAGGAGTCCAGCCTACGTTCAGGTCTGCAAAAGTTTAACAAAATGCTGAAGTTAATCACAGAGCTAGAATTTAATTGGAGTTTCCTCTCCACTTAAATGCCACTTCTATTTCTCTCAAGAAGCCACAGAGCCCTGTCTAAGCACTTTTAAGTTAAAGGTGGTATGGAATCCCAAAGGTTTTTGGAAACAGCAGCCAGCTAGGAATTCCTTTTGAAGATTTAGGTATACAAACTTTAATCTCCAAGCAAAACACAAGGGGTTTTAACCTGAAAAGCCAAACAGAAGGGTTCCTGAACCAAATATTGCAGGATTCTCATAGAGCTAATTACCATACAACTGCTTTAGGGATATTGTTTTCAGTCTCATTCATGGTATGGTCACTGCAAAGCCGTAAATCCAAGGCAAAGTCTTGGGCAAAGGAAAAAGCAGGATGGAATGTGATAGGGCAAAGTATTAGAAGGAGTGTGTTCAAGGATGATCCAGTGGTTGGAATAGCCTGGGGTAAGAATGGGACAAAGACTGAAGGGCAAGAAGTACAGTGTTCTTGTCCTTAGTCTTATCTATTGATCAATCTCTTATCTATCCATAAATCCCAAATAGCGTCTCAGCAACATTTAGATAAAAAATGTCCATAAAATGAAGACTGAAGTATGAGAAAGTGTACTTAGTACCATTTTAACACTGTGGGAGAAAATAATTACAAATGTTAAAGACAAATTACTAAAAATATTAAAAATACCTTCAAATTCAGTAGATATTCACACACTGAATAACAAATGCCAATACCTTCTTCAGTACTAGTACCTCTGCCAAGTTCATCAATTATGATGAGTGACCTGTCATTAGCATTTTGTATGATATATGTTATCTAGGAAAAAAAAATACTTTGTTGTCTCTAGCAGTAAACTTTAAAAAAAAAAAAAAAAACAAAAACAAACAAACAAACCAACAAAAAAACTCCATTGGTAATCTGAATATTTTCCATTATTTCATTTGCAGTGTAACAGAGCATTTTAAAGAACAATATCCTGGCAGAAGATTCATGGATTTTACCTCTGAGCAACTTCCAAACAGCCGACATTTTAATACAAACAAAACATCCTGCCACTAAAGTATTTGCCTCTTTATCTCTAAATATGTAACTTTCCCTCAAAATCAGGTCTCAGGTGGGGAACTGGCAATAATCAGACCTGACCCAACAATAATTTAAGGTACAATGTCTAATAAAACATCAAGATTAATGCCCAATGGAAGATTGATTTCTACTCCCGCTGGAGTGGTTTCAGAGATATTGGATTTAAAACTGTGACATGATTTATAGAAAAGCTATTATGAATAATTTTTAGAACTTCCTCCTCAGCACTAGCTTGCTTGTTGGTGAATGGGTCTCATAAGAGGCCACAACCTAGACTGAAAATCTTGAAGAAATATAGGAAATGGCAGGCAAATTAGAAAGTTTGAAGAGGATTGTACAGAGAAACAACAGGTAAAGGGAAAAATTGTTGTGAGATTTTAATCTTATTTTACAAAGCTCTAATTTAGAAAGATTTTTCAAAAATAACTTACAGGTATTATTTTTCTGCCCTGCTTCCTGAGAAGTCCAGTTGTCCTAGTTACTAAAACTTGCTTACACTACAGAAATCTGGTTAAATGCTTCTTCTTTCAAATGACTTAAAAAGAAGCATTGTTGGACGTCCAGGTCTAGGTCAGCAATCCAATTGATTGCTTGAGATGATGTGGAGTAGATGAAAGAAATACCACTAGGATATGACTTTTTGGGACTCAGGTTGATAAGGTGTTCCATAGTTTGAAGTCTGTTTACACACTCACAGATAGGAGTGTATATCAGTCCCCATTCATGGAGGACATAGGCAGATTTGCCATGTGATGTGCACATGTGGTTCAAAGTGGATCATATTTTCCATGAGAGTAAAAAGCCAGTGAGTTCTTTGGTTGGGTCCTTGATGAAGTATTTGCCTGGAACACTGGCGTCCTTTCATCTTGCCCTGGAAGCCAAAACAGTGATCCATGGATTTTGTTGAAATCTTGATATATTATTTAGGTATTCATGTATTAGAAAATCTTGTTCCCTCATGTAGCAATGAATTTGGGATGGGTTGCTGCGCACTAGTCTGAGAAGCCATGGCTGTGGCATTAATGAGACACATGAGCGGTTTAACTGAGAATTCACAAATGATGTGTCCAGATGGGTCATCAATATTTAGTAAAGGGGACAAGGACTAGTGAAGAGGCTGGTTGGACAAAACTCCTTGGAGAAATGCATGGGATAATTTTGCTGGTTTACAAGAGAAGGTGAACATCCATGGGATGTTGTAGGTGGCAGGTAAGTTTAAGAAATCTGCCTCAGTCTTCAATTTTTGCTGGAATCTGCCTCACTGTGTGCTCTTGAGGCTAAATATTTGGTTGGTACTGCTGAGGCCTGGTTGGAAATGTATTTGTTCATTCAGTAACACTGCTTCTACAAGCAGCATACTATGTGCCAATAATATTCTCACCATGCGCTTGTATGTTGTGCAGAGGAGTGATATGAGCTGGTTCAATAATAAATTATTGGTTAACTTCCCAGGCTTGGCAATCATCATATACTTGTGCCACATCCCTAGAACAAGCCCTGAGGAATGGATATTGGAGAACAGTGCTGCCAGCCACTTCTGTCCCTTTGCCCTGACGTTTTTAAGAAATTCATCATCAGGAAAGGTATCATCAGGGCTTGCAGCAGTTTTCCATTTTTCATGAATGAGGAGGACTTATTCACTTCCTCCATTGCAGCTGGCTGACGTGATTGCAGAGACATTGCCCATTATCTTTGAAAACTCATGGCAATTGGGGAAAGTCCCAGATAAGCAGTAAAAGGCAAATAGAGTGCCAATCTTCCAAAAAGGGAAGAAGGAGGAATCAGGGAATACAGACCAGTAAGCCACAACCCAGTCCCCAGAAAAATCATGGAGCAAGTCTTCATGGAATCCATTTTGAGGCACTTGGAAGAGAGGAAGATGATCAGGAGCAATCAGCATGGATTCATCAAGGACAAGTCACACTTGACCAACCTGATTGCCTTCTATGATGAGATGACTGGCTCTGTGGATGTGGGGAAAGCAGTACATGTGATATACCTTGACTCAGCAAAGCTCTGATATAGCCTCCCACAGTATTCTTTTCAGCAAGTAAAAGAAGTATGTAGTAGATAAATGGACTATAAGATGGAGAGAAAGCTGACTAGATTGAGCTCAATGGGTAATGACCAATGGCTTGATGTCCAGTTGGCAGTGGTAACAAGCAGAGTGCAGGGCCGTCCCTTGGGGGGAGCAGTGGGCCAGCCCACTCCACCCCCCAGGAACCCTGGTTGTCCCCCGGAGAGCCAGCCCCAGCCCTGGAAGCCAAGGCTGCCCACCAGGCGGCGGGGAGCCAAGGCCACGGCCCCAGGCAGCAGAGAGCGAAGGCCGAGGCTGTGGCCCCGAGCGGCAGGGAGCCGAGGCCACAGTCCCGGGTGGCAGGGAGCTGGCCCCAGGTCAGGAAGCCGAGGCTGTCCGCCAGTGGGGAGCCGGCCCCAGCTGCAGCTGCAAGCCGGCCGAGGCCACCGCCGCCCCAGCCGCAGCTGGGACCTGAGGCCGCCGCTGGGAGCTGGTCCCAGCCAAGACCACACCTCTGGTGAGGCCACGGCCGGGGACCCTTCCTGACCCATGCAGCTGTGGTGAAGGGTGTGGGGCTGGCTGCAGCAGGCCGGCCCAGAGGCTGGGCCCTGCACACCTGCCCCGCCCCTGGGCCTGCATGCTGCACCCTGGGGAGGGGGGAGGATGGCCAGCCCAGGGGCTAGGGGAAACGCTCCTGGCTCACTCCACTGCCTTCGACTTGCTGCCAAAGGCAGCGAGTTGCAGGGGAAGCGTGGCCATGGGGGGCCACGGCGCAAGCCCTGCACTGTCCCGCTAGGAACGGGACAGCACGGGGCCCATGTAACCGTGGGGCCCAGGGTGATTGCCCCATTCCCTCCCCCCCCCCCGCCCCCAAAGCATGGCCCTGGCAGAGTGTCCCAGAGGTCAGTGCTGGAGCCAATTTTGTTCAACATCTTCATTAATGATCTGGAGGATGGGGTGGTTATACCCTCAGCAAGTTTGCAGGTGACACTACTGATGGGGGGAGTGGTAGATACCCTGGAGGGTAGGGACAGGATACAGAGTGACCTAGACAAATTGGAGTACTAGTTAAAAAAAAATAAAAAATCTGATGAGGTTCAACAAGGACAAGCGCAGAGTCCTGCACTTAGGATGGAAGAGTCTCATGCACTGCTACAGAGTGGGGACTGACTGGCTAGGCAGCAGTTCTGCAGAAAAAGACCTGCTAGTTACAGGGGACAAGCTGGATATGAGTCAACAGTGTGCCCACATTGCCAAGAAGGCTAATGGCATATTGGGCTGCATTAGTAGGAGCATTGCCAACAGATCAAGGAAAATGATTATTCCCCTCTATGTGGCACTGGTGAGTCCCCATGTGGAGTATTGTGTTCAGTTTTGGGGCCCCCACTACAGAAAAGATCTGAAAAAATTGGAGAGAGAGAGTCATCCAGCAGAGGGCAAAGAAAATGACTTATGAATAGAGGATGAGGGACACATGACTTATGAATAGAGGCTGAGGGAATCAGGCATGTTTAGTTTGCAGAAGAGAAGAATGAGGGGAGACTTGATAGCAGTCTTTAATTACCTGAAAAGGGTTCCAGGGAGGATGGAGGTAGGCTATTCTTACTGGCAGTAGATGACAGAACTAGGAGAAATGGTCTCAAGTTACAGTGGGGGAGGTCTAGATTGGATAAACTATTAGGAAAAACTTTTTTTCACTAGGAGGTTGATGAAATACTGGTATTGGTTACCTGGGAGGTGAAGGAATCTATATTCTTAGAGGTTTTTAATGTGCAGCCTGAAAAAGCCCTGGCTGGGATGATTTAGTTGGGATTGGTCCTGCTTTAAGCAAAGGGTTGGACTAGATGACCTTCCAAAGTCTTTTCCAACCCTTATTTTGTATTTTCTATAGTGAAGGGAAATGATAATGGGAACGGGGGTAGGTAGTGAATTCTAAAAGCTATCTGTTAAAGCTCTATGAACATTTTACACCTAGTCAATTTGTCTCCTAGAGCTTTTGAGTTCCTAGAGTATTCCTGCAATTGGGTCAGTTTTTGAAGTCTTACTGGCTCTGCAGACCTAAGCTCATGCAATGATATCCAAGCTTTGTGGCCGGAGTAAATGAAATTCTGAGCTTCAACCATCTTGGAGTCATCTTTGACAGCATGAGTGACTCTGCTACAGTATTTATTTGGTTCTTTTTTAAATAGGCTTTTAGTTTCTGGTTTCCAGTATGGGGTATATTGATTCTGATTACTGAGAGAGATATTTTTTTCTTACAGCTATTCAGATAATCCTGCTGAAACAATTTAAATTTTCAGGCTTCAGTTGAATTGCATCAATAATGACCTCAATTGTTGCAGTGAATCCTGGCCTATTTGCCTTTAAAAGATTCCATTGCCATTTGGGCAGCAACATGATTACTGGGACCAATTTGGATCATCACCAGTTGAATGATAGATGTGTGGGAAATTGACAAGAATAGTTCTAGAGGTATTCTGAGGGAGTCCAAACTGATCTTCTGGATTGCAGTCTCTGCTCCATGGGGCAGAATGAAAAGCGTTTCTGTATTTTGCATCAAAAGAAGGGATGTGCCTTCATTGATAATTCCAGAAATGTCTCACTCACAGTATCAATACTAACATAGCCCCACATTGTGTGATGGCTGCTGAAATCAATGACATATATAGCCAGGAAATAGGTAATGGGGAGAAGACCAGTCTGTAGCCAGTGCTTTATACACCGTAAGCACTCTTACCTTGCTGATTCTTATTAAGAGGGCAAAGGTTCCAGAGTCGCTCCTATCAACTATCATGTCATAATCCTCAATGCTGTGTTTGATGCCCATTGCAAGGCTGTGTTTTATGTGATAATGGAAGGTGATGAGATAGTAGCTAGCAATACGGAAGCATAGCTCTTGAGTTTCTTGTGGTTGTCTTGCATAACGGGAGCTTGCTGGTTGCTTTTAGGTTGGGACACACCTTCAACAGTCAATTGGAAAATTTTCAGAGCTAGGTCCAGATTCTCTTAAGTAGCTCTGGAAGGAGTCACTTTTTCCACTGCTGTTCAGTCTGGGGACTTTGTTGAGTGATGTCTGAATGCCGATTTCATGACATTGGATATGTCTTAGCAGATAACAGTGGCAACAACATGGAAGAAAATTGTCATCACGTGCCCCTTATTAGATTCTGAGTAGTGGATTATATAGCAGCAACATACAGACAGGCTTTCTTTCACTCTACAAACAGCCAGGTGACTGGGACCATTTCTTTCAAATGCATACCCTGCAAATGCTATCCAGGCCTGCATCACTTCAAGAGTGGACTACTCTAATGAATGCTGTATGGGGATGCATCTTAAATTCTTGTGGACACTAAAGCTGATGCAAAAGTCACTTTAGTGAAGGTTTGTTTTCTCTATAATCACATTAAGATAGTGCTTCACATTCCACAATAAGAATGTATTAAGTTTTGTGATTGGCAGTGACCAATTGATTCCTGAATTGATTTTCAGATGCTGGTTTTGACCTGTAAACAACTAAATGGCTTGGGACCTACTATTCTAAGAGTTGCATCTCTCCTCAATGACATACCATATGGAAAAGAGACACAGAAGTTAAGTTATCTTTGACTGGTTTCTTTGTACACAGAATCACAGAACTGTAGGGCTAGAAGACACCTTGGCTATGTCTACACTAGAAAAGTTAAGTCAACTTATCTTTTTCTAGTGTAGACATAGCCCTTGTTGACCTTATTAAGTCGACTTAACTCTTTAAGTCGACTTAATAAGGTCGAAAATCTCTGTCCACACTCATTTAAATCGACTTAAGGTATCAACTTAAGCCTTAAATCAACCTAAAAACTAGGTGTTATTAAGTCGACTTAAGTTTTCCTTAAGTCGACTTAAGGAACAGCTTAAGTCGACTTAATCAAAGTCCAGTGTGGACAGGGAATAAGTTAGGTCGACTGAAGCCTCCTAGGTCACCTAGTCCAGCCCTGCACTGAGGCAGGATACCTGACATGCTTTTCTAAAATAAAAGTGCTTCAGTGCCAGTGAAACATATACCTATAAAATATAAACGGTACCAACTTAATGTTTATTAATGTGTTCGGCAGCAAGAAGGGGAGTACATGGATAATAAGGAAAAGAAAAGTAGGAATAATGAGAATATAAAAAAGTGGTTCATGCACTGAATTGAAGTCCAGTTTTAGTTCTATAGATGACTAATATATCAAAGATCAAAACAAGCCACACACTGGACCTGATACTAATTAATTAGTAGTTAAACTTGTACCTCTTTCATTTCCTTCATGAATGTTGATGAATTTGTTTCTATGTCATCATCCATACCTATTCTAGTAAAAATTTGCTCAGCAATTCTAAAAGAAGAATATTCTGCTGGGACATAAGAACCTGCAAAATAAAATAAAAGTACAAGTTATTTTATGTTTGTACTCATAGCAATACTATTGCTAAAAATTGGTCTTGCTTAATACACAAATGAAAATCTCATCTTATTTTTAGAAATATTTTTCTACTTAGTAAATAACATGTTCACTAGAAAACAATATAAATAATACAAAAGAATAATTATAAGATAAACAGTTGCTCACCTATCTGTGCCATAATTTGACAGAGGGCAATCTGTTTTAGGTATGTTGATTTTCCACTCATATTTGGTCCTGTAATAATGATGAAATTGCTGCCTTCTGTGATGTAAGTGTTATTAGAAACAGGTTTTTCCACAGATATCTTTTCAAGAATGGGATGCCATCCCTGCTTGATTGCTAAGGTATCAGTAAATTCTGGACGAACTAAGCCAAGAAAAATTATAAGAAATGTTAAGCATTAAATACAAGAAACCTACCGTAATTACTGAAAAGTTAGTTCTTTTAATTAAATAAGAATCACCGTTGCAGAACAGAAATAGAGCTCTGAGTCTGCTACTCTTACTCTTTTTGAATAATGTCTTGTTATATGAGTTAGGAAATTCACTCCTCTGCCAAGCTTAACACTACAAGGTCCTGCCTCAGTTTCCCCCCCAACCATTATGTATAAATAACTCCAAGCTTGACTCAAAGAATTTTCCTTTAATTAACAGAAACAAAGATCCCAAACAGGGAAAGACTTTCCACTCATGCCTTTAACCCTACTCCTAGATCCAGATTTGGGGGACCTCTCTTCCATAGTCTTTGTATCTTGCCTCCATCAAGAGCCTCCTCGTCCAGCTCACTGGAGCTGAACTACTGATCCTGATTGTCTTTCTGCTATTTATATAAAATAACCCTCCATCTTCCTCCCAGAGTGGGGTGTACTGCCTTCACAAGTACTCTTTGCCCTTTACCTCGAAGCCTTCCCAGTTTCCCCTAGAGCTGGTGTAGAACTTTTGCCAGTCCTTTAGCTAACATAGCATAAAGATCTCATCCAGTTCTTTCACATGGAACCAAGGTTCCTATCCTATGACAGCAGAAGGCACCCTACCCCTTGTCTCATTCCTGCTGTCTCCTATCCCCAGGAGTTTTTTTTCCCTGCACTGCTCTTGGGCAATCAATTAGCCACCAAAGCTGGTTTACCAACCTTAGTCATGGGTAGACTGTCCCTAATTCTCTCTGAAAGGTCAGTCAGCCCATGACAGGGACTATTCACAAAGAAGGGACTATTCAACATGAGCAAGAATGGAAGAATCAGAAAGGATATTTCTATGTAGAAGATCAGACTTATAGCTAGCTATCAAATCAGCAAAGACAGTGTTCTTCGAGAAATTGATGGTTTATTTTCAGGTAAAGATAATATCCTATATACAAGTTCTCATGATCTGTTACATAAAGGTAACGTGTTAGCCCTCCATCCTCAAATTAACATGCCACGACTGTGTTCAGCAGCAAGAAGGGGAGTACATGAATAATAAGGAAATAAAAGTAAGAACAATGAGAATGTAGAAGTAGTTCATACACTGAATTGAAATCCAGTTTTAGTTCTATAGATGACTAATATATCAAAGATAAAAACAAGCCACAAACTAGATCTGATACTATTATGTGATTTTATGTTATTATAAAAACAGTAAGGGAAGAGAGTAGCTTTAACTGCATTTTTATTAATATTTACCATAATTTAGAAATAAACTTACCGTAGTCAGAAAGAGTGCAGGCATGAGCAAATGAAAGCAACATATCCAACATAGAGACAATGTCTGAGAGTTTGTATAGGCAATGGATATGTTCATAGATCTCACTCAGTAATTTACACACTATTCTGCAAGCAGATAGCTCTGATTTAGTTACTGTAGACTACATTTTATTACTTTACACAGTTTACAGAAATAAAGCAATTATTAAGCTCATTAATTAATATGGTGCTTACATAGCAGGATAACAGGCATTTCATAAAATGCCATAGAGATTTCTAAGAAACATGGACAATTCTGAGAATTTTTAAAAAGCATAATAAGTTATTGGGGAACAACTTCTAAGCCAAATTCTGCCATCAGATGTGTAGCTGCAACTCCCAGTGGCTTGAAAGGTAGCTGCATGTGCAAAATTGACTTTCTAAAAATACAGCTTTGAAATCAATGATGTTCTATTGTCCTCAAAAAAATGTGACACTTCAATTCCTTGAGTCCTTCATATTTAAAATGGGTTCACATGATCTCCAAAAGAAGATGTGGCCCAAAATAGCCTATGTTAACTTCTCTATGAAAAGAAAACAAAATATGCCCATGGGTCCCTTTATAAGCATAATTTATGGAAAAACTGAAGGCAATTTTACCTAAAATGAAAGGCATACTTAATATAAATAATGGTTACCCATTGCCAAATTGCTACACTTATTGTGTCATTTTGTGTTGATAATACTCCACAAAAATGTTTAATAAATTTGATGAATACTCTTCTTTTTTATTAACAAATCTTTCTACATGTTAATCATAATTCAGAATAATGTAGAATTAGCCTTTTAATGTGCTCTCTCATGAAGAACACTTTCTCTCTACAACTCTAGATTGCTTTTATAAGAGGCCATAATTTAACAATGAAAATAGATTAGAAAACCTCATAACTAGTTGTTAATATGGCAAATAAATCAAGTTAACACAAATATTAAAGAGTTTGAAATGCTCTTACAAGTAGGTCATGTGATAAATTTCTCTCAAAGACTCCTGGCACCTTTCATTCATTTTAATTAAGTCTGCCGAAGTAAAGCTATATGCATTTTTCACTTTGGTGATCTGCAGGGAAATTCAAACCTAGAGTAATACATGTCAAATGCATATACATAAAGAAAGATTTCCAGAAAACAAAATTGGAAGAATCTGGAAATCAAGTGACAACTATTACTTTATTTCACTTTTCCTTAAAAAAAAAAAAAAAAATAGCATCAAAAAACAAGCAAAATGCAAATATCAAAATGACAGCAACCTTACAACATTTCATATTATCTGATAAATATTATAGCACGTATAGGCATTTAACACAGTATATAAAAGAATATGGGTTAAATAAATCTCTCAATTATTTGTTATGTGATATCACTAATATAATTAATTTTGTGACAAAACATGTCCAGAACATATACCTTTGTAAATTCTGAAGGAAGCTGCCCATTAGGTAATGCTACACACTCTGCATTCATCTGGATAAAAAATCCACGAGCAGAGCTGAAACTCATCTTCAAAGGCAGGTTGTATTTTTCTCCAAGTTGTGTTATCATTCCTAAGTAACGTGGGGGAAAAAATCAGACATAACAGAAATATTTCCTAATATATTATAAAATCCATTGTGATCTCTAAGTAGTAATGGCATCATGCAAGTATCTAGATGCCAATTCCAGTAAATTAGTCAGCCTTGTTCGGATTTGAAAGGGAACTTGTGTGGACTTGATAGAGCTCAGCAAACCATCTCAATAAGAGCTCTAGCTTTCTAAAACTAGTGGGCAAAAAGTACTGTATGAAAATATGAGAATTTTTAGGCTCTTTTTAAAGGTATTTGTATGTTGTCATGGAGATCGGAGTGGTGGGTTGTGGCTCTGCTGGAAAGAAAGATTTCTTAGAGGAGTAAGCTTCAGAGGAATCCACTTTCATGCTAGTGGTATTTGACCCTGCTTTCTCTACAGGTAACTTAGAGCTGGGGTTCTCAATTTTTTCCCATTCATAACTCTAAAAAAACCCACTTTTTCTCACCTCACTCCATAATTCAGAATCATTTGTATTTTCAAAGCCTACCATTATCCCATCCCACCATGGTGCTAGATTGAAGGGTGCCAGATGCAGGGGACTAATTAGATGGCAGGAGGAAAGACGCTACTAACCAGTGGGAATTCTGAATTTTGTGGAATAAAGTACAGGTACGTGCAGGTTTCTTGGTGGGTGTGGAAAGATACTGGTGTGATACTATTGTGTGTAGGAGGGGAAAGAAGGGTGCCATTGAATGAATGCCAGGAGAAATTCCACAGTCCTCACTGAGCTAACACCCACTATTGCTACCATCAGGATTTCCGGCCAGCAAATGATTGGGTAGACAAGATAGGCTATGTTGGGACACCTGGGTCTAGGAGTCACTCAGTACTCTAGTGGCGGCATTTGTTTCCTCAAAGCTTAGTATGGTAGTAGAGAAAGGAGCTCTTCCACTGTAAACATGTGGGCTGCAATGAAATGGGACAGCAGTAACCACAAGGGTAGGAGAGATCTCCTCCCTGCCTACTTTTCTCTGGGTCTTAGAAGCCTCTAAGGAAAAATTTGGAAAGCAAGAACACAACTTGTGCTATTCACGCTGTGTGATGTCAAGTGTAATATGCGAACCTAACAGGAACCTCAAGACAATCAATAGGATATTATTGATATGAAAAAATCTGCTATTCCCATGTGCTATTTGTCATTCAGTCCTGTCAAAGTGTGAACTAAGAAGATATACATTTAATTAAGGAACAATCTTAGCCGCTCAAAAATGTAATAGGAACCATTTTGAAAAGACAATATTTTCATTAATTTTAGACACTTTATCTAAAAGTTATATTCAAAGAATAGAGGCATTCTTCCAAAATTGCTTTTATTCATTTTGACTTCAAAAAATAATCAAGAAGGTGGTTTTAAACAATTCTTACTAGCACTGTTAAATTGCAACCCACAGACACAAACTACTTAAAATATAAAAAACAAGGTATTTGTAAAATTTCAGCAAATGATAAAACTAATTTTTTTGGACCAAAACCTTTTGTTTATTTGAAATAATATTGCTGCTATACTTTGAACTGAATTTAGATATGCTGGATTGTAAGTGCCAAACCATAGGTTTTAGGAAAGATTAAAATGTGTTTGCTTTTTGTGACAGAATAAATGGGCTTCTACTGCACTGGCTTTTTTTCTACTTTGAATATAAAACATTTATAAATACCAAGCATAATGACCTCAAAAATAAATGTAAATCAAATTTAAATGTATCTTTTTACATATACACCACTAACTGTGTAGCTTTGCCAGGATGTTCAATGCTGCAGTTGCATTTAGACGACAGGCCACTCTCTGACCTGTAATGCCTGCTCTGCTTCTCCAATACACATGCATACCACTATTAGAGCACACCAGAAATTGCAGTTCTACCAGAATCAATTTTGGAAAAAGAACAAGCAAGGAAAAAAATCACAGACATTTGTTCATATTTCAGAAAACCCAGACGGAGACCCTGGGACCAAAAAAAGAGATCTTGTCTGGAGAAACCTGTATGTATGGTATGGTAACCCTAATTGCAAATGTACTTTATATTTTTTTAATCAATGACAAAATAAATTACATTAAAATATTCGCCGTCTCTTTACTGGAAAGTTAGCATTATAAGTTCTTATAAAACTGTATAGTTCCATGTAACAGATTAAATATATTTCTATTAGTCATCAAGCATGAAAATCTAAACACAGAAATACCTGCTATGTCATCTACAATCTCTGTGTATGTTCTACGAGCTATATCAAGGAATTCATTGATGTTTGGCCTGACTGCATAACACTTCTGGGTCCTCATATTCAGGCATCCTTTTGTGTATCTTGTATCATCATTAATGACAATTTTAATCTTCTCGAGTATGATTCCAAACCTACAATAGTAGTTACATCAGTAATGGAATAAGCTTGGAAATACTTTTCCATTTTGTTATCAACATTATCTTCAATTATAAATGAAAATTACTGAAGCCGATATACTTCAATTGTTTAAAGTAAATTAAAAACTTAGCATGTGATTTTTTTTATTTTACCTCAGAACATCACAGGAACACAGCTAACTTTGACCTTAATGTTTTAATACCTTAAAGAATGGTGGACATTGCACACAGCCAGCTAGAGGCAACAGTTACATCTCCTCAGTCATTTTGGATGAAAATCAAGATATTCTCAATGTTTTTTAGTCTTTTACAATAGTTTATCTTTTTTTAAAATGTCTCCTCTAACAGTTGAAAAATGAATTTCTAAAAACTTCATAAAGAAAAAGTAAAATTCACAATCTTTAAGGATAACACAAAGAACAGGAGCTATAACTATAAATAATTCAAGAAACAACATCTTAAAATCCTACAGCTAGCCTCAGGAAAGAGGAAACAGCCAGATATTCTAATTATGAAAATATTATCACAGTACCTTTTGTCTTCTAGAGAATTGTAGTATGCCTTTAACAGAGATGTCTTGCAGCTTCTTAAAGCAGCCTATTGAAAATCAAAATGAAATTATAGATTCAAATTTTAATCATTTTACACACCATAAGGCCGTTATAGTCATTCAGTTTTATTTGCAGGTGGGGTGGTATAGAGAGTTTATTGGTTGGCTGGCATCTATTTAAGTTAAATAATCATAAAATTAAGCATTTAACTAGTATTCAGAGTCCAAGTCCTAAAATATTACTCAATTATGATTTTTTTAAGTTAATATCAAATTTAGCAGAGATGTAACAGCCCTTGCCTTATTTTTGAGACGGTTACTACAGTGACAATGCACAGAATCATGAGATACAATGTAAATCCAATGAACTGCACTGTGTGACAACAAAGACTGACTGGTTTGGGTTTTATATAGATAAAGTAACAAAATACATTTCACCTTTAAAGGATCCAAAAGTTCCAGGGTATGCTTCAGATAGATTAAATTAGTTATCTTTGATTCAGCTGCTTTAACCTGTTAAAATATTACAAATGCAGTAGGTATTTTTAAAATAGAACATTTCAGATTGAGCACACATTTTACACTCATATTCCAAAAGGATTTTTCAAGCACTAATAAATGATTTATGAAAATTCACATAACTAATGACCTTGACCATTTGTAAATTTGCAATTTTTTTGAAAACCTATTTTACTATATATGGCTTGAAAAAAATCAAATTATAAGACAATATTTTCAAAAGAGTTGTTCATCTGACAAATCTAAAAAATATTTCTGTTTTCTTGCAGAGATCAGAACTTGTGCTATGCTCTTCTAGTTCTGCAGCCTTATAAAGTAAGGGTAGCTGTTACAATAACAATAGCAAGATTCCACAAAAATCTCCCTCCACCTCCTCCCAATTGCCAATTACAACTCCAGGAACTTCAATATGTCTTGCTTTTAAGAAAAAAAGCATCATTCAACAGTGCTGTTCTTTTAAACCGGTCGGTAATATTATAATATGATGTTGTAATTTATTATTTAACATTTTAAAATAAGCAGAGGGATGAGAGTACAAAGAAAGACTTCTTTCCTTTCTAATTCCTTTCTTGTCTAAACTAGCATCCAGAAACATTAAGGAAAACTGTAATGCATTGACTGCGTTTTAAGTATACTGAATAGTTATTTTGTTAAGAATGTTTTGTTACTGCTAGGCAGCTGTACAGTTACTTGAAAGCATTTTCCTGACATACTTTTTTTTGTACTAGTTTGGGTGCACTTTCTCACTGGTTAGTGAAGTTTTTTTGTTTGTATATAACTGTAGTGATAACAGCCTACTCAGAGAAGAACTTTTGTAGTTGATACTTTGGTTGAAGCTAGAGGTCTGTGCTGAAGGTCCAGGGTTCAAATCATGCTGCGGATGTACTGGGTAACAGATTTTTTTTTTTTTAAATTACATTTAAAACAAAATGAGGTGGTAGAATCTGCTCCTAAAAATTATCCTGATTTGAGATGTTGACTTGTGTTTAAATATCCTCTGTATCCCTCTAACTTTAAAACAGCTTGCTATGGCCACCTCAAATGTTCAATATATTTTAATTCCCTTGAAAATTTGAGCATGTGCTATATTTAAAGAAAATGATTTGTAATAAAACAAATGTTTATAATTGCTCCATCTAATTGTACTACGTTGTGTGTGATTAGTTTGTGTCTCAATCACTGCTGAGAGGGACCTTATTTCACAGTTGTAACAGATTTTTTGGTTAGGTTGAATAAGGAAGAGGATGGCGATTTAAAAAGTAAAAAGATGATTCGCATAAATAGCAGTTACAGTGACATTTGTGAAGGAACAACGTTCACTTCTTCGAATCATTCTCCACAATGTCACAGGGCCTTGCTTCCTCCCCTGGTACAAAACAGTTTGAGCTTGTTAGCTTTGTTGTTTGCTATACTCACCTTTTCTCTCCCACTTGCAAAGAAATGAGTGTTGGATTAAACTGTTTATGGGACCTTGCAGATTGTGTTAGGGCAGCTAATTTCAGTCATTCATTTTCTTTCTGTGTATTCTTTCTGTGTTAATCTGGGGGACCCACAAATCTGTTTCAGTGAATTTTTTTTAAATTGTCCAGGACCCCCAGAACATTAAATGGGCACTCTTTATTAAACTCTATAGAAATCTAATTAAATAAATTAAAACACTGGCTGAAATTCTTCTCCTGTTGCAAAATGAAAATATGCTAGTTTATGGGGCAGTTACTTTTAACTTTCTGGATGAGAAGCTACATATAGAAATCACTGTATATCTTTCAAACTATGTTTCCATCCCTTCTTAATGTACAGTTCTTTTCTTACAATATAAAACAACTGTACAGCTATTATACCATATATGTTTATATGTTGCATACTCTATTGAGAGTGATAATTATTATGTATTTACAAGATAGATGCATTTATAAACCTACTGTATCTTGTTTTGGAATTTGTACTAAAACTGAAAGAAGTTGTTCAGTATCCAGGAATCTTGAAATCACTGTAAAACAAAATTAAATAATAATTAGAAACTGAAATGAAACTTGCTATAATTTTAATGACAAATCTTTTTTAAAATAGTGATTTAATTTTCAAAAAAAGAAAACAGGATACAGAAAACTACTTAGAATTTCTGTTTGTCACTTCCATGATCACTTATCACATGTCTCTACTTCCTTTCTTACAACAGAAAACATGTCAGACTAGAAATGTAGCCGGCAGTCCTCAAGAGCAAACAGGCTATCTTAAAAATTGCAGCAACATTCTCTGTTGAAAATCTCCATCCAATTATAACAGTGAAAAGATGACTATGTATTTGCCCTGCAATTTCACAAGTTGTAACCTGAGCAATCTAAGTCTGTAGTTGAATGACCTATCAAAAGGAAGCCAGACAGAATACAGTACTAACTACACAACTGTAAAGACTCAAGAAGGATACTGGCCAGTGGGCACTAATAAACTATTGAAGAGGTGTCAACCCCGCATGGCATCCTGCAGTGAAAGATCCTCAAATCCAATCAAAGCCCTGGTGTCTGCAGTACTTTAGCGGTACAATAGCGCTAATTGCTGAAGTGCTACACATATGTTCAACCCTCCAATATGGATAGGAGAGCTAGACCTTTAAAAGAGAGGCAGAGAGACTACTTGGAGTGCTGAAGTTTTGGTGTTACAGCAGAATGTTAAAAATTAGCTGGATAACTAAAACTATTAATGATCATGTGATAAGAAGAAAGAATTTTAAAGGAACACAATTACTTGACACCCCAAGTAAGAAAACAGCATCTTTTTGTGGAAAAATTGATTGCTGACAGCTGGAGCAACTCAATTCCAGCACTTATATATCAGGCAAGATCTCAGGCAAAGCAGGAAGAGGAAGAAAGAGAACCAGCTATGTTGGAAACATCACCAGATGGACTGGTATCTAAAGGCGACTAGAAGTGCAACAACTCTGTTGCAACTATGAAAGATGGAAAGTGATGGTTGACAACTTTCGTATTAGAAATGTCACGGAAAAAATAACTGAGGCATTAGCCTCTTCGTTAAAGGAAATATTGGAGTGACTTTTCTCAGGTATTAACCTAGTTTCTGCTCCACCTCACAGCTAGTCTTGACTTTTGAGGGCAAAAAATAAGAGATTGGTATGGGAGAGCTAAGTTTCTGGCAAGTACCAGTGAAAAATTTTACAAATCATAAAATTGGCTGGCACCAATATCAGAACTGTTCTAATGGCCCACAAAGAAAATAGTGAGAGGTCTATAACTCATAGATTTTAAGGCCAGAAGGAACCATTATAATCTAACTTCCTACATAACACAGGCCATGGAACCTTCTCCAGTAAGATCAGCATCAAACCTATAATGTTTGTTTGAGCAACAATGTATCTTTTAGAAAGATATCAAGTCTTATAACTTGGAGAATCCACTATATTCCTCAGCAAGTTGTTCCAATAGTTAATTACCCTTACTGTTAAAACTTTGTGCCTTATTTCTAGTTTGAATTTGTTTAATTTAGCAGAAAAAGGCATAAAAAAGAAACTAAATAAAAAGAGCTATTCTGCTATCAGAGATCACCTTCCCATGTACATACTTGGAGACTGTGACCAACTCACCTCTTAACCTTCTGTGAGGTAAACAAAATTGATGGAGCTTCATTAGTCTCTTGTGTATAAGGCTTGTTTTCCTACCTTAAGTCTTTCTTGTAGCTCATCTCTGAACTCTTTCCAATTTTTCCAACATCTTTTTTGAATTGGAGATGCCAGAACTAGATGCAGTATTCCAATAATGGTCTCACTAATGCTGAACACAGACATAATACCAACTCCCTTCTCCTACTCGCTATTCCCCTGCTTATACTACAAAGATCATGTTCACCCTCTCAGCTACAGCATTACACAGGAGATCATGGTCAAATAATTATCTGCCCGTTACCTCCCAGTCCTTTTCAGGATTGCTGCATTCCAGGATAGTGTGACCTACCTTCTGTGTTCATAGATGTATGAGCTTACATTTGGCTGTACTGAAACACATATTGTTCACCAGGATCATCTATATAACTTACCTGTTCCCATAATTATTTATCACTCCAACAATCTGGGGTGTCATCTGTAAATATGAATCCATTTAACATGGGCTACATATAGTGCAAATTTTTTTTAAAAAATCAAAATGCATGCAAGAGTCTATTTTATGCCAACACCATAAATTTATCAACCAATCTTATAACCTCTTCAAAAAAAAAACAACCCCAAATTTGTTTGACAAGACCTGTTTTCCATAAAATCATGTTAATTGGTATTAATTATGCTAACATCCTTTAATTCTTCACCAATTGCATCCCATATCATCCTTTCCATGATTTTGCCAGGACAGAGACTCATAGTTATCGGCGTATTCCCATCTACCATCTTTAAATATTGAAATATTAATAAACAGTAGGCTTTTTTCCAATCCTTTAGAACTTTTCCATGTTCCAAGATTTATTAAAAATCAACATTAATGATTCTGAGACTTCCTGGTCAATTCTTTTAATATTCCCAGGTGCAATTTATCTAGGCCTCCCAATTTAAAATCTTTAAATTTAACAGCTGCTGTTTCACATCCTCTCTAGGAACTTATGATATAAAAAGTACTTTTATCATTATACAATAGTTGTACTAACTAAAACTGAAGAGCTCTCTCAAACCCTTCTCTGCATTACAAAAGTTCTGGTAATACTACTGAAAATGGGGAGAGAGGAAAATTAGGATTTGAGGATCCTAATTTTATATCTAGAACCCTGCAAATCTGTGGATATCCACTTTATATGCAGACCACGCTTGTGGATCACTGATTGGATGTGGATACTAATTCTGTATCTGCTCAGGGCTTTATAAATCAGCAGGCCAGTTGCAGCCTGGAATATGCCTTAAGTAGAGAGAAAGAAGCTGCCCTTCACAAGTTAGAGAACTGATCACTGACAAGACCAAGAGACAATGTTTGACAAGGAGTCTTGTGTGGAAGCATTTACCATAGTCCACCTGTCCTACCTGCCCCACTATCTTTGAGCTACAGGTGCCAAAGCACAGTCTTCTGATGTATTAAAATGGGTGGGGGATGAAGTTAAAATTTGAGAAATAGACTACATGTTTCCAGGGGAAAGGAAGCAAAAACATTAAAGACAAAGTGGATGGACTGGTGTTATTATACCAACTGTGATTCACATACCCCGTTTGCCTCCTTGTTTCTTGATAGGAGGGACATAAATGTCAAGATATTATCTATAGTAGGATGGCAATAGGGAAAGAATGAGAAATGCCAAGTCACTGTTTTACATAGCTATGATGTAGGAACTATTTCTAAACATTTTATTTTAAAAATGTATATTTGAAATATTTAAAGTGCAAACAGAGAGGATAAATATTATCTGAGCCATACTCACAATTATCTGGGACATACTTGATGACATACTCACAGTTATCACAATTATCTGGGACATAATTATGTAATTTGGTGGTATTTACACATTCACATATACTCTGTTGGTATAACATCAAACTGAAAGGGGGTAACTCAACAGAGTACAGATCATCCACTTTTGTGTTGCGAAAGCCTTGGAAAGAGTGCCTGATCTGACCACAAGTGATTACTAATTTAGCCAAAAACCACAATAAGCCTTCCAAAACCAGGAAATAAAGATTTAGTGTGTTTAATGTCAAACTTAGATGAAATAACTTGAGCTCTTTAGCAGTGTGTGCACATTCATATGTCTGGTTACCTGTCTTTTCTAAACCAAAACTGAGAAGCCACATATATCTAACAGAATGCAAATTACATTACAGATGTTCCTGGTATGTATCTGGAAAATCTGAGTCCAATACAAGATGTACTTGTTTAAAGAGCCAGTGAAACCAATTCAAAATTCCTCTAAAGCACAACTGGCTGTCTATCTCATTTACTAAAAATTTTAGCAAAATGATCAAAAGAGAGGTAACAAAGTCAAATTAAATAATGACAGATTATGAACTATTGCTAGAAATCATATCATTTTAAAAATTCAGTATCAAACGTAACTTGACAAATCAAAACGTTTCACATCTATTTTATTAATAGATGTGATGAATTTTCAGCAATAACAAAATCCAAACTATTTAAATGGGTGTTTTTAAACTGTTTGAAAAATAAAACAAGCTATTACCTGCCTGAAGACTGAAAAAGAGTTCCTCATCCTGGAGTAGTTCCTGAACACAATCCAATCTTGTGTTAATTGTTTCAGCATCAAGCAGAGGCTCCAGAATATTAGACCTAAGTCTTCGGCTTCCACCTGGAGTTTTAGTATAATTTAGAACACCAAAAAGAGTGTGGCCATTCCTTTGAAAATAATACAATTTTTTTTTTTAATTTGAAAAGTTCAATGGATAAAAATCAAATAGAAATTTCTGATTAAATTAGCCTGCAATTTACAGCTTGATTATCCGAAGTGTTGAGCACTCCACTCACTGATCCCATTGAACTGCATGTGAACTCTGGGACCTCAGATTTGAAAATCAGGCTATGGGAGCATAATATTAGCCTCTGTTACAACTGATTTAATCATACAGAAATATATTTTCATAAAGTAAAATAATTTTAAGATACCTATTTCCAGTCTGTTGTAGCACCTCAATCTTTGCCATAGCACTTAACAGTTTTTTTTCAAAGGGAAAATAAGCAGTCTGACTCTCAATGGAAAGTAAAGGTGGGGTCCAACAAAACTATACCATCCTCAAGCATTGCAGCTTGAGCAAAATTAATACATCAGATCTAACATTAACATAATTTTATTTCAATATACTATGTGAAAAAAATGTGCATAATAATTTCAAAAGCCATCAAACAAAGAAGGAAATAAGTCCTGATTTCATAAGAATTTAAATCATCAAGGTCATCAGCGGGGTCAACATCTTTGTAAAATTCTTGCAAATCACAAAGATTCAACATCCACCCATTTTCAGACTTTAAAGTAAGTAAAATAGATCCCTAAACAGATGGCCTTTAATAGATACACCAAATAGGAGCAAGTTCCAATGAAACCTTCACTAAGACTACTTGTATTCAGAGAAAGTCTGTGAAAATAATCTGGGCCATGTAAAAACCTTCACATGAAAAGACTGAAAGACTGATTAATTTAGAAAGAAGATGAATAAAAGATAATGTAAGTTTTTATAATTAAAAAATAGTATAGAGAAGATAGAGCTGGAATTGTTGTTCTTCCTAGCTCAAACACAAGAAACAAAAAGACATTCCATACATTGAAAAGTGTTATATGCAAAACTAATTTAAAAAAACCAACACCTTTTCACTGAATGCATAGTGGAACTAATTACCATAGGATTTACAGAGCCCAAGAATTTAGCAAGATTCAAATGGGAACTGGATATCTCCTCTGGCAACATGAATATCTAAAGTTATACTAGTTAATGCTAAAAAGCATTCTGGAAGGAATAGAAAACCTCATGCTTTATGGTTTAAGCCAATCTTTAACTGCTGCAGATTAGAAAGAGATTTTAATGAGGTTTGGGGGGTAATTATCCCACATCTGCCTACTGTAGGGCTTCTCTCACAGGCCACTGCTGGAGTCAGGATACTGGAGTAGATGGACCACGGATCTGACCCAGTATAGCAATTCCTATATTCCTAATAAGCCAAGCAGAATTTGGTTCCAACTTCCTTCTATTTTAGATGTAGTTCAGCAGAGTTATGTCCATCCTTTTGTCTGGGAGCCATTTGAGGTTCTCTAGGGTTACTGTGTTAAGGAGAAAACACAAAAGTTCTGACTTTTGTTGACAGAACTAGTCACTGGTCTGGCATTCTCCCATGTTTGTTGTTTAGAAATATATTTTACATACTTTTCGAGCAGTTGTGACCATATTTATTCCCTCACTGTTTCTTTGTCAAGGACAAAAGGCATTGAAATTGGTAGCACCTCCCCACTTCCTTTCTTTCTCTATCACATACACAAGCACATAGAGTAAAAGCAAGCAAAGAAGGTGGGAAGTGGGAGTCTGTGTTTGTAAAAGGGACAGTAGGAGAAGGTGATGATGATCAATCAGTACAAAAAAATGAAATGAGTAAATGAAGGAGCAGACAGAATGAAGAAGCTAGGGTATGCAGTAAGAGTGGAAGGGAACAAATATGGGAGAGATTGCACTTATGGATCCTAAATTTAAGCCGAGTCTGTTGGTCATTGCACAAAGAGAAAAGATGAATGAAAAGAAGAGAAGACAGACAGACAGAAAGACAAAAAAAAAAAAAAAAAAAAAAAAAAGGAATCCTAGGTGCTATCACATGTCGATGAAGAACAGCAATGGCTGCAATGTAATAGGAGGCTGGAGGAGTCTCCCTCCTCCCAATCTGGAAGCAGCAGCAGGTGGTGCAGGGGGAAGGGACAATCCAAAATCTCTGCTCTCTTCCCAGTTAGGAGGCAATAGTGGCAGCTGTAAGAAAAGGTGGAGGCCAGACCCATTACCCAATGGCTGGAAGAGTAGCAGTGGGCAGAAGGGATGTCCAAAGCTTCTGTCCTTCTGGCAAAGGAAAGTACCAGAAGTAGAAAGGGGAATTAGAGTTCCTTCTTCTGTTTAGGAGGCAAGTAACTTCTGTTGAAAGAAGAACCCTGAGCACCAGACTAATTGTAGGCTGTCTATTATGAGACTTGTTGGAACTTTGCACATTACAGGTCATGCTGCTATCTGCTCTTGCTACCCTTAGGAATGAAAGAAGTTTTGGAACTTGGAGAGCTTGTCTTGTGTAAGGGAAATAGGGGTGATAGATCTGCACAGATGGCATCTTTAGAGAACATATCTTTCACAGAAATGTTTATTCTAGAAATGGAACACTGCTGCCTTCTGTGAAAGTTTGGATTATTCAAAACCTGTGTGTCAGTTACGTAAATTAAACCTGTTGACGAGAGGTTTATTGGTGAAATACACCTTTATCCAATTCTTTATGATTTCTTTTTTCTCTTTCTTTCTAATCCCTTTCATTACCCGGGTTTCCTGATGCACATAAAAAAATAATTCCAGACTAGAATTACAAATTTTGCACTAACTTGCAGTTCTTTTCTCTTTTCAAACTATTTAAATATCAGCTTTGCATATAATATGAACGCTCTCAGGATAGGGCCAAATTAATTGTTTATTCTTGACTAGATAGATTAGATACACATATGCTTATGTACCATAGAACTTGGTGCATTATAAATTTAAAACAGTGCAAAAAACCTTAATTTGTAAAAATAAAATAATCTTACCGAGAATCTCGATTGTTAGTTAACAATTCAAGATTTTGGGCTGATGATGAATCTATCATGGCAGTTTGTTCACTTCCCTGGAAACGAACCTTGAGCGACTTAGGAGCATAAACTGAATTTTGAATAAATTCGACATATTTTAGCAAAGCTGCAACAGCTGCTAGACAGTAATACCTGTAAATTAACAATAATTTATTGACCATTAAATATTTCTTCACATCCAGTGCAAAAACATTTACTGTTCTTAGAGAGGTTTCTCCCTAACAGGAATTGGGAGCCTTGCACAAGAGGTGTGATCAGGCCCAAATTTTCAATAGAACACATCCACTTTTGTATGGGTCCTATGCCCCAATCAAGGGTTCAAATATGCACATGTCTACACATGCATATGATCTTTCCTTGCACATATTGAATATTATGCATGTGCAATTTTAGATATATGTTACTGAAATCTAAGCAGTGCTGACTAGATCTGAAAGAAAGGTTGATTCCAGTGTCTTAGTCTAAATGGTGAATCATTGGGGTTCCAAAAGGCACTTGAAATCGGTAATGGATGCATCAGAAATGTCTGAATGAAAAATAAAAAGGCAACTGTATTTACAGAGCCTAAATTTCAAGGGTGTGTCTACCAATTAATAACAAGCTACCAGCTAGTATATTATATTGGTAAAAACTTTTAAAACCTTTTATTTGGAAATGGTCTATTTTTTCTTACTTAGGTTAAACTTACTTGGACTGAACCTCCATTAGGACAGTGCTGAATTCAGATGCACACAATTGTTCTATATATTCCAAGCCCTTTGTTTCACTGAAGTATTTTCTTTGGACAGTAGTAAAAGTCACATTCTAATAAAAACAAAACCAGCAAAGGTCTCAAAATCTCATGGAAACGAACTGTAGTGTGATGTTTTGGGAAATCTCTCTATGTATACATGTAATACAGAAGCCCATTGGCGGTTCACAACTCCATATCAGCAGCTCTTGTCAGGCCTGACATACTTATTGTACCGCACTCGCTGCTATGAGTATCTATATCTGGAAGGTGTCGTGTAGGATATCATATGCAAATTGGTGGCACACTGGTCCTGAACCTCATTGTATTTGTCCAGGGTATGTATAAACAGTTATAAACGTGCTAAAATTATTTTCTTAAAATATTTTTGGCAACCTGTGCATGGGCCTAGTCTACCTTGCACAGGGAAGTGTGTGTTTGCTTGTCTGACTAGCCTGCTCATCAGACAGGGATAATGAAAGTACACTTTCAAAGAAGGGCAAGCCATCAAACTGATGAAACGATCACGACTGAGAAACACGGGACTGCAGGCTGAGCCCCCAAGAAGGCTTTATACCTTGTGAGCAAAGTCATTGAACTTGAAAAGATATAAGCAGGGACAGGAAGCCATTTTGGCATCCATCACTTGAAGAACTAAAGGGGACAGAGCTCTTGAAATCACAGAATGTTGCATCCTTCAATCAAGGTGACTGAAGTCAGTGGGAATTGAGTGCAGATTAGAGCCCAGTTTAAGCAAAGATTGTAACTTGCTTTAAGAATCAAGTCGTAGTCTTAGAAGGATATTTTTACTTCTGTTTGCTTGTAATCCTTTCTATCTTTATTCCATGTACTTGGTATCACTTAAATTTATGAGTTTTTGTTTAATACACTTGTTTTACTTGTACTATAAACCCGTTCAGTTCTTCGATTGAAAAAAAGGAAGGTTACTCACCTTAGTGCAGTAACTGGACTTCTTCGAGATGAGAGTCCCCATGGGTGCTCCACCACCCGCCCTCCTCCCCTCTCTGCTTCGGACCCTTACAGTTGTGGGGGTAGAGAAGGGAATGGGCGGTTGGAGCCGCGCGCTTTCTGAGGAGCGTCTCGATCGCCGCGAGACAGCTGTCTCGCGCGCGCGGCTCCAACGGCCACTGCTTTTAAATCTCCGGTCAGTGGCGCGCAGCGCGCGCCCTCACCTATGGTGGAGCACCCATGGGGACTCCTCTCGAAGGAGAAGTGTCAAATGCCTATTAAATTAATGAGGGATTTTTTTTAGTGGCTCTTTAAAGGAGACGCAAGCAGCTTCTATGAGTGTTCCAGGCAAGAGCTGGACACTCCAGGGCAGACAGACAATTGGGGGAAATTCAGTACTAGGGGCAGGTGTTAGGGTCACCTTTCAAAAAGCAATTTGGTGGTGGAAGTCAGGGTCTGACCTACAAACTTGTAGGCTGGCTGTTGGTGGGGGGGTGTAACCCACTGTTACTGTGCTCAGTACCCAACTGCCTGGTGTTATATATGCTCACACTGTGCTGAAGGGCGACAGGTAGTCCAAAAACAAAAGGGAGGTAGGATCTGGAGTTGAGACTGATATAAGATCCTCAGGCACATCTTCAAAAACCCTGTCTGGCCTTGCCAGGATATGTATGAGATCCCAACTGTGAGGCTGAGATACGAGGGGTACCACAGTCTTTTCTTCTGAATGTAAGGGGACTGGTAGCCCCTTACTGAAACTGAGTGGGCCTTTTTGATTGGCCATTCCATGGGGAAGCAGGACCCTGAAAGAGCCCCCCAGAGCCAGGGGGAGGGAAGTGGCACAAACTGGCAGCTGCTAGGGCCTGAAGTGCTTCCAGGAAGCTGGAGGCATGTAAAGGCCCCCAAGGAACAAAAGGTAGCTCTTGAGTCCTTCAGATGATGACACTTCAAGCCTGTCTGTTCAGAGGATGCTAAGATGCTTGGTGTAAATTTGGAGCAGCTCAGCTCCAAGGCTGGTCTGAGGGCTGCCGTCATGAGAATGGGCTTCAGCCAAATGTCTAACTTTTCTCATGTGAGTTCTGAAGTCCTTGCAGATCTGGCACTTCTCCTTAATGTGAGACTCCCCCAGGCACATTAGACAGCTAGAGTGAGGGTCACTCACTGGCATCTGCCTATTGCACAAGGCACATGGTTTGAAGTCTAGGAACCAGAGCCTAGGACAAAAAGTTCCTCAACAATAGGGATAACTACTAATACCATTGTGTCTAACTAAGAACGATATACACTAACTGTAATAACTATAAAGATAGAAAGTCCAAAACCACAAGGTAAAAAGCCTTGCCTCAGCAAGAAAGATCATTCTAGCAACTGTCATGGGCGGTAAGCAGAAACTGAGAGGGCACAAAGCTGGTGGCACCCCTTATACCTGTGCAACTCCAGAGGGCACTAGAGCTGGTTCTACGGGTACCACTGGGGGAAAAATCTCTGGCAACTGTGCTGACGTGGCGCACACACACCTAGTGTGGAATGGATATGAGCAAGCACTCAAAGAAAAACTACTTCCTCCATCTTGTCTGCAGGGATGGGGTAGTAGAGAGTGAAAAATTTCCAAAACGGACATAGAGACAGTGATGACAAAGCAAAGATTTAAAATGATTCACAAGAGAAACAATAAGCTTTTGTAAGAAGAAAGAAATAGATAAGGAAGCAGGAGGGTACAATTTAACTGCAGGACCAACAAATGTTGGAGAAAGCTAGCTGGGCTGGAAAATATATGATTCAGAAGTCATGAACTGGAGAGAAAGGTCCTTAGACATCCCAGAAGACTATGCCCAAGGCCCAAGAACTTTCCTGAGTGGCGAGGAACCTGAGGCAAGAAAATGCATATAGATGTGTTTATTATTTTGTCTAGATCTATGTATTTCTTGTTCTATTAAGTAAAGAGCAATACAATTTTAGAATCCTGTACAAAGTCTGTCTATATGTCTGTTGGCTCTCACTACTGCATACCCCTGCACAGGCAAACTAAGCAGAAAACACACACCTCTTGAAGGATGCCGGGAAACGTCCAAGAGCCTCTGGGGAGGCTTGTGGGAGATGGCACAACTGTCAGGACAGAGGCTGCTGAACTGTGTGGTCACCATTGCCAAAAAAGGTATCAAACACCAGGTTACACCTGAGGTGTGCATGTAAAGGCCCAAAGCCAAAAACACTGCCTAAACTCTGTGCAGCTCCAGCAAGCTAAAGAGCTGTAGGATCCAGTGTTTGGACTTCCTCAGAAAAACTATCACAAACCAGCAACCATACATAATCAGTCAAATAGGAGCCCGAAAAAACTAACTGAAACCTAAAAAAGATTACCTTGAAATTTTCTGTTATCAAATTGAACAATTTTGTTGTATTCCCCGTATCACAAGCAGTATTTGACATTATTATTTCTAATGGTGTTAAAATTTTGAGTTTTGTGATAACCTGAAAACAAAATTGAAATATAATTTATTAAAAACATTTAGTAGTCTCAAAATACCTTTTCACAAATAAATAAAATAGTCCCCCAGTGGAGAGGTGATAAAGTGTTGTACAAATAAGAAAACATAATCCCTGTCTAAAAGCTCTTGCAATGTCTAAGACAAAATGCAACTAGAATGACAAACAACTGAAGGGAAATGGTAGGGGGAATTAGGGTAACTATAATAAATTCATGAGATTCCAGAGACTTAATGGTTCTGAACCATCTAAAATATTTTTGTTTGGGGGTGTGGCTGCCTGACCTATCCATTATTAGCTGGATCATTTTTTGGTGGTATCATAACAGAAATTAGTCTTAAGAAGAGATTTAAAGAAAGAGCCTTAACATATTAATTTGGGACATGCATCAGGAGTGGCTGATAAGTAAGTGCAACAATGGTTAAAACCAATATCATTGGCAAAGCAGAGGTCATAACACTTAATAAAAGACAAGCACTGATAACAAAGAGGCATTGTAGTGAAGGATACTGAAGACAATGGGGCTGGAAAATGGGAAGCCAATGGAAGGGTAAAATCAGAGTGACAGGCAAGGAAGATGACCTTGGCAAATGGACTGAAGGGTCTGTATAGACTGAAATGCCAATGTGCTGTCAGAGAAGCCAGCAAAAAGGAGGTTACAGTGATCAAAATGTGAGATGAGGGACAATTTTGGCTGTGTACACAGTATAACAAAAGGTCAGATTTAAAAACAGAGCAAAACACAGTGAGATTTGAACACAGTTTGCTGTGGGAGCATAGGAGAGGGAAGAATCAAAGACGACAAGTTACATTTAAATGACAGGGAAAGAAGTGATGTCAACAGTGAGGAAGGACACAAAAGGAAGAGTTCCATTTGTTTTCATGATATTTCTAAGATGAAGGGAGACATTTAAGAGGGGTTCGGAAGAAAAAGAGAGAGAGACTGAAATACAGGATTGCATGGATGGAGACAAATCAAAATTGGAAAGGTACCCTTATGGACCAAGGTCAAGGACAGGATGACAGTGGAACCCCCAAAGGAGAGTGTGAAGAGAAAGGACAAAGAATCCAGACATAAATAAATACAGTATAAATGAAGAGAAAATTCTCTTGCTATCATGATTTGATAGAATTCTTAAGAGGGGCAGCATTAAAAATTAGTATTCAATGTCCATAAAAGAAAGCATAAATTATGTTACTGTTCACATTAACAATACTACTTTTATATTTTATTACTCTTGGTATGAACAAATGGCAATCTTCAATCAGGGATTTCCAAGTATTATTTATAAAAACTTCTGCCAAAATGGACATCTACAATAATCTTCATCATTGTGTAAAATACAATCATACATAGCAACCAAAAGTATTCAAAATTACCTTGGCATAGGTTGTATTGTCTGCAAATTGTGATAATACAACTTCGGGGGATTTTAAGTCAATACTAGCCATTCCTATTTCACCTCTGGCAAGTCCTCTCCCTTCTACTACAGCTACAATAACAGATGCAACCATATGAGCAGAGACTGCAGATGAGGACGTAACTGTGAAAGAGTAGAATACATTTATAATTATGACCCATTTCATTATAGAGCACACAATGTATGTACGTACCTGTATCCTCCACTCACAAAGAAGCAAAAATAAAATAATTGTCCAAATTTATTAAAAATTCAAAATACAAGTTGCTGAATTCTACATGTGATGTACTATGCAGAGAATGAGCTACATTTTCAATAAATTCGAACACCATGTATAAATGTGTAAAAATAAGAACAAAACATATGTCACAAATAGGAGGTGAACACAAAGAATGACATTTTAAAGGTGTAAATATGTGTAGAAAATATAGTGCATGAGAACTATTTCTGAGTATGAAAAATAAGTAAATAGGAAAGCTATTACAATCATTAAGCATTTGTAGTTTTAAATACAAAATAGAGGACAGTTATTTTTCACTGATCAAATTTAGACAAATTAAAATATGGAGAGATGCCTATATTGAAGGTAGTTTTCCATTAAAAGTGTACTTCTGATGAGGCTTCCCTAACTGTGCCAAAAATAAACCAATCTTTCTGAAATTTTGTATCTGATCTTATGCTAAGAGAGAAATTTTCTGATGTCTGGAAACTCAAATAATGAATGACAGACAAAATGAGGTAGGTTTCACTTCAGTGAAATTTTCCTAACTTTTACTATTCATATCTGAAAAGCAATTTGGCTTAGAAATTCCATGTTTTAATCCCTCGGGGTTAGCAAGGAATGGTGCTTTTGGCTAAATTTGAAGAGTTGAGGTTGGGAATCAATTAGTGAATGTAACTAATATGTACATTAGGAACTGCACAGAGTTCCAAGTATATGAATAGCACATATAAATGCTTTACAAACTGCAACAGGAGCAAGCATCCAAAAGTACACAGAAGATTTGAGGAAGTAGGAGTGGTGTTCTAGAGAGAGACAAGCACAGGCCTGAAAAGTCAGAAGAATCTACCCTATTCCCCCAGCTGCTAAGACTTTTTTCCACTTATATAGAACTTCAACAACATGATTATACTATGCCTCAAAACATCACAGGAGATGACAAATATCCTTATCCCCATCTTACTACTAAGAAAACTGGGTCTCAAAGACATGATTTGCCCACTGCCAAACTGTAAATCAGCATCAGGAGCTGATTTAGAATATAGGACTTCTGACTTCCACACTGAAGCCTAATCTTGTAGACCAGAGGTTCTCAATCGATTTACACTCAGAACCCTTAGCCACCTGTAACCAAAAGCACACCATGTATTTATATCCTACACCCTACTATTCTTTGTACAAAATATGCCTTGTGAGGTATCATTTGAGAACAAATGACTTATCGGTCAGTAATGCATAAGTGATGTGTATATAGCAACATTATATGAAAGTTATGAATTCCCTCTGTATGTTGTTATTAGCACATATTCAAAACCAGACAGGCCTCCGTAGGCAAAAATTGTTAAACAGGTCCATCCTATACAAAGGAATGCATATTTATCTGAATTTCTACATAAATAGTAGAGAAGATCCTTAAAACAGCAGTGGGAAGACATGGCAGGAAATAGAACAATTTACATTTTAGCTGGGAAAAAATGGGGTCATGTAGCCTCCTTCACTATTAGACTCCATGTTGCTTTCCTTACTGCCGGAATATACTTTATTTTGAAGGGTAAGCATCAGAAGAATAAAACAACGAGAGTCCTGTGGCACCTTGTAGACTAACAGATTTTCTTTGGCATAAGCTCTCGTGGACTATAACCCACTTTGTCAGATGCATACAGATGTCAGATGCGTCAGAAGAATACAACTTCATTGGACTATGAAAGAAAGGGGCAGAGAACCTCAAGTTCTCTTTTGCCTAAGACAAAGGCACCTACACCTTTGGGCCGTGCTAGATTAAGTCTGAGACTTTTAGATGCATGTTTTCATTTTTATTTGCCTGTAACAATTTCTTTCTCTCTCATATCTAAATTCACTTAAAATCCTTCTTTTGTTAATAAGCTTGTTTTATTTTTAATCTAAAACAATCCACCGCTGTCTGTAAACTGAACTGTTTGCTAAGTCCAGCTAAAGTAACAAACTATTAAATATTGACTTCTTACAGGGACAACGTACATTAATATCGGAACACACTTTGGTGGAAAATCTAGGACTGGGAGAGTGTTGGGGTCATGCTGCCAGTAATAAACACAGCTGGTGGAATTCAGAGTTTGACTGTTGTTTTGCTGGCAAGCTACTGGGGCTGGAGCTTCAGCTATAGTCAGGGTATGAGCTTTATGCTGGTAGCCTGGTACTGCACGACCCAGGTTGGGAGATACAGCAGTAAAGCATTATGAGGCACCAAGGGTAACAGATCAGGCCATGACACAGCCCCTCACTGGTCTAAACTGCACCCCAGAATGTGACATCAGCCCATCAGGTTTTTTAAGTGGTCCCTGAAAAGGACTGTGGTATTGGGGTCATGGTAAAAATTTACAAGGATTTTGGGTGGTTCTCGTGAGCAGTTGCTGGATATGTGGAGATGGGGTAAGAGGGGTTGGTGTCTGGCTGCTGATGCCTGGAGGATGGAGATTTGGGCGTAGGGCTTGATGCTGACTGAGAGTACTTCTCTTCTCTGTCAAAGCTCACACAGCTCTCAAACAGCACTACTTTAAGAACCTATCAAGCCAGCTCCGCAGCTTCTACAAGTCCTGTACTATCCTGCCCCAAGACTGAGCATTGGGAAGGGGGGAAGCTTCCTTGTAACTGGGTTTGGGGATGGAGCAGCAGCAGCAAAAATCCAAGGGGATCAGCTGAAGGAACCAGCTGCTACTTTTCTGTTTTCCCTTTGCTCTTGCTGGGTCTTCACAGCCATAGGATTCTACTAGTAGCAGGGGGACGGTTCTCGGCTAGTGTAGTGCTACCCAGCAGACAACCTCTAGCAACACTCCTGAAGGCACAGATCCATCATTTGAGAAATACTGCTGTAGGCTACAGGGCTCAGTAGACAAGACACTTAACTAAACCAAGACACAGAGTGGTTTATTTTGTATATCCATTCTTTGGCAAAGTGATTCTAGGTATATTACATTTAGATAGTATTTTTTATTAAAAAGTACAAATGGCAGACAGTAACCAAATTTAAATAGCATTGATTGGTGTCTGTGATTTGTTTCACATTCAATGTTACGTATTTCCAAATAATAAGCTAGTGGAGAAATTACTAATGATTTCTTTTGAAGAAATGTGTGGGTGAGGTAGAATCAACTTCTCTCTAATATCCTGGGACCAACAGAGTTACAACAACAATGCAAACAAGAAAACTGACCAATAAGCAAGGTTTGTGACAGATCCTTAATTTACTAACCCTGTTGGAAGCCATTATAAAAGAATTGTATGGAAAATATTTCATTATTAATTAGAAGGTGATTCTGAAATTTAAAAGACCGCAAACGGGACTAAGAAAAAGTCTTGCATGTGGTAGGTGCACCACATTCAAGTTTTATTTACAATATAGAGCTTTTAGGACACAGAGAGATTTACTGATATATCAAACAATTTGAAACTGCAAATGAATTACTGCCAAAACCCAGAATGATCAAAAGTCAATATGTTAGAGTCTTTGCTTTTCTCTGCCTTTGTTGTACCAGGCAGTGTTCTCATCAATCTTTTTTCATTTTTTCTAATCAAATACTATTATAGGAGGCAATATCTTCATCAATCTTTTTTCTTTTATCTGTCAAACTCACTATCACAGTAGTCAACCTCTTTATCAATCTGTCAGTTTTCCCTTTTGTCCACCTTGCTATTAACCTTCTATCAATTTATTGTCAGATTCACATACAGTATAACAGTTTAAATAAAAGCTAGCTTGATTTACAGTAATATCACTACTTATTTCACAGATCTAGCATACTTAATTCTGAAAGATCTGAAAGCATTTTAACAAAGTAAAGTGTTACTTCAGCTCTGAACTGAAATCATCTCTGAGATGGAGGCTGATAACCAACTAATACAGAGCAATATGGTATACAAGTGTCGCAAGGGGAAATTTTGGTCAAGATATTACTAGAGCAGTGATTCCCAACCTTTCTGGCTCGAGGACCACAGATATCACTTTTACAACCCTAAAGGACCACCAATCTTCACCAGCAGCCCTCCCCCCATTGCAGCCAGATGGAAGGAGTTCAGTGAGGAGACAGCCTCCTTGCTGATCTCCTGTCCCACTGGCTGCAGCAGGGAAACCACACATATCCTGTAGCCCTGTACATTCCAGCTGGGTCCCTAGTTGGTGGCTCCATTCTACAGCCAGGGTGATGGAAGATCAGTCGTCCCCTCCCTCTGGCTTCTGCAGAGACACCAGCACCTATGGACCTGGGTGGAGCACTTTGTTTTACTCCCTGCTACAGTCAGGAGGAGGGGAGCATTGATCTGTCATCCCCTTGACTGCAGCAAGGAGCCTGCACTGGTCTGTTAGCCCTGCAGAAATGTGCTCCACTTGGGTCCTTAGGCAGTGGCTCTCTTCTGCAGCCAGCCCCTGGCCCTGGGCCACAGGTTGGGAACCACTGTACTAGAGCAAACTTTTTAAAAATACTCCCCACATTTAAGAATTTCTAATATGACCACATGATATTTGAATGCAACCCCAAATTAAAATACACACCGAAAGCCTTATCTTCCATTTGCTTTGTGTTGTGTATGTACACAAATGTATGTGGCAATGTCAGATGACGTGGGATTTTCTCCCACGAAAGCTCATGCGATAAATAAATCTGTTAGTCTTTAAAAGTGCCACAGGACTCTGTTGTCTTTCTACAATAGACTAACACGGCTACCCCTTTGGAATTAGATTTTAATGGTTTGCTTTCACAGGAATTCCATAGGTCCATAAAACCGCAGAATTGTGTTACTGTGTAAGGCAGACGAGAGATTAGAATATTCTTTTCTTTGTTTTAAACTACATGACACAAATCAAGTTCTAATTTGGTAAAGGAAGAGTTCAAATCATTAAAATGAAATTAAGGGGATGCAAGGACCAAATGTGCAGGATGTCCAGTGCACTCACCTCCTTTCGATCACCCTGGTTATTTAAAGCACTCAATACAGAGGATCAATCATTCAAAAACAGAAACCAAGGAGTAATTTTTGAATGCACACATGTACATTCCATCTCTAGGGATACAAGTGTTCTGCTCACAAAACTCCCTTGTGTGATCAACAGACTCAGTACATTTTTTCTTATCTTGGAAAATAAATTATAAATCATGTATTTCGTGTCAGAGTAATCAAAATCAGCTGAAACACTACTTCTACCAGTTTCTAACCAAACTCTTTAGGAGGGATTTTAGGACATACAGAGTCGCAGGCCTTTGCTCATCAAATTATTTTCTTCTGTTTGCTAATGTTTCACAAAATTCAGAGCACAGCATAAGATATATCTCTGAAGACTGTTTTTTTGTAATCAAATGCCTGTGAAGCAAATATGTCCATTCTATGCAGGCAATTTTTTGTGTTTGAACACCATGTCTTTAATCCTAGTTGCCCATATGTTGCAGCTATGATGTCATTTAAAAAAAAAAATTACATATCAGAAGTAATCTCTGTTAAGCACTTTGTTTTCCCAATTAATCTGAGCAAAAATTAGTTCTAAAACTAATTTAATCATGATTCTGAGGAGACGTAATCCAGTTTTGACAGATTTTATACATATTATGAGTATGAGGGCATTCAAACCCCGTACTTCCCTGGGGCCAACTACTTTTCAAATTATTTTCTTTAACTTCAAATAGAGGTACTTTTTATTCTGATACAATACATTCTCTTTACACTTTATTCCATTTCAGGTTCACTTGATGGCAAAAAGGTAAACTATTCTATTTCTTTCATTAACTCTGAAGGAAAAAAAAAAGGACTAATAATCTTCCTGGAAAATTAAAATAATTCCTGTGTTCTATATTTCTAGGGACCATAAAATAACTTTGCAGTGCCCTCTGCTGTGCATCTCAGCAACTCCTTCTGACACCATGAACCAGACAGAATGAGTCAGAAACCACAGCAGATCAGAAGCAAGCACCAAATTTGAAAATGATGTGGAAAAAAAGTTACTAACCATTCATTCGAGATGTGTTGCTCATGTCCATTCCATGTTAAGTGTGTGCGCACCAAATGCACCAGTGCCAGAGAATTTTCCGTCAATTGTTATCCATCGGGCCAGCTTGAGTGCCACCTAGTCATGCACATATGCACCAGCATAAGGGGCACCAGTGGCCTGCTGCCATCTCAGTTCCTTCTTGCTGGAAACTCTGACAGAAGGTTTGAAGGGTGGGTCACAGAAAGGATATAAACAGCACATCTTGAAGAACAATAATTATGAAATGTCAGTAACCATTTTTTCTTCTTCAAGTTCTTGCTCATTTCCATTTCATGTTACTTGACTCATATCAGTGACCCTGTAGGTGGAGTAGGAGTTCCCGATTGCACTGACTGCAATATAGCTCTCCCAAAACTGGCATCATCCCAGACCTGTAGAGTGACAGCATAGTGGAATGCAAATATATGAACTAATGACCCCATTACAGTCCTACAGATGTCCTGGATTGGTATTTGTGCTAAGAACATTGCTGACATCACCTGTGCTCTTGTTGAGTGAGCTATCACAATAGCCAGAGGCAGCATCCTCGCCTGCTCATAGCAAGCACGGATACAGGATAACCTGGGACAAGATTCTGTGGGATAATGCTAGGAATCCTTTCATCCTGTCAGCCACAGCAATAAAAGTTGTGTAGACCTATCAAAGTGCTTGGTGCTTTCAATATAGAAGGCCATGATTCATTTAACATCTAAAGTACATAGCCCCCTCTCCTCATCAGAGCTTTTGGGCTTTAGAAAAACGACAGGTAGAAAAATGCCCTGATTGACATGGAACTGAGACACCACCTTTGGCAGGAAGGCTGGGTGAGGGAGAAGCTGGACCTTATCTTTGTAGACCACCACATAAGGGGGTTCTGAAGTCAGGGCATTAATTTCCTCAACTCTTCTGGATGAAGTAACTGGCAAAAGAATGTCACCTTCCACAAAAGGAGTAATAGAGAACAAAATGTCATTTTGAAGAGGGATCCTGAAAGCCTTGACGGTAGCAGGTTCAGATCTGGGTTGTGAACTCATGGGTTAAGTTTTTCTAAGCCCTTGAGAAACCTGATTGTCATCTCATGGGAGAAGACTGATCAGCCTGGATTGGAGGATGGAAGACTGAGATGGCTATTAGATGAATCTTGATTGACAACAGTGCCAAGCTTTGATGTTTCAGGTAGAACAGATATCCTAAAATGGATTGCAGAGAAGACTGAGTCAGAAAAATGTTCCATTCAGCTGCCTATGAGGTGAAGTGTTTCCACTTTGCAAGAAGATACCAGAATGCAGGTTTCCTATCACCTGGCAATACTTGTTGGACTTGCTTGGAGCAGGCCTGCTCCTCAAGATTTAACCATGCAGCAGCCATGCTGTCAGTGCCGAGTGGCAAGATTTGTATGGAGCTGCTGACTGTGGTCCTGCAAAATCCAGTCCAAGCCATGCAGGAGTACCTGACACTAAATCTATTAGCATGCCAAATCAATAACTCTCGGCTTGTCCCTCTTGATCTTTAGGAAGACCTTGTTAACCAGTGGGAGCAGTTGGAAAGTGTGTAGCACATGTCCATGGCACAAGAAAGGTGCCAGGAGAAGGAACCCTTGCTGAGCCCTGGCAGTGAACAGAAATGACAGCATTTCCTGTTCTGTCTCATGGCAAACGGATCCACCTTTAGAAGATGGCTCTGGTGACCTCTGGGTGAAGAGACCATTCATGGCAGAGGAAAAGGAAGGGCCTGCTGAAGTGATCCACCAATACATTCTGATCCCCCGCAAGGGAAGGGAAGCCTCTGGGTGTATGGTATGCTTCACACAAAAATCCCACAGTTGCTCTTGACAGAGGGCTGAGGCTCGCACTCTCCCTTGTTTGTTGACACAGAACATTGAAGCCGTGTTGTCTATCAAGACCTGCATGACCTTCCTTGCCGACCAATCACTTTGAACTCCCTTACATTTATATGCAAGGAGAGTTTCTCCTAGGACCAGAGACCTTGCATTCTGAGACTGCTGACATGGGCTCCCCACCGTAGGTCTGATATCAAAGTCACTGTTGGCCATGGGGCCATGAAGGGTATGCCTCATCATGAAACCTGGGTCTGACCACTATGTTAGGGAGACTGATATCAATAACGGAATCATGAGAATCATGTCCAAATAGCTTCTGCCCAGGGAATACACTGACACTAGCCACATTGGCAGGGGTCTGAGGCATTAGCCTTGCATACTACACCAATCAAGTACAAGCTGCCATGTACCCTAATAGCCTGAGGCACAATGAAGTGGTGAGTCATGACATGGGTGTGTGGCTTGAGTAGAGTTGAGAACTGCCCCCAATGAATTCTATTCTCTGCACCAGAATCAACATCAATTCCTCTTCATTTATCAACAGATCCAGCACCTGACACTTGACCCAAACTATAATGATGCTGTGTTGGACCTGTGTTCTGAAATGACCCTTGATCTACCAGTCAGGAAGGTACAGGCAGACCTGCATGCCCCAATGTCTGGGATAGGCCACAGCTATCGCCATAATTTTTGTGAAAACCCTTGGGGCTATTACTAGATCAAAGAGTATCATCATGAACTGGTAATGGCATTGCCTCACCACAAACCTGAAGAATCTCCTACATCCACAGAAGATGGAGATGTAGAAACACGTGTCCTTTAGGTCGCTATATCAGTCTCCTTGATACAGGGTGGGAATGATGGCAGCCTGAGAGACCATGCAGAACCTCACCTTCTTATTTGTTGAGGCAACACAGATCCAGGATGAGCCATAAGCCCCCTTTGGAATTAGAAAGTAACAGTAGAGCACCTTCCCTCTCAAGTCTTGGGGAACTTCCTCTACAGATCCCACCCATAGGAGGGCTTGCACCCACTAGCCAAGAAGTTGCTCATGAGAAGGGTCCCTGAAGAGGAACAGAGATGTGTGGGGGAGGGGGGGAGAAGACGCAGGGAAAGAAAAACTGCTGTGGTACTGAGTACTCATTGGTTTATTTTTATAAAGAATCTTGCAGGGAAGAAGGGTGAAAGAGAGTCCAAAAATAAAAGGGGGAGTCAATCCTGTACACAGATTGGGTATGCCTTCAGAAGGCCTGTGACATGCTGCACCTCACATACATTCTTGTGGTGTGATCTGTGTATCATTTATGTTCACCCTTAGAGTGTAAATGTGTACAGCCTGACACAAAGTATGTTCTGTAAGGTGTTTTTGGAATGCTCATGACTCACTGAACATTACTGTTATGGTAGCATGTTTTCTGCGATATACATATGTACAGATATGAAACTTTACCATGCCATGGCCTCAAATGTCTCTCTCATATGGCTTGAATAAATGCAGAGTTGTGTTTCCACACCCCATAGAGGCATGCATACAATAACAACGGACTAGCCTAAGCAGTTGTGAGTCTTTTGTCTCAAAAGGGAAAGGCCACACCCAATGCCAGACGTACGATCATCTGATCCCAGGGGGTGTAAAGGAAACTTGTTAAAAAAAAAGAGGCAGCTTTGTATGGCGCTCTCCCCTGGAATCTTGCTCCCAAGCAACTGGCACCTACCTACTCACAGGGAGGGAGAGTTTGGCTGCAAGACATGTCAGAACCAACCCGTATGGTAAGCTGAAACATAGACCAGAACAAGCGGTAGCCATATTACTCTGTTTAGCAAAGCAAACAAGGAGTCATTTTCCAGAGTAGCAGCATATTACTCTATTTTAGCAAAGCAAACATGGAATCCTGTGCCACTTTTAAAGACTAAGAAATTTATTTATCGCATGACTTTTCATGGGCACAAACCCACTTCATTAGATGCACGAGGGACAGACTGCTGGCCTCTCTCTGCAAAGTAAACAAGCTGGCCAAACTGTCCTGTCCTGTCTCTGCGCAACAGAATAAATGGACACAAATCAGACATCAAGAATGGTAACATTCAAAAACCAGTAGGTGAACATTTTAATCCACCTGGACATTCTATAAAAAAGATGCTAGGTACAGTACTTGAGCAAAAAAACTTTTAAAACAGATTGGAACGTGAAACTGCAGAATTGGAATTCATATGCAAACTAGATACCTTCACAGTGGATTTGAATAGAACTCTTGAATGGCTAAGTCATTACAAAAGGTGATTTCCCCTCTATTACCCTCATCAGCTCTTTCTTACAGCTGTTGCATCCCTCTTCCACACTGTTTGAATGAAAACAGCTTGTTTACTTTGCAGAGATAGCTAGCAGTCTTCCCGCTGGATGTTTGAATTTACCTTGTGACCCACCCTTCTTTGTATGTATATGTTTTCAGCTACCATGCTACATTTTCCATTTCGTGCATCTGACAAAGCGTGATTGAGCCCCTGAAAGCTCATGCAATAAACTTGTTAGTCTTTAAAAGTGCCACAGAACTCCTTGTTTGTTTTACAGACTCGAACAGTGATCTTAGCTTAGAATAAGGGTTTTCTTTTATTTGATAGTGACTAACTCCTTGACTTAATAATCTTTTTGATTTATATCACTCTGATTTAGAATCACTTAAATTCTTACTGTACTCAATGAACTGTTTTATTTAAAGTAGTGCATTGGATTGAGTTTGTGGAGAGACTTCACTTGGAGAGACAGAGCTGGTGCATATTTTCTCTGATAAATTGATGGACAAGTCTAAATGAGCTTGCAAGGTGCAGAGTGCAGCACTGACCTCTGTAAGATGGTAGTTCCCAGGGATGTATCTGGGACCAGGAGTATTTGCTGGGGGTCTATCCCATGAGTGGCTAGCTGAAAGGCTCCTCCACTTAGTAAGGGATTGATTACATGCAGGAGGCTGGGCATGAGCTGACCCATGACTGGGGGTTCACACAGCAATGTGGGGTAAATTGGAAACCAGGAATGGAGAGTTGGGGTGACTGCTGTATACCAGTCCAGACTGCAGGAGGGGACTGTCACAATGCCTGTCTATTTCCACCTGAATGACAGCTTTGCACCATCACATCCAATAATTGCTCCTCCTAAAAATAATTGGAACAAAGTTGATTTCGTTGTTGTCTGACAAGATAACAAAAAATATGAAGCATAAATTTAGGTAAAGTTACCATGGAAGCACCAACATGTCTGTACCCTTGCACCAACATTGAATAATTTGAGAGAATAATTGAGTTCTAATTACATTAATATTTTGCAGAGGAATACAACAAAGAAAACATAGCTAATCAGTAAAATTTTTCTTTGCTACTTTATCCATCGATGCTAGGTATCCTATCTAACATAATAATTTTAAAAAGCCCATAAACATAAAACATGTTACAATATAACATTAAATTGTTAAAATATATTTTTAAAAAGTAATGCTAATTTTAAAGAGATTTAAAGAGAGCTACTCCTATAGGAATGTCAGTCTTACCTGAATATCCCATGAGAGGGGTCCTGCTTCTACAACCTGATCTACTAGAGGAGAGGGGTGTTTTTCCTACCCAGGAACTATTTAGACCTCTTGCAGAAGAAGAGCTTGTAAAATTCATTGTGCTAACATTTTCTGCATAAGAACTCTTGTCCCCAAAATATGAATCTATGAAAAAAATGCAGAGCATCTCTTGAAAACATAGACAGCAAATTGATCTATGCACTAAGTCATACAAACATCATAAAATAAAACTAATATAATCAGACATGAATTGTTTTGTTTGAAAAGCAATACAAACAAGGAAAAATAGTTAAAAGACCATTAAGCCATCTTAATGGAGAAGGGATCTGTGATTGGATAGATTAACCTAAGAGAGCTTTGCTGTACTGATATTAATATTTACATAATCCAAGTATAGAAAGAGGAGAAAAAATTAACTTCAGTAAGATGCTACTTTTAGAAACCGACTCATGACATGGTACCTTCCCTAATGTCATTATTTACAGTGACAGTAAATTCCTTGCTTAGAATGTTATATTATGTGACAGAAAAGCCAAGATACAATACAAAATTTCATATTCGAAGGCTTTCCAGAGCTATGAAAGGGACTGCTCTATGTTAGATTTTCTACCTGCACTTGCCTGTCAATTTCAATAGTAATATAGAAGCTACACAAAGTGTTCGTGTAAATTCCCAAGTCTGAATAGAGTCATAAAAAGAATGTATTTGCCTAATACTGAACAAATATTTTAAAGGGCAATAAAACAAAGAGGAAGAACCATATTCAAAACCTCCTTCAGTGAGACAAACAAGGACTCTTGTAGCACTTTTAAAGACTAACAAATTTATTTATCACATGAGCTTTCATGGGAGAGATACCAGTTCATCAGATGCTTGAAAATGGAAAAAAGTATAGGAAGGAGGAATAAATGAACTGAAGTGTAATCACAGGATCAGATCAGATTACTTCAGCAAATCAAAAAGGCTGTATTGATTCAAACAGAGTGGAATAACTGGTAAGAAGGCAGAGAGGTGACAATACAATCGCTGTCTATAATGAGAAAGCCAAGAAACATCTCTGTTCAAACTCAAGTTGATAGTATCAAATTTGCATATGAATTCTAACTCAGAAGTCTCTCGAATTCATATGCAAATTTGATACCATCAACTCATTTGCATTTTACAAAATGTTAAGAGATCCAAAAGGATAGCCATGTTAGGGTAGGTCAGCAAAACAAACACAGGACCCCTTGTTTGTTTTGTTAAAAGATGGTTTCAAACAGGTTAGTGTTACTGTATTAATACAATTGAAAACCACATCTTTGCGATCCTCAAAGTAGGGCAGGAGCAGGATCTAAGACAGGGGTCTGCAACCTGTGACTTCAGACCTGCAGGCTGCTCTTTAGCTGCCCACTTGTGGCTCTGGGCTCCAGGCCCTGCTCCCCTTCCCCCCACTGGGGGACCCTAAAAGTGGCACACTCCTAGTTCCAGGCACCCCCTGCCACCAGGGGACCCTGTGAGTGGCCCTTGCCAGGTTCTGGGTTCTGCCCATCATCAGGGGATCCTCTTAGGGGGCCCACTCCTGGTTCTGTGCCCCCCTCCAGGGACCCTGTGGCAGGCACCCCACACCAGCTCCCCCCACCAGGAGGCTACACCCATTACAACCCTATAAAACACTTGGTTATTGAAGGAATTTTTAAAAATGGCTCTTCTCATCTTTTGGGTTGCCAACCCCTGAGCTAAGAGCTTGTCTATACAAAACTGGGCCATTTTAACTATACTGGCATAGTTAAAAACAGTTCCACCACCCCAGTGTGGATAGATACACTGTCACAAAATGTGCTTCTCTAAAGGAAGGGGACTAAGCTGTACGGATATAAGGCACCTTTATACTGCCATTAATGTGTCTACACTAGAGGCTATGCCAGTATAATTATTTCAGTTAAAAAATGAGTTATACCAGTACAAAAAGGATGATGCACCTTCTTGCAAGAAAAGAGGGGTTACTAGAACAAGGGCTTTACCTGTTATTACCTAAAATGGTTGGGGTAAAGAAGGGTTTATTTAAAGTAAACCAGAAAGCAACTTTTTAAAGAGTAGAGGAAGTTTTGATAGGTTCTAGAATTATAGAAACTGGAAAGGACCACGAGAGCTCACTGCGTTCAGTCCCCAGTCCCCTTAACCCATCTCCCAGGGATGGAGATTCCACAACCTGCCTAGGCAACTTATTCCAATGGTTAATCACCCCCAGGAATTTCTCCCTGTCCAACTTAAACCTCCCTTGTAATTTAAACCCATTTAGGCAGCAAATGTTCATATGCATGTGCTCATTTTAGCAGTAGGTATCTCCCATATTCCCCCCGTTCCTGGAGGGCTGAAACATAGGCGACTTCCTGAGCCCGCCTCCGCACACAGGGCGCCCAGCTAATTGCTCAGGGCAGGCGTGAGAGAGATGGGGGGAGAGAAACAGGCGGATGCAGGCAGCCCGTGTTGCCGACTGGTTTCCCCTCCCCGAGCAGCCCTGTGCAGGGCGGGTTGGTGGCCCCGGGGAGGGCAGAGCCCCAGCGGGCCTATCTCAACCCCGCCCTGCAGGGCGCTAGCGAGGGGTGCCCGGGCTCAGCGAGGCCCGCTGCTCCCCACCTCCTGCAGCGGCAGGAAACGACGGCTGCGGCGCCGGCCGCGGGCTGACGCCGCTGCCGAGGGATCTTGGCTGAGGCTGGGGGCCGGCCGGCCCCGCTCCGCCGCCCGACGTGCTCAGCGGGGTCTGCAGCAGCCCGAAGTGGTAGCGTGGCAGCTGCTCCGGCCCCGACGAGGACGAACAGCGGCCCGAACAGGAGGCCGAAACGGCCGCGGCCTCTTCCTTCCGCGCTACTAGCCGGCTCTCATCGCCTGCCCGCTGCATCGCCCCGCCCCGCGACAGCCCGACTCCCGAAGCCGCGCACAAAATGGCGACTACAGAACACCCGCACATGCGCATTCCGCACTCAGCGCATCCCGTGCGGCGGCAGAGAGCAGCAGCTGAGCATGCGCCATACAGTGAGTTTGGTCCCGTTGTCCGTCCGAGGGGCCGGAGGAGTAAAGGCCCCATGGGCAGACCACGCCCCAGCAAGTAACGTCACGAGGCAGAACAATTCCGGGTTGGCTTGCTGCTTGTGGGTGTGGCTTATTCTGAGTGGCGGGTTGGCTTGTGTCTGATTGGTGAACTGGCATCCCCTCCGTCTCCAGCCAGCGTTCGCTCACAGATCCACTCTGATCCCCTCTGCCAGGCTCTCATCCCTTTCCCCTCACGTGACCTGCACCGCCCCCCTCTTCCTCCCCTGCAGCGGGTATTTTCTTCTTCCTTCTCCCCGTCCTCCAGCTCCTCTTTACTTCCTGCCCTCCGCCCCTTAGCTCAGCCTAGACAAGATGAGGGATGACTTGAGAATCACAGTGCACGCCTAGCTACCTGGAGAAAACTTATTTGAAAGGGGGCTCTTCAATCTAGTACAGAAAAGACAACAGAGTCCTGGGGCACTTTTAAAGACTAATGGATTTATTTATCGCATGAGCTTTCGTGGGAGAAAATCCCACTTCGTCAGACGCTTTGATATGCGATAAATAAATCCGTTAGTCTTTAAAAGTGCCACAGGACTCTGTTGTCTTTCTACAATAGACTAACACGGCTACCCCTTTGGAATTTTAGTACAGGAAAGTAAATCATATCTGGAAATTGAAACTAGACAAAAATCAGACCAGCCATAAGACTGGTTGGCCATGAGAGTAATTAACCATTGGAAAAATTTACCAAGGATCATGATGGAGTATCTATCAATGACAATTTTAAAATCAAGAAAAGTAGATTTTTTGTGAAAGATAGGCCTTAGGAGTTATTTTAGGGGACGTTCTGCAGCCTGTGCCATACAGGTCAGATTCCATCATAGGACACTATTGGATCCCTACGGGAATCAAAGTAGCTCAAGATCCAAATAAATCTGTTTTTCTTTAAAAGTGCCATAGGACTCTGTTTGTTTTAAAGTAGCTCAAGTGAGTCATAGGCCTACCACCATTAACAACTAATAGAAAAGTCCCTCCTCGGTCCCTTCATAGGGTTTGTGCTTTCAGAACAGAAAGATTTGAGTCTATTGATGCCATTACTGTGCAGGTCTCATTAGCCACAGCATAGTGACAAAAACAATTTCATTCAGGTGACAATGTTTATAAGTTAGTGATTGACTATGTACTATTCTCTTACACCATATGCCATGATGTAAAAGTTCCTTCTCTGTTAAAAATTATGATTTTCCCAAGTGCTTCTTCCTGCTCCTTTTTTAGTTTACTACAGCTGATGTGAGCTGATCTGAAAAGGTGTTTATTTCCAAGTTTCCTCCCTCTCTTCTTTCAGACTGCAAAGACACTCTTGTCTGGGCACTATTTTGTCTAGGGCCAACCCTGGCTTTAAGTAGACCGTTACCGTTAAAATGTTTTGTCTTAAGATTCACCTCCACTATAGTATAGTAACAAAACAATATCAAGCAGCTTAAACTAGCCTTAAAAAGATGATAATCTGATGACCAGAGGGGTGAAGGTTCTCTAATTCTAATTTTGTATTACCTAAAGTCCATCACTTCTCTGAGAAATTAAAAACACTTTTTACAGAATTTAAAAAGATGTGAGCTCCCCCTACTGTTGACAGTAACTTCACACTTGTCAGAGCTATGCAGACATCATGAATGATGCTGATACACAAATAAGTAAACAAGTAGATTTATGCTACTATCAATTCAGAAATACAAAAAGGGGGTGGGATGGAATTAGGCTTGCCAACTGGGAAAAGAAAATCAATTCACAAGTACGCTATTTGTAATCTTGTAATTTAATATTATATACCATGGAGAACAAAAAATAAATTCAAACAATAAAATACAAGTCATTTTGTTGTGAGTTAAAAGGGTAGAAAGATTTTTTCATTGATGCTTATTGTACATTTGTACCTTTGTTCTCTGAAAGAAACTAACTGCAATTAATGTTGCTGTTAATTAGGTTTCTTGTTTTATGAGATGGACTCAGTGTAAGCTATGTGTTTCAAAAGATTTTGCTTTTTCTCTGGCCAGCAACACCCAACAGCACCACAGTTTGCACTCAGAATAAGAATGATCTGACATGAAGTTTGAATTACTTTTACCCTTATTACCATTTAGTATTTATTTTGTGGCAGTAGCAAGATATCTTTCTTAGGATTAAGGCCCTATTTTACTAGGTGCAGTATAAACATTGCCCTGATGCTGCATAGACTTGCATATAATGTGCCCTTAACTTTATGCATTGCTAGATTGTCTCACGGAAGTCAGTGGGACTACTCATAATACACAAAAGTATATGCATAAGACTATGCAAGCCAAGGACTAAAACGAAAGACATGGTCATTATCCTGAAAAGATTATAATCTAAGGTGAAAACTACGAGAGTCCTGTGGCACCTTAGGGTATGTCCACACTGGAGCCTTAGGTCGACTTAAGGAAGGTTAAGTCCACCACAGACTCCTGCATTCACACTGGGCTTTTATTAAGTTGACTTAAGTGCTTCCTTAAGTCGACTTAACACCACCTCTTAAGGTCGACCTAGGGCTTAAGTTGACCTTATTAAGTCGACTTAAGCCAGTGCAGACAGGGGGTCGACCTAATTGTTTTTTAAATAAGATGCACTACTCCAGAACTGATCATAACCATGAAAGATTATGGCACTTCCACATCACTAGAAGTCGGTGTTTTGCTAGTATCTGAAAACTGAAGGAGTTGAAGCTTGCCTGTATTTCTACTTAAATTATATGCAAGTTACTTACCTTTTTTTCCCCGACCATTGGTCCATCTAGCTCTGTATCCTGTCTTCCAGTTGTAGCCATTGTCAGGTGTTTTAGAGGGGATGAACAAAATTGGCAATCAAGCAACCCATCTCACCATTCACTCCCAGCTTATGACAGTCTGAGGCTATAGGCACCCAGACCATGGGGTTACCTCTCTGTCCATCCTGGCTAATAGCTACTGATAGACCTCCATGAACTAATTTTTTGAACCCCATTATAGTTTCAGCCTTCACATTCCCTGATAGGGTAACCAGATAGCAAGTGTGAAAAATTGGGCTATAGGAGTAAGAGGCTGCCTATACGAGACAAAGCCCATAACAGGACATCTGGTCACCCTATCCCCTGGCACTGAGTTCCACAAGTTGACTGTGTTGGGTGAAGTACTTTTTAAAAAACCTGCTGCCTATTAATTTCATTGGGTTCTTGTATTATATGAAGGAGCAAACAACACTAACTCATGCACTTTCTCCACACCATTCATTTTAATAGACTTCTATCATAAACCCCTCACCCCTTAAGGCTTTTCCTACTTGAATAGTCCAAGTCTTCTTAAATCTCTCCTCATATTGAAGCTGTTTCATACTCTTAAATCATTTTTATTGCCCTTTGCTGTACCTTCTCTAATGCTAATATATCTTTTCTGAGATGGGGCAACCATAAATGCATGCAGTATTTGAGGTGTAGGTGTACCATAGATTTAGAGTGGCATTATGACATTTACTGTCTTATTTATCCCTTTCCTAATGGTGCCTAATATGGTTAGCTTTTCTGACTGCCACTGCACATTGAGAAGATGTTTTCAGAGAACTAGCCACAATGACTCCAATAACTCTTTCTTGTGTTAACTAATTTAGATCCCATCAATTTGTATGTTTAATTGGGATTGTTTTCTAATATGCATTACTTTGCATTTATCAGTATTGAATTTCATCAGCCACTTTTTTGCCACATCATCCAGTTCTGTGTGATTTCTTTGCAGCTTTCACTGTTTGCTTTGGACTTAATTATCTCAGTAACTTTACATCATCTGCAAATTTTGTCTCATTGATAAGATCTGGAAAAGGGGGTGAACATTATGTTGAACATCACCAATCCTGGTACAGATTGTTAGTGGCACCACTATTTACTTCTCCATTCTGAAAAATGGCTATTTATTCCTACCCTTTGTTTCCTGCCTTTTAGTCCAGTGGCTTTCAACCACTGTCAAGAGACATTACTGTGTCACCATACAGGAGTAAGTAAGTTGCGGAGAGCAAGGGAGATGGCTGGATTTGGCCTGGAGGGTTGCAATATGCTGCCAAGTGTCTCGCAACCCACATAAGGTTGAGAACCACCGTTTTAAGCAATTACTGATCCATAAGAGGATCTTTCCTCTTATTACAAAATTGTGACTGCAGTTCCATGAATGTAGCTATGCTGCAATGAATGTTTTCAGTATATGCACTTCAGCATAAAGTTGTGCAAAAATATCAACTTATAGAAACAAAGTGTGTGAAAACATTTAATAAGGGATTTAAAGACAAACTGTCACCCGAGAAAGCACTAATAGCTTCCTGTAATTCCAGAGTAAAGTGAGCTGAAATTTCTTAACATTTAACAATATAAATGAGGTAGTTTCTGATACTAATGTACTCTACACAGAGACTAAGTACTTAACTTCCACATGTTATAAAGGACAACTAATTTTCTTCACTCAGTGCTTTATTTATGGAAGATTGTCTCATTCCATTTATATATGATAAATTTGTATTTGTAGTGATATGCATTGCTTGACTGACTACAATATACATCAGAATGTTTCAAAAAGTTTATAGTGTTGAAGTGGCAGGCAAGAAAATATATTTAAGCAATGACTAGGTATGCATTTTTTAGTACACACAGTAGTCTTAATTAAAAGTATCACCAAGTGAGTTAGAAAAAAATAATGTCAAAAAGCCTTTTTAAAGAAAAAAAGCCTTAAAATAGTCAATTGAAATAAGGATTAGTGTTCTGCATTGACCATCCTATTTAAAAATGGAGACCATTTTGAAAAATCTTTTACGACTTCTTAACTATAAATAAGCAGGGAGTTAAAGGCTATTTTTAACTTTACAATTACTTTCGATATGGTCAGTCCATCTGGAATCTCATTTAGATTTCTTCCGCCAGAATATGGTGGCCAGATGCAAACACACTGCTATGGAATATGAAATGGAAGCGTTTTAAGAGCTCCAATGAAGACAAAAAGATTTCATCCTTCAGAATATAAATATACTTCATAGTTACTTTTATTCTTGATTATATTACTTTTGCAACTATCTTCTCAAGTGCTAATAACGTAGGAATTCAACCCAATAATACATTTCCAATTAGCAGCAATTTATCAAGTCCTAGTTCTGCAGAATGGCAATTTATAGAATGCTTATTGCCAATAAGCCTCAATCTACACAACACAAGCCGTACTGTATTTCCAGAAATAAAAATGTTTTCTATAATAAAGGACTCCACTGTTTGGTGGTAACTGTATTTGCTAAGAACAAGGATTCTTTAGACTTACCAATTACTATGAGAAGAAAACTTGTGTTTCGGTATTGAATAAAAATGATGGCATATCCTACATAGGACATTTTAAATGCACATGTCCATTAACATTAAAGTGTTCTAACTGTATCTTTTCACAGATTCTCTTAAACAGTGCTCAGGACAATTCGCTGTCTATACATGCTTATATTATCAAGACAAATGCTTTGATTGATGTTGTAGGAAATGCAAAAAAAAAAACAAAAAACAAAAAAGTCAAGCCATTCAAGTATCTACCACTGTGACTAGTATTGTTTTGAGATAGTGTACAAACTGAGTCCATGTATTTAGATGCAGGTAAGTTTCTTCATCTGTTACATAACCTTCAGTACATGTAATATCTATATTTTTTTTAAAACAAGCCAATTTTGACGTAATTCACAGACAAAGTGACAAGGCTTACTGTCCAATGATAATTTCTTACTGTACTGTTTTAAACACAAAAGAATATGCAAGTACATTTGTGATGAGTTTCAACCAACAAAATCAAAGCAGCTGAACATAGCTACCTTCTGCTTCTGTAAGGCCTAGCTCACAAGTTCAGGCTGCATGTTTATTTTTTGAAGGACATCTTCAGGCATACAAAAGACAGGACTGACCGCCTTAATTTGTTCTTCTCCTAACAATGACAGACCAGCAATTCCAAACAAGGTGTGAAAAGGATCCACCTGAAAAAAATGTAAGAATTTATACACAATGACAACTAAAATCCTTTGGATGAGTTAACAGTGAACTCAGTTGCCACCAGAACATTTTTTAAACCTGAACTCAGTAGTGGACATGCAGATACTGGAAAAGTCTGACAGCTCTTTCCACCAATTCTTCTATGCATTGTTACAACATGGTAAACCTACCTCCTCGTGTTTGTATTATATGTAATGTAAAAGTTATAGGCTAACCTGACTATCTGAGATTTAGAGATTCCTTAATGAAATTAGAAATAGATTTTCCAGAAGACCATAGTTTACATATCTCCACACAGATAGTGTAGAAGGCTACTTACTTAAAACCCTTAGGCTGAGTGTATGATTTCAGTGATTTAGCAGGCATCCTCACTGCCAAGTGGGCATTATCAGCCGTAGAGAAAACAGAAACCAGGCTCTAACCACCCCCCTCTCCCTACCTGTGCTGACTAGCCTGAGTGGAAGGCACCACTTGGCTCTGGCAACAGGACTGTATGTTGGGACAAGACCGAGTTAATGCCATTTCCCAAGAAAGAGTTTGAGATAACTCTGATCTAGAGACAAACCATTATGACCTAGTTCACAGCTTCACTAAAGCTTCTGACACTGCAGTCTAAATAAGCAATAAACTAGGTGGAAATAGCCCCTTGAGAATACCACTTGCACAGGAGGCATCACTGGCCCATAGCTGGCTAAAGGGCTCTATGCTGACCCAGCTAATAGCCCCTCACATATTAGTATTAAGATACTGCCTAGGAGCCCCAGCCTCAGATGAGAGCCCTTACGTGCTAAGCATGGAACAAAACAATTAAAAGATTGTCCCTGCCTTAAAAAGTTGGTGTAGCAGGCAGATCATGAGTATGTCCAGAATGCACAGCAGTGACTATATTTTCTAAGACCCACAGATGGCTATTAGAAACAAAATATAAGATAAAGGGGCTCTGAGGCCACTCTAGCTTTCATGAAGGGCTGGGCAGGACCCTGCCTGACCTCATAGAGGAAGATAAAATTAATGTTACTTTCTAATTCTTCTTAGATATAAAAAAATGAAAGTTTCCTGCTGTAAGTGTAGGGCTAACTTAGCTGACGTGGGCAGTCCAAGTTAAGCCAAGCCAAGCCAAACCTGAATAAGTAATTGCTGAAACAACTAACTATTGTGAATATGTGTATAATAAATAAGGGAGGCAGCAACTTAACTCACTGTAGGTATTAGAGAAAGTGAGTGAAGTAATATATTTTATTGAACCAATGTCTGTTGATGAGAGACAAGCTAATTACATAGCTCCTCTTCAGTTCTGCAAAAGGTACTCAGTCTCACAGCTAAATACAAGATCGAACAGAGAATTTAACATAAGTAGCAGCACATAGTCTAAGGCAGTGGTTTTCAAACTACAGATGGGGATCCAGTACTGGTCACAGACCCTGAGGTACTGGGTCGCAGTGCCCCCTGCTGCTGCCGCCACCACCACAGGACTAGAATGTATTGCTCAAAGATGTAGTTGTTGGGTTGTGCGCACACATGATTTTTTTCAACTGGGTCCCGAGGTAAAAAGTTTGAAAACCACTCTTCTAAGGGACCATTCATGGTGAGGTGGCCCATTAATACCCCTATTAAGCAATTTTTAAAGTATTCATACATTCAGGATGAAAGAGGTGCCAGAGCTCAGCCATGGCAAAAGTTAAGCACCGTTCATACCCAATGGTTGGACTGACAATAGGAGGCTGGAGTACCATGACAACTCATGAGATGAGCCATAAGAAGCCAGAGAGTCATGGACAACTGCAAAGTATTTGAGCTATGGTAATCTCCCAAGTTTATAAATGAATCATTTATTTCACTTTTAATGCAACTAAAAAGTAGAACTTTCTTTTTTTAAAGTGCCTCAGCATAACAGATTCCTGTAGTGACTGACAAATCACACTGGGTTGTGTTTTATTGATGACTAGATTGAAATTTGACCTTAAATACAATGAGAATTCTTAAATGCTATTTTCACCTTCCATTGTCATGTTGTCACTTTCATCTTTAGTTTACCCACTGTTTTTTGTTTAAATTCTAAGCTAAAACATTTAATGTTTTCTAAAGCTACATTTAACTGAAAATAATTACAAATTTAACTGGACAAATCTATTTAGGGGAAAGAGTATCTTTTAGTTATTTCTCTTTCTACTGTAGCATTTTAAAATGTAACCGTCACAATTGCAGTGCAGTCTACAATCTATTAGCCTGTTGTTTTCAACAACATGTTTTTTCAGTCATGAGCTGGGGCTTTAAACAGGGAGAGCTCCTAAATTCTCAGCATGAGATACAATCTGAAGATGATATTGAAGACTGTCATATGCTCCCTCAGGGAAACAGAGGTAGCCTAAGGTAGCATTACCCTGTTCATACTTGTGACTACCTACGTTAGTTTTATTTATATACAGAAGAAAGCCTCTCTCAAACCTGCAAACCTTGAATTTCAATCTAAAATCTATATTTTATTTAAATGAACTTACCATATCTCCTGGTCTGTCTGCAAATCCTCCAGTCTCCTCATCCTGGCAAGCCAAGATAAAGCAGCGCAACTTCTCTCTGTCAATCCAATGTAGCCTCCCAATTATCTTCAGAGATGCTAAAACCCACCACGAATAACATACATCTGGTAACTGGCAAATAAATATATAGAGTAGATTATTAATTTTTTAAAAATATATGGGTTGCAGTAGTAACACTAGGTTCCATGAAACCACTGGCCACATCATCAAAGCATCAATGAGCAGAGTACAACTTTGGAGCACTGATCCTTGGGAACGGAACAGAGATTCTCTACACATCTTATTCACAGATAGCCCTTCTTCCTCCTCCTGTTGTTCCCCCCAGCAGCACAATCACAAGTGGCCCTGCTATTGTCTTTGGCAAGATTTTGGCTCTGAAGAAGAGACTCACTTAAATAGTAATTTCTTTTCCCCCTTAACTATGAAAATAACTTTCACGATAGTATTAGTCAATATAACAAAAACAAAAATCTTAAAATCTGAATGCATTTGTCTGCTGCATCCATTAAGAAAACTAGTGATAGCTAAGAAATCTCCATTTGCAAGTCAGTCATTCCAGATTATATTATTCAACTGCTGGACATACGAGTCCACAAAAATTAAAAGTCCAACTAAATATTTTTCTGATTACTTTATATGATGAACATTAAAATCCTGTAGTACAGAGCATTCCTAAAACATCATAATATATTCAGCAAGGTATTTTGAGGACTTAAACCATGTTGAGAATATTACATCCTCTTAAACAGAGGTCCCTACCGGATGTTGCAGTAAAGGAATCAAGATTAAAAGTACAAATATTTGAATAAGTTTTGCAAAAGCATTTGAAAGGAGATCTGTATTTTCCAGAAATTAGAAAAATAATTTTTGCTTCAGAAATAAAAATCCTCTGCACGAAAGGTTTTTTTTTAAAAAAGTGAACCAAATACCTTTTCTGGCCTTCCATTGAGACCCCCAGAAGGTAACTGACGTTCACAAAGCCACCAGCCCAGCAAGTCAGCGTTTATTTGGTGCAACTGGCCTGTTATAGCCAGAAATCCTGTGCAACAATAGATCTAAAATTACAGACATAAAGTTCATGTGTATTTAAGAACTAAGTAGCATGTAGCAGACTAAATGTAGGAGGATCACAAAGCAGGATTCCATTCTTTCACATCATGCTATTTGTTAAAATAAGCAAATTAGAAGTGTTCAGTTTACAAAGTAAATTACTATACCACGGTTATGATTTTTTTAAATCTAGAGACAAATAGGTAAGCTTTTGTTATAGGAATTGTCAACGTACTTAATTTTCTTCTAATGTGGACTAGTTATCATTAAAAGCAAAGTGTAATTTGTAGAGTCCTAAAAGATCAGGTTAAATATGCAAGACCTTAAAAGAGACTTAGAACAATAAAAACAAAACTATTTCAAGGGGAAGGGTACAACATTTAGGTTGTGTATTTCATAAATAAGTTTCTCTATTTTAAATAATTTTTATGTTTTCAATTAAACAAGTAAATCCTTCCAGATTATGATGCTCAGCACAATTATGGAAAATGAACAAGTAATTGTGATCAAATCTGTATTAAAACATTACTAAAATGTTGTGTTAAAGTTAATTTCTTCATCTGGAGGTTCAGAGTAAATATCAGAATCAACTTCATCCAAAGTTGGGCAACAGGTAAAGTTTTTAGAGGACATCATACTGGTCGTCTTCACTGGCATTCATCAATTCTCATTGAGTTCTAGTTGTACCTCTTCTCATTATACTCCAGCTAGTCTGTCATCTTAAAAAGAATTCTGCTAGCACCATCAAGAAATTAACCAAGTCATCTCTGTAATATATCAGATTTCAGTGTAAATTCCACTAAACCAAGATTCAATTCTTATTTCTTATCTGAAATTTCACCAGAAATATATGACTATAATTAGGGTAAACAAGTGTTTTGTTACCAGCAGGTAAAACATTTGATCAATGTGCAAGCCAGTGAATTACAAAAATTCAAATACATTTAATCTGAGAAAAAAGTAGGTGACTTCAAATTGTGTGCTAATTATATTATAAAATCCTCCCTAACACCTAGTGAATCTGAATGCTAATTACATCTTGAACTGCTCTATTATTGTCTCTCTTTTGGAACTTTTTAATTACATTTTTAGTTCATCCTTGTGAAGTTCAGAACAAAAATTCACATCACTATACAAAATTGTGGTTCTGATATGGATTTTTCATAAACAAAATTCAGCTCCCAGAACTCTAAAGATCATCTCTGTACTTGTATCATTTAAAGTAATTTATATTAGAAGCAGTTATAAAAGCTAGGTATTTGATACTTGAGAATCTCTTGCTAATTCAAAAATATTCCAATGTGCAAGCAACAACTTACCTGCCCTGCATGAGATTCAGATCCTGGTCTACAACCAAATCCTCCATCGAAGTTCATACAGGACAAAACAAATTTGACAGCTTTTTCCACATCAATAACATCTAGTTTCCCCTGCAAGTCAAGAAAAGTCTTTTTACATCTTCTATACTACCACCAAGACAAATAAATTAAGTATAGCTTGTGTGGCATCATTTGTTTGCCACCTAAAGAAAGCTGTTATGTATTTGTATCTAGTGTCCACCCTATTGCAGAACTTACCAAAAGAGCTAGAGTTGCTGCAGCACAGAAGGAGAACCTTGTATCTATTTCGCCTACAAAGGGGAAAAACAGTGTAACTACAGAGAACTAATTTTGATGGCTTATATACCCACACCCACACATATATTGTATTAAACACACACACACACACACACACACACACAGGATATATACTCTCTACTGAAGAGTTACAGTAATTCAATAAACATGAGTGTTTTAAAGAGTGATGGGACCCCAAGAACACACTGACATCAGTTGCCTCAATGTTCAAGGCCCTCAGCTGATATGAAGGCTCACATGAAGAAAGATGGTCTCTAAGGCCAGATATTCCCTAGAAACTTTTCAGTTGGGGTAATGGCCATGGCAGTGGTGGTCTTGGCCGGCTCCCCACCGGCGGGCTGACTCGGTCCCTGGTCGGTGCAGGCTCCCAGTCCCCAGGGACAACCGGATTTCCTGTGGGGTGGAGCAGGACCGCCTGCCACGCTCCCCTCCAGCATGGGGGGGAGGGGGCAGGCCCCGTCTCGGCCAACTAGCCCTGGGCCCCACTCCCCCGAAGGGACGGGCCTGGTCAGTATAGTTTCATCAGTTAAAGAAGTGATTTTTGTTAACACTTCTATAGTGGCAAAAAAGCTCTAGTTCAGATGCAGTTATAGGGTTAAAAAAACCAAAACAAGTGTTATTTTGTTCAGGTAACTGGTAGTTATACCAGCAAAAGCTGTGCATTCACTAGAAGGGGTTGCTGTATCAGTAAGCCTGAGGCATTAGAACTCAAGTGAACACTTTAAACTGTACTCAAGTGCAAATAGGAAATGAGTGCACTTTTTGAAGAACTGGTGTAATATGTTTCTTGTGGCTCCTGTCACCAAGCAAGCAGATAACCACATTCTGTACTTGCATTAGCTTCTAAATTTTCCTCAAGGGTGGTCTTAAATCTAGTGCATATCAATAATCCAATCTGAAAACTTACATTTTTGTTAGTATTTGTCATATCCCTGCCTGTTTGCATTTTATTATTATATTATGACAAACTGGCTGCAGCATAAAAATTGGTCATGAATATTCAGCACTATTTTAACACCAACACATAGCCTGTCAGCTGCAAATCGGTATTTATAGATTTACATGTGTTGGAAGATCCAGATCAGTTCATTTTATTAACTGGGAAATGAAGCAATGGGCAGGACAAAAGGTTTTCTTATAACTTAAGATAATCAACAGGATACAACATTGAAACATTTTTAATGACTAAAATAAAGAATATTTAAAAGGTGAGAAAACATACTTTAAAAAAATAATCAAATCAGATCAATATTTTTAGAAGCTGTTGACTGCAGACACAGATTTGTGTCTCATTACCATGAGAGAGGTAGTTCCTTTTACAAGCAATAAATACACACCATAACTTAGAGATCATTAAATATTAAACTCAAAGATTAATACTTGGTACAATTCATACTGGAATGAGAAGGCATTCTCAATCACAACCGCTAACATGCTTTGAGATTCAGAAGCTTTGATGAAGGTTGATCAGTTTTTGTTATTTAGTTCTATTTTTCTATAAGTTTAGAGTAATCTAAAAAAGCAATGACAAGTGACTGGCTGTTGCACAATACCATCTTTTTATACAATGTGAGAAATAAATGTGGTTCAAACACAATATACCAGTGAAAAAAGCATGCAGAACAACTAGCTTAATTGCTTTGTTATAGTAAGTATGTCAACCCATCTATGAAATTTTGAAGATATAAAAATTACCCCATTTGTCTCCAGCAAATGACCCATCTTCTTGCTGCAGGCTCTTTACATAGTCAACAATTTTATTTACATCAACAACATGGAGACTATCATATAGTGTAAGTATCTGCAAAATAGAAAGGACTCAAATCAATTACTAGAAGGGTTAATTTTCCCTGAATATATATAATCAGAACCCATGTATTCTTTTAATCCCCAGCCTCCCCAAAAGCCCAGAACTTGTCATTTTATTGACCACGAGTCCTGTGGCACTTTTAAAGACTAACAAATTTATCGCAAGAGCTTTCATAGGAGAAAAATCCCACTTTGTCAGACACTCACAACCTAAAAAGAGTGAGCACAGCAGTTTCCTCAGGTCTCAGAGTAATTCTAGAGCTAAAGTGTGATATTCATCAACTTTAGATTCAGATAATACATGCCAAGATTCATCATTGACCTGCGAAACTGCTGGCCCCATCTCTCCATACCAGACAGATCTACTTTATTTCTTCCTATTCAGGGATTTGAAATTACAACACATATTCCCTAGGAAATAATCTATGGTGCAAGTTTTTAATTGCCATTTAGATACATCTGGCCCCAATTTGTCAAGGACTATTTTACACTAACTTCAACCAGTTCTTATAACCATTTAAAGCTGGCCTGGGTATCATTTCTTGGCATAGTGCAGAAGAAACTTGACTCTACATAGCTAGACCTGTAATGGAGATATTCTCCAATTACTTTCACACACTCTGTTGTGCCAATTCCAGTGCTTCCTGTCAACTGTGGGTACAGGACCACACTCTCACTTTGAAAGAAGGCTCTGTGATACTAGCTGAATATGGCTAGGCAGGCATGCTGGGGAAAAAACTAAGGCAAATGTTGGCTTAGAAGGACAAGATGCACTTGTGTCGAAACTGTGTGCACGGAGTCCCAACATCACAAAAGGAAGTGTTTAATAGCTTACAATTCAAAAGTCTACATCATATCAATTTTTACTTCTGTTAAATCAGTATTGCTACACTAGTAAAAATTAAAACAGAAGCTACCCAACTTGAAGTTTCAATTAAGGCACTGCACACAAGGGGGAAAAGGGAAACATTAATTTCTAACTTTAAAGAAATTGGGCATATATATATATATCTCATTATACCTGTGCAGAATTTGCAAGCCTCTTATTTTCCCCAAAAGAGATTGATACAAATCAGGATAATTATTGTAGTCTTTTTAGAAATGTGCACACAAAGCCAAAAAACCCATGATCACTGCCTGAAGGTGACAAGCTGCTGTGCCTTATGCTTTCCAACTTGGTATGCTATACATGTCTGCAACGAACTTGTTAACGAATTCACAGAACTACATCTTCAAGTTTATCAATTTTTTTAATGAACGAATGATGCTGAAATAAAGCATTTCTGAAAAATTCAGTTCCTTAGTGGGATCTAGACATTCAATTAATTTATTAAGCCAAACAGCTGTTTTCACTTATGTTCAATACTTTGTTTTCTATTTATTTACCTGGACAGCACTAAGGGTGTATAAAAGGTGAGGATCATGGCCTATACTGGCACTTATTCCGCCACACTCATGTTGACACGATTTGATGAATGCAAGAATTTCTTCTTTGCTCATTCGTTGTAGCTGTCCCATGAGATCCATTACTGTCAGTCCCCAGTAGACACCACTCATCCTCAAGTATTCCGACATACAGTACTCCTAAGTAGTACAGAATTTTAGTTTTTAAAACAGACAGACATATAAACAAGTGAAGATTTTAATTTTTTGTCTAATACTACAATTCTGGAAATAAGACTAAGTTCTCTGAACTAGAGATATAGACATTACCAAATTCTCCCCAACACACCATAAAGCCATGTTGTTCTTTAGTCTAAATTGTTAACTTATGAAAGACTGGCCATCGTGTGCCAGAAATGCCCCACTGCCTTATATATTGGACAAACAGGACAGTCTCTGTGCAAAAGAATAAATGGACACAAATATGACATCGGAAATTGCAAAAACCAATAGGGGAACACTTCAATCTCTCTGCTCACTCCATTGACGACTTGCTAATAGTTGTGCTGAAATAGATGAATAACAAATCACAACTTCAAAGGGAAACTGCAGAACTCAAATTTATATGCAAATTTGACTCAGTTGCCTTGGGGTTAAACAGGGACTATGGATTTTTCTCTCATTACAACAAGTGATTTGACCTCACCTTCCTCTATGTCAGGGGTTGGCAACCTTTGCTGACCCCCGTGCCGGCCCCTCCTCCTCAACCCTCAGCTGGTGCTGATGGCCCACTCATGGAAAGCTGCCTCCTGGAGTGGCTCCTCTTGGCAGCGTGCCTGGGGACTCCTATCCCCAGGCACACCATGGAAAGAAGTTGCCTGGAGTCACTCCTTTTGGTGGCGGCACACCACAGAGAGGAGCCGCTCTGGGCGGCTTCTTTACACAGTATACCTGGGGCATAGACATGGCAGGGACCTCTGCACTGCAGCTGCCCCTGAAAGAAGCCACTTGGAGTGTCTTTTGGTGGTAGGAGTGGCAATTTTTGTGGTGCCACAGAGAATGCCGAGTGCCGCTCCAAATGGGCTTGTGTGCCACTGTTGGCACGTGTGCCGGGGGTTGCCTACCCCTGCTCTATGTGCTGTTCCCCAGTGTTTGAATCCTAACATCTATTTTGATTGGTTGTTACAGCCTGACCTGATCCTATGTCATACACTTCCCTGCACTTAATTTCTTCCCATTATGTAAATTTCTCATCTTCAAAGCATCTGAGTGGGATTTTCTCTCATGAAAGCTCATGCGATAAATAAATTTGTTAGTCTTTAAAAGTGCCACAGGACTCTTTTTTTGCCTAAGATACAGCAATTGATTCAATGAATTTCTGCCTTTTACTTAATTTTTCCATCTTAGGTAGCTGAGACATAAGGTCAAGTTACTTGCCCACTATTCAGCAAGACATCAGCTCAGCCAAGGCTCTGGTCCTTTGTTCAAATTACTAAACTAAATGGTCCCCTCAAAATAACAGTCTAACATTCAATTAATTATATAATTGCCATTTGCCAAAATTGAAGCAAAGCAACTTAGATGAGAAACAGGAAAAGAAAAACTCCTTTCTTGTGGCTTAAGGTATTGTTACAAACCCTTCTTACTTCAGCTGTACCTATGGTTTTCATTTTGTATTTGTAGTATACAATATTAATTTATAGTGTTTTCTCGCTACAGAGGACTAAGAAAGCGAGACCATACATATGGCATAAGAAAAAACAGATTTTACTCAGGGGTAACACACATAACTGGTGTTTCCCAGAAGAATTTTTCAGAATTTCTGGCTAACCTGAAATTTTGAAACACTAAAATTTCCCATGAACTGGAAATCCTGAGATTTGGCCAGACCTATCAGTGCATAGAAAAGATACTCAAATGGCAGAGAGTTAGAGATAGAAACTCTTCCACTTGGGGACAGATATTAATTCAGCACCAGGTTAGTGATGCTTTCCACAATATTTGCATAGCAGTATTTATTACCTTTTTTCTTTTTTAAAGACAGTTACATGGAATTGTATGTGGAAATTCAGAATGAAAGCCTGTCTCCAATGCCAAAACTCCCAGCGACTTCACTGGGGCCTGAACTTCACCCCTTAGTTAGGGATCTTGATCTCTCATGAGAGTAAACAAGCAATGTTCTGGGATCCATGTCAGTGACAGACATCTGTGGTCTTCTTTTCCCACAAAATACTATAAAGAAAGGAATGACCAACCAACAATATTTTGATAATAGTACTTTCATAAAACCAGTTAGAGTTGATTGACTAACGTTTCCTATTAGCAAGACAGAGGTATATGCTGCTGGCTATGAAAAATACCTGAAGAGGCAGAGGCACACTTGCCTTCTGTTATCTGAATTCCAACAGAAAGGTCCTGTGGGAACTTTAGATGCTTTTGAATATATGAACAGCAGCAGACAAAAGTGCTTCTTTTGTCGATGTTTGGCAGGGATAGTTGCAACTTTGTCTCACAGGTTCACATCTCTGCAATTATCTGTATCTTTTTCACTCTCAGACAAGATTACTGTAATACACTGAACTTGGAGCTACACCTAAGACAACATGGAAGTCTCCAAATAAAACGTGTTGCAAGTAGTATCCAGATTAAATCTAGTGATGTTGAGGTTTATAACAGTAGGTAGAAATGCAACTATGAGACATATGACCTCTTCCCAAACATTAAGTATCACCATCATATGAATTCACTCTATTAAGCAGAAGAGCACATTTCCCAGGTCTCAGAGTAATTCTAGAGCTAAAGTGGTGATCTTCAACTTTAGAGTCAGATAATACATGTTGAGTCTCATCACTGACCAAGGAAACCTATGATCTCCACCTCCCAGAACACAGATCCTTTTCCTTTATCCCTGTCCCCTTTGAAGTCGGAGACAAAAATATAACTTCCTAACTTACCACCTCCAACCTACCAGGGCAGGATGTGTTTAGATATATCACTATTATCAGAGTACTATCAGTAATGAAATAAGCAAACACCTACATAATCGTCTTTCTTTGCACCATAAGACGCTATGTAATCTGCATGTTTCTCCAAAAACAACGTGCTTGGCGCATCAGGTTTTATAACAACATCCTTTTGTGGCGTTCCCTTTAAAAAAAAAAAAAAAAAAGTTGCATTATCAATTTAAAGATACTTCAGAATCTTGTTTTTGAAAACCCATTATTGGCAGAGGCGGCCTTTGGCTATTGGGGCCCCCAGGCGAATGGCTAGAGGGGCCCCCAAAGGCCCACAGAGCCTGCCTATAGGCCCCAATGGCTCCCCCTCTATGGCCTCAGCCCCCCTCCGTTGCCCATGTTCCCACCCTCTGTCCACCTCAGCTCCTCACCACCAGTTCCAGCCCCTCCTGCTGCCAAACAAGGCAGATGCAGCTTTTGGGATAGGTGAAGCAGGCGATGGGGCCCCTTACTGCTTGGGGCCCAAGGCATGCGCTTGCTTTGCCTACCCCAAAAGCCGCCTCTGATTATTGGTTACAAATACAACAGGCCAGAGTGAACAATTAAGTTGTGTTATGCATCTGTAAAAACTGAGTATCTGGCAATACTTCCTTCCTCTTAAACAGACATCCTACCCTGCTTTATTCTTTCCCCAGATAAAATTTCCACTTTATTTCACACAGCAGAGTCTGAAAACAAAACTTTGGTAAGTTTACGTTTCCACCGGCCCAGGTGAATATTAGCTAAACTAGAAATGATTTAAAAGACCCTGGTTAACAGCCATCAACGTGAAGCGCTATAGTGAATAGATGCAGACGGCTCCATGTCACATGGCTGGGCCGCGGCCTACTGCTCCTCGTCGCACCGACTCCAGGGTCCCCAAGCTCGCTCAGTCGGTCCAACTCGAAACGCTGTCGGCTCCCAACGTCAGCCGGGGATCTCCCGTCACCTCCCGCCCCGGTCACATACCCGAGTCCCGCCGCAGCCCCCGCGCCCCAGGCCTGAGGGACGGACAGATACACACACACTCCTCCCGCCTAAACCGACCCCCCCCCCCGGGCGCGTTACTACAGGCCCAGCCTCTCCCGCCCCGCCAGGCTGGGCCCCGCTGGGCTGTCCGCACCGCGGGCATCGCCTGCTGCTTCCTGCGGCAAATAGGGTCAGAACCAAAACTGGATCGAGCTGAGCTCGCCAGGCCCAGCAGAAAAGGGCCGGGCCGGCGCCCCCACCCTGCCGGCGGCGAGGGGACAGGGCAAAGAGCCGCGCGGAGACGCACGCGGCAGCACCAGGCCACCCACCATGTTGCAGCGGCCGCTGCTTACGGAGGGGGTGGGGCCCTGAGGGAAAGGGCAGGGCAGACGGCGGCCCGCCAGCGGCCTCAAGACCCCGACATAGGTGTCCGCGGCGCTGCCTGTCTGCTCTCCAAACCCTCCTCGCCGGTCTCGCCTGGTTGCTAGCATGCGATGAGCTCCCGCGCACAAGAGGCACCGCGCGCTCCCCTCTGAACGGTGATGTAATGCGACCTGATTCTGCTTAGGAGTCCGCGCGCTGCCTGCCACACCACCAGGCCCAGGAAGACCCCGGCTGGCTGACCCCGCGCCGCCTGTTAGACCGAGGCCACGTGACGCCCATGGGCGCAATGGGGGCAGAGCAGGGAGAGGCCCCGCCCCGTTCCTCTGCACTCCATCCTGCTCCCGGCAAGCGGCAACTAGCCGCGGGTGCTGCTGACTGCTATGCTGAGAGGCTCGTGCTCCAGCGCGAGGAAACTGCTACGTCAGAAGCATCAGCTGACTCGCCCGAACTGCACCCACAGTTCGCTTTTGTCGAGGTCAAGCGACACGAGCACGACCCAGTGCCCGACTCAAAGCTGGGCCCAGCCTGCCCACTAAAGAGCGCCACCTAGCGGCCTGCTCCTCCAGCGCTCCGCCCGCCACCAGCGCTGCGGCTGAGTCAGGCTCAGGGGCAGTTCTTTTACTCCTGCCAGGACGGTGGGGAAGGGGAAGCAATTCTGGGCTTCTTTTACGGAATACAAATATTTTTAAAAACGAGAGTCCTGAGGCACTTTATAGACCAAGAGATTTTCTTTGGCATCAGCTTTCAGGGGCTATAACCCACTTCATCTGATGAAGTGTGTTATAGCCCACAAAAGCTGATGCCAAAGAAAATCTCTTGGTCGATAAGGTGCCACAGGACTCTCGTTGTTTTTGCTGTACACAGACTAACACGGCTACCCCTCTGCAAATATTTTTAGTTTTCAATCAGAGCTTTCATCACCTCCCTCTTATTTATAGCGTGTCTTGGCCTGCCGATCAGGCCAGGCCAACAACCAGCCCATTGAGATTTATTGCCCTAGGCTAGGGCAGCACAAGGACGTGAAAAAAGTGAACCAGATTAACTGCAAGGAGCAGTTTAAAGCGAATTCAAAGCCTGAAAGTTAATTCAGGGTTAGAGGAGGGTTGACTTTAAAGCACAATACTATACTTGATAATTCAGTGGATAGATGGATGTTAGTAAATGAGAATCACAGGTTCACCAACTCCTTTTCATATTACAGTTGTCAGTTCATATCCAACTCAAGGTGACCACCTGGACTTTGAACACAGTGTAAAACAATATAATCTTCCTTTGGTCCAGTGATAAGGTGCAGTCAAAGTGAGGCTCCTGTCCTGGCCAAACTGTTAAGACTGGGAACATCTTCCTTTCCTCTACAATTACAATTTAATTTTCCTGTTCCTTTACCTGTCTTCCTACCTAAGTTAAAAGTTGCATCAAGTCCCCATAGAAGAAATTCTCTGTGAGATCTTTATCTTCGATTTGGACTAACTGCGAGATAAAAATATGCATGTGACATTTTTTCACAAGTGAAGCTGAAAACCCAGTATAAATGTAAAAAGTAGAAGTGACACTTTAGAACAGCATAAGACACACAGCCTAATTGTCCTAGATTTTTATCATTTCTTTCAATAGGAGCAGAATCACAAAATGAAAATAATGTTCCTTGAAGTACATGTTTTTTCAAGAATAGATATCCGGTGCAGACTTCCTTCATGGAGGTTCCATAGCGGTTATGGTTCTGCTTTCATACTTGCACTTCTGTTTTACATGTTTCTTTCCCTCCAGCAAACCCTGTAGGTAGATTTTGCTAGTACTACCCCATAACAAAGTCTATGCCTCTTGGAGCCTTAAATATCTATTTCAGTAAAGGTAGGTGAAAATCTCCCACTACAAAGTGATTCACCCTGAACTAGGAAATACAACGGGGAGGAAAAAAATTGAAATGTGAATTTAATTCTCAGGAAAGACTTACAGTATTGGAAATGAAGTAGTATATGCTTACCTCCAGTGGCTGGATACTGACTGGTGTTCTAATAATGCCTGAGGTTTGTTAGACATATCCCCAAAACAGATACAAAGCACCGAAAGTAGCAGTGTAAGCTTCCCTCCTCAACCCCCATTAAAGCATCAATGATACATCAGAAAGGGTGAGAGGGCGAGTTAGTGCCTTTATGAGCAAGGTTTCCATGGCTATGTTATTCAACACATGGCTTCAACTGAGATGGTCCACTGCAGTGGCAGTCTATGACCTGGATAAAGACCAAATAGGAATTAAACTGATGATGATTAACTCATTCACAAAGACTAGATAATGCATTTTTTTGGTCAATTGCAAACTGGGCCTGAACATGTAACTTAAAAGTGGCAAGTTCAGTATCATATTACCAATCACTCCCCCAATGTTATAAAATTTCTATTGTAGTCTATTAGAAGCCAAGGCATTTAGCCCTCATTTAAAAAAAGTGAGTAGTGCACATCTGTTTCCTGAGATTAAGTATTTTTATTATAGTAATTCAGCACCATGACTAATAAACAACTTTTCAATAATTTATTATTAAAAATGACAGGAAAAACTTTGCATTATCATCATATTTAAATTTATGGGGTAATATTTATGTTTAATAGTGTTACTATAATAAAAAATATGGCACAATATCCTGTATGGTGCTTTTGAATGCCTTCAGTTCAAAGCGACAAAAATTCAAATCTGAAAGGTCACATTTCAGTTTTTTTGCAACAACAGTTAGCAAAACTACTATTTTGCATAGCACTAGTTCCCAAAAGTTGTTCATAGTATTTGTCCACAAAAAATAAGTCTTATTGCAGGAAGGAGAGAAAGAGAGAAGAGAATGAATATTTTCTTTTTAAAAGATCACAATATGATAGCTTTTTTTTTTTTTGATGCACAGCAGGTAAAAACATACTGCCAAGTGGACAGAATAAAAAAAATGTCATCAGCATTGATTTCAGATGAATAAAATGAAAGATGATGCATCATTAAATCAAATTACATATCCTTGTAAGCAAAAAATAATTTTTGCTCATACACTTATAAACAATATACAGGTAAAGTAAAATAAAATGGCAATTCTGCTGCTATAATATTTTCCTAGAATAATGCTTGTTTTGATTTGTCAGTACATGGTATTATGATTTAGCAGGGACCAAACACTCACCTATACTTAATTTTAAATATTCTGAAAGTGTAAGTTTCTAGAACTCATAAAACTATAAGTATACAGAAGAAATGGAAACCTACTGATTTGGAGACCATATGCAGCAGAACGTGATCTCTGAGGAATCAGAGTAATAACTTTTATATTAATGGCTTCAATATTTTTTCTTTACTTAAGTAAAGTCTGCTCCTATTGAATTCGATTATGAAACTACAATTTATTCCAACGTGTGCAACTTTGAACCCTTATAAAGTCAGATGCTACTAATATCCAAGGAAGTTTACAGCACTTTAGTCTTGATATGTATATCATGTCATCACAGACAATGAGATAATCCCTGAAGTTTTAGAGGACACTTGTATGCTTAAAAGTTAAAATATTTTATTTCAGACACAGAAGGTCTTTAAGGAGAAAAACGTACTACTGAAAAAACAACCCAATGCCATATTGAAGGCCAAAGATATGCTTTAGAAAATACCACTGGGAAAGAGGAAGAAAAAAGTAGAAAAGTAATGTTTAAGAAAGTACATAATACACAAATGTATGAAGGAAGGGTTCTTATAATTTTTCTTTTTTAAACTGCATTCAAGAAAGAGATTACAGCCTCCTTTTTTATTATGAGGCATCAACAGCCAACATCAATGCTTGATACCATTTCCAGAAATGTCCTTAACTTTTAAACCTGCCAATATGTTCACGTGCTATGATCAGCCTTTGGATCTGAGCTGTTCCTTCGTAGATCTGAAAAGAAGTATAATACTGGTCCATTATTGTACTCCATGGTTAGTTTTTAAAAGCTTCTTAAAAAATTAGCAATATCAGTTCCAATACAAGATGCAAAACATACAAACAGATTAAAAACTTTGATCCTGTCTGGGACAATGGTACAAAAAGATACAAGTAGAGTGAGGAGATAAAGGATTATTAAAAATGACAGAAACTGGAGCTGAACAATTACAACAGACTATTTGGAAGGAATTATTTACAACAGCCTAGAAAGACACTCCCTATCTCTTGGGTGTGATAGTTTAAATTAGATCAAGAGCATACTAAAAGAAATGGATGATGGTGGGTGGGAAAAACATCACATACAGGATGGGTTTAAGGCCAGATGGGACCATTAGATCATCTAGACTGATCTCACGTATCACAGGCCATTACAGTTCACCCCTGATCCGAGTCTCACAATGTTAGTTTAATGTTACTACAGCATTTCATTTCTCAGGAAACTATTGTGTCCCAAAAGACAAAAAGAGAAACCAAGGTACCACCAATGCTGGAGGAACCTAGACTAGCAAGGACTGATTAAGTGAGACATGTCCAGATGATCCCAGTAAGAGATCCACGCCCCCTGCTGCAGAAGAAAGTGACCCCCCCCCCCCATGTAAATTGGGCTTGTAAAATTTGGTTTTAAACAATGAAGGGGGAAAAGGAGACATATTAAAAGCTTCTCAAGTTATGTAAAGCAGTGTGTACTTGTTTTCTATACCCAAAACTTGCATGGTCAAGTCCCCTTTACTTTCTTAACTTCTTTTCAGGGGCATGCACAAGGGGGAACAAAGCAGGGTCAATGCTCCCCCCCCTCTCCCCCCACCCTTCCCCCAGTAAGTGGATGGGGGCACAGAACTCTACTGGTCCCAGGGCAGATGCTGACAGCTCCTCTGACCACTGGAAGCCAGCCAGTTCCACTGAGGCCATAGTGAACACAGAACATGCCCCTCCAAAAGCAGTCAAATTTTTATTCCTCTGCACATCTCTGCTTCTTTTGTTGTTTCTCTCTCCATTTGCTCATGTTTGCAATCCACCACCCCCTGGTAATCCTGTGTTCTTTCATCTGTCAGCCCACATTTTTGTATCTTTTCTGGCACTGAGTTCTCTCCCTCTTTTTCTCATGTTGCTCATACCACCCCTCTGTTCTATTCGGTATGCTGGCAACAAAACAACACATTTACTATGAAGCTCTTGCTTGGACAGAGGTCAGGATTTTGGTCTTTATCCTTTCTGCCAGTGCACAAAAATAGAGTGACATTGTGGGAGACTGGAATTATGGTTCAGTGGTTAAAGCACAGGACTGAATTTTCAGTTCCTAGCTCTTCTAAAGACCTGCACAGATTTGAAGACTTGGTCAAGGGCACACATCCTCAGTTTCTCCATCTGCATAATAGGCTTAATTATCTATACCACCAGGTGTTTCAAGATTCTCAGAAGGAAGGCAGTATATAATTGCAAAACATCTGAGCAACATGAGACCTACAAGTCTTACAACACAAGACCTACAAGGAATCAGAAGAAAGTTCAGTTTAACATCCCATTTTTTTATTCCCAATGTCTACTGTCATTATATATGTGGTAAAGCTATGTATATGTGAAACAAACAGATTCCTGTGGTATATTTGGTATATCTAGACTTTAGTAAGGTTTTTGATACAGTTTCACACCACCTTCTCATTAACAAACTAGGGAAGTACAATCTGGATAGAGCTGCTATAAGATGGGGGCAAAATTGGTTGGATAACTGCTCCCAGAGAGCAGTCAACAATTCACAGTCATGCTAGAAGGGCCTAACGTGTGGGGTACTTCAGGGATTGGTTCTGTTCAATATGTTCAGCAGTGGTTTAGATGAGAGCATAGAGTACATTTATAAAGTTTGCCGATTATACCAATCTGGGAGTGGTTGCAAGTGCTTTGGAGGATAGGATCACAATTCAAAATGATTTGGACAAACTGGTGAAATGGTCTGAGGCAAACAGAATGAAATTCAATAAAGACAAGTGCAGAGTACTCCACTTAGGAAAGAACAATCCATTGCACACATACAAAATGGACAATGACTGCCTAGGAAGGAATACTGCAGAAAGGGATCTGGCGTCATAGTGGACCACAAGCTAAATATGAGTCAATAGTGTAATGTTGTTGCAAAAAAAGCAAACTATTCTGGGATATATTAAAAGGAGTATTGTAAGTAAGGCACAAGAAGTAATTATTCCTCTCTGCTCTGCCCTGATTAGGCCTCAACTGAAGTAGTGCGTCCAGTTCTGGGTGCCTCATTTCAGCAAAGATGTGGACTAATTGGAGAATGTCCAAAGAAGAGCAACATGAATGATTAAAGGTCTGGAACACTTGACTTATGAGGGAAGATTGAAAGAGCTGGGTTTGTTTAGTCTGGAAAAGAGGAGACTAAGAGGGGACATGATAACAGTTTTCAAGTACCTAAAAGGCTGTCACGAGGAGGAGGGAGAAAAATTGTTCTCCTTAACCACCGAAGATAGGATAAGAAGCAATGGGCTTAAATTATGGCAAGGGAGGTTTAGGTTGGACATTGGGAAAAAATTCCTAACTGTCAGGGTGATTAATAACTGGAATAAAGTTGCCTAGGAAGGTTGTGGAATCTCCATCATTGGAAGTTTTTAAGAGCAGGTTAGACAAGCACCTGTCAGGGATGGTTTAAGAGGGTACTTGGTCCTGCCATGAGTGCAGGGGACTGAATTTGATGATCTCTCATGGTCCCTTCCAGATCCTATGATTAAATAATGACCTTGACCCTCTCCATGATTTCCCACATCTGAGAAAATTTTAAATCAATATTTTTTTAAAAAAAAATCTTAAACATAAGCAGCAACATTATCGTAATTATAAACAGATTAATCATAACCAGTAAGTTTGAGAAGATGAATGTAGAAAAGTTAGAGACCTACTCAATTTTTTTTTTCTAAATAAAAATCTTTTTTTTTTTTTTTTTGAGTCCCAAAGAAAATTGGTAACAAAATCAATTACAATAAATCCAAATCCCTAGGAGGAATAAATAATTTAAAAAAACCCTTACAAACCAAATACAGAACTAAAAGACTAGACATTTTAAACTACGAACAGTTACTTACTGCAACTGTGGATTTTTGAGACATGTATTCCACTTAGGTATGTGTGCATACCAGAACTGCAGAATTTTGCCTAATAGTACCTATAGAGGGATGGCACTTTTTGCCTCATGGCTATAGTCCCTTCTTGGGCTAAATGAGGTGCCACCTCAAGTCCCCTCACTTTCTTGCACAGAATGTCCAGAGACTAGATGACTACGCAGAAGGAACAGAAGGTGGGCCATGGAATACAAATCTACAGCACATCTCAAAGAACCAGTTCTAGTAAGAAACTGTTTCTAGTTCTTTAAAAAGAATGCACCTGGGTATTCTACTTAGGTGGCTCACAAGCAGTTCCCACGGTGGGCAGGACTCAAATATTATTTAGCAGTCAGTTTTAAAAGCAAGCAACCATTAGCTCATTTCATAGGCATAATGCAATCCCCTGTAGTAATATTTTAGTTTTTTGTTTTACTTACTTGATAGATTTTGGCATCTCTCATTAGTTTTTCTACTGGATATTCACAATTAAATCCATTTCCTCCAAAAATTTGGACTGCATCTGTAGCTAGTTGGTTTGCAATGTCACCAGCAAATGCCTTTGCAATGGATGCAAAGTAAGTATTTCTGTGACCAGCATCAACCTCCCAAGCAGCCCTTTGGTAAGCCAGCCTAGCTAGTTCCACTTTCATTGCCATTTCAGCCAGTAGGAAGGACACGGCTTGGTGCTATGATTGTTAAAATAAAAGCAAGTTAATATAGAGTAGTTGTATTCTACAGGGAATTCAAAAGAAACATAATTTCTTTAATATTATGGGTAAACCAGCACATGAAATTAATTCTGTTAGAGATATGCTATGGGATGGGAATGGCAGAATTGTACACCTTATAACTTGAGGCACGGTTCCAAGCCATTACTAATTAAAACCTACTTAATCACAAAATTGAGCTTTGAATTGCACTGTTTAGCTACATTATTAACAGGCTCTGTATTACAGCCTATTCATGTTTTTTTTAAACTGTTTGATAATCTCTTTGTTCACCAATCTCTCTTGCTGCTAACTGTATTTATATTGTGTATCCTGTTTTACATCAAAATGAAAAGTTGGTATAAAGTCTTCTCTTGCTTACAGTTCCCTACCCAATATGACGTATGTGATTGACACAATTCAACTCCCATCATACTGCTTTCAAATAACCAACCATTTACCAACTCATTCTTTAAAAGACCCTGGAGTTAATACCTGGCTCGCATTATTAAGGGTTTTCTATAACTTTGCTTTCACATTTAAAAAAAGCAGAGAATACTATAAGGTAGTCCTCTGAAAACAGAATATTTTAACAGCACACATACTATGAAGCTGTGGTTTGTAACTTTTTGCTTAACTTACCTCTACAATTGGTTTTCCAAAGGTTTTTCTCTCCAGAGCATACCTAGTAGCTTCATCTAATGCTCTCTGGGCCAGCCCAACAGCACCTGCTGCTACCTGTAGTGTTCAAATACAGGACATAATAAAAATCAGAATTTTCCACTTCTACATTTTCTTTTAAAGGCACTTTGTTTCTGCTACTTACTGGTGGTCTGGTTTTATCAAAAGCTCCCATAGCAATTTTAAAGCCAGCTCCCTCAGCGGTTAGAACATTTTCTTTGGGCACTCTCACATCCTCAAAGACAATACCTCTTGTATCTGAGCAGCGCTGACCCATGTTCATTTCCTGAAAAGGAAGTTTACAGTTGTATAATTGGAACTGAATACTTCCATGGCATAATAGGTTTTCTAAATTTTGATTTACGTGAAAAGAAATGAAAACAGATTTTTTGTCAACCAAGTTTTTAAAGCTAAACAGACCAGATGCACCCACAGAACGCACTCACATATGCATATTGGATAATTCCACACACAAATGCCTATTTGCTTTGCAATTAACCAGTGTGTATTTTTGCCCTTTTGTTTAAAAACACAATTTATAAAACAAAGGCAGATTAATATTTTCTTCTCAAGAGATGGCTAAACAGTCTGATAGAACTGCAATTGGTGGTTTTAACTGTGAAGAGTTGTTTCTGGTTGAGAAACAAGCAGACAAAAACAATTTCTTTACTTGTGCTAAAAGTTAACTTAAGATAATGAGTTTTTTAAAATAATTTTCTTTTCCTTATTTTCATTTCTCTAGGCATGAAGAAAATTGCTAATTTCAACTTCTGCTTACAAACATTTTTGTTCCAAGCATTTTAAAAGAAATTATTCCTTCAGAAAAAGAGTCTATTGAAATGCTACAAAATCAAAAATATTTCTAGTGAAGTTTATTTTGTACAAGGTTGTTCAAATTTTGAACTTATTTAAAAGAATTCAAAAATATAAATTTCAGATCTAAGTTAAGATGAAAGTACTTTTGATTTCCCCCCAAGAAATAGAGCAATCAACCAACAAGTATTTAAGATACTGTTCCACAATTTAAAGCAACAAATTTCATCTGCAACATGGCCCCCATCTACTGCACCATCGTTGCTGGTGCTGTTCAAGTGAGAGAACACCCATGATGGGGAGTCAGGAAAGTAAGGGAGACATATATTCCTCTTTTAATTAAATGGACATTTCAAGTTGCCAATCAAATTGGCAAAATGATTTCGGATACCACACTGACCGACAAATCATCCCTTCATTTTCTTGACTGTTTTTGTGGGTATGTAATCACTTTTTTTCTTTTCGTTGCTGCTTTGTAAACACCCACACAAACAGGGTAGAGACAGGCTATACAGAAGAATCAATCAAACTGACTGTACATGAAGTCATGTCAAATGCACCTAGTGAAATATAGAGGAAAAATAACTTCTAATTTTCAATAGTTAGGTAACTATTACGTAAAATCTTTGCAAACAGAACTCAAGGTGTGGGGTTTTACAGATAAGCGTCTCCTTATGCCCACTCATGATGCTTCCCTGCAGACACTTTCAGATCTGCAGTCAAAACAAAGACCTTTGATTGCAGGAAAAAGGTCTTAGATGCGCGCACATTCTGGTTTCACATATTCTTTATGTACAGTGAGGTAATTCCATGGTTTGGTGTGGTTTTTTTTTTTGTTTTTACAGACATACACCAGTTTTAACAAGATCAAATCAGGCCTTTTATTTTACCCCCCCTGGTAACTAAGCCTCAAGTTGACTTGAAATAAACCCCTGATACTAATATGATAGACCTAGTAAGTCATCACTAGTATTTCACACATCTTTAAACAAGCCACAATATAGAAATAGCAATGAGTACAAGTAACTTTCTTATATTAGGTAGTTATGTTGCGTACCTCGTATGTTAAAAAGCATTTAATTAATAGTACTTTCTTTAACAACATTGATTCATTGCATTACTGTTTTTTGGGCAGAGAATTGCCAGTTCCTAGTACCTCCACCAACATTCTTATCAATATCTATACATATACACTCCACCTTTCTTCCAATTTGGATTCCAGGGCTGTCTGCTTCTACAATGAATCCAGTAAAGGCTTTGCTGGCAGGAGCTTTCAGATCAGGATTGGAACGAGCTAACAAAAAATACCTAGTATAAACACACAGTAACTTGAGTCACTCAAACCTGTCCTCAGGATTAAGAAATAAAGAGATATAAGTTTTTTAAAGGTAGATACTAACTAACATATAACAGATACTAAAAAGGAGGCATTATATTCTTCTGGTAGATGGCATGACAAAAAGGCAGCCTGCTTTAAATTGGAAACATTTCTACTGAGGTACTTCCAGTACACCCACCACTGTGATAAGTGCCAACAAAATTACAAAAGACAAAGAACAGAGGATCTTTTCTTCATATTGTAATGTGAATTTTTATTATATTAATTTTTTTTAGGAATACTATGAAAAAAAGCTATTGCAGAGCTGGGTCATTTCACAGAATGTCAATGGTTAGAGAAGCAGGTAATTGTGGGCAATCCTTTAGAACTACCACATGATCCCAAGAAAGGGATTAGGTCTAGGTCTAAATTGCAACTCATTTCTAAAATAAAAGGGTAACAATTTGATGTCATCCCAATAGTATTCACTGATTACAAAAGACAATTGCTAAATCTATTAGATGATTCATCCTTAAAGATCTTGAGGGAATACATGTTCTAGAACAAGGTTGTCCAACCTGAGGCCCGCAGGCTGGCCATGGGCTTTCATCCGGCCCACGGAGTGCTGCCACAGGAGCCTGGGAGCTGGGATGGTCAGGGCCCTTTTAAATCTCCTGCCCTGCTTACAGCTGCAGGGGTGGAGCAGCCTGGCCAGAAAGCTGCCCTCAGGGGGCTTGACTCAGCCCCTTTCAGGTGAGAAGGGGGCCAGGGAAGCCCAGAGGCGTATGGCCATGGAAGGGGAGCTCCAAGCCACCAGGAAAAGGGAAGGGTGGGGGAGAGGAGAGGAGCCTGTGCGAGGGGAGAGGATACACCACCCACGGGGACAGGGAAGGAAGGAAGGGGATTGGGGAGAGCCCACGAAGGGAAAGGGAAGAGGGGGTGGAGGAGAAGAGCTGCTGCACTTGGGGACAGGGAAGGCAGGGTTGAGGGAGTTGGAGAGAGGAGCCTGTCCAGAGAAAGGGAAGGGAAGGGGAAAGGAGGCCATGCAGGGTCAGGTAAGGGAGGAGAGTAGGGGAAAAGGAGCCACTGTGCGTGGGGACAGGGAAAAGGGGCTGGGGAGAGGAGCCTGGCTGGAGAAAAGGAAGGGAGGGGGGGAGGAGCAGAGCAAGCAGAAAGAAAGGAGAGGAGCCCACGCAGCATGTCATGGTACAGAAGGGGTTGGGGAGCTGATGAAGCCGGGGAAGGGGAAGTGGTCAGGGAGCCCAAACAGCACAGGCCAGGAATGGGGTTGGGAGCTGGGGAAGAGAGCCCGTTGGGCAAGGGGAAGAGAGCCCACACAGCATAGGGCCAGGGAGGGGTCGGGTAGCCCACAGGGAAGGGAAGCCTGTACTGCATGGGCTGGTGAAGGAGTTGGGGAGCCCAGGAGGTCACCACTAGGCTGCACTGCCTCCTTCCCTTTCCCTACCCCTACCACACTCCCTTGCCACACCTCCTCTGCCCTCACCTGCTATGCTCCCCACACTCCCCCTTGCCATCTCACATGGCTACCCCTGACCTCCTTTCACCTGCCATGCTCCACTGGCTCCCCACCCCACCCTCTCTTGTCAGCTTGGCCCTGCCCTGCCCCTATGCTTTCTCCTGTAACCACACACATACTCCCCATGCCCTCCCTTGCCTTGCCACACTCTCCTGCCACCTGTACACACTGACGCTTCCTGAAAGAAAATGAAACTTTACAAGTTTTCACAAAATGTGGTTTCATTAACAAGTGAAGATTTGTTGTGTACAGTTGTACAGTGACACATATAACAGTTACTGTAGGAAAGATGGATATTATTTGAGAATTGTATTTAGGTATGAAATGTAAGTTTCTGGTTTTACAAAACCAAAGTGAATTTGTAAACCAGTGTTTGGTTTTTTGACTGTTTACATTTTATTAATAGCAAGATCAATATCTATTATGCCTTATCTAATCAAAATTTATTCACCGGCCCTCCAAGTGAAAGAAGAATTACTATATAGCTGCTCATCCAAAAAGATGGGACACTCCTGTTCTAGAATATCCAAAGTTGTGTGTAGAACAGAGGTACAGATATTGTGACCTTTTCTCATGGATTTGGCAAACACTTCCAGCTTGAACCATTAAGTGGATTTCTCTGAAGCAGGTTGTATTGGATATTAAATAGGACAAGATAAGAGAAGAGAACTGTACTTTTTTAAAATGTTTTTTTCAGAGTCTAACACAACATTTGGACATGGGGATAGCTGGAAAAGTATTCACTTTAAGACATCGCACAAATATAGCTTTTTTTTATAATCATCTATGTGGAAAGTGATAAGTGTCATCTAGCCATGAATGTGGCTAGAAGAAGGAACTAATCTCAAAGACCATGTATATAATCAATGCAATGTAATAAATAATAAGACAAATGCTTATGAGTACTGTGAAAGTTAGTCATCCACTGTACTTTTCCTCCTTGTGGGGCACTAACATGGGTAATGTTAAGGGCAAAAGTCTGTACTGACACATTGATCACAGTTCAACGCATAATGAAATGAACAAGAAGATTTAGAAGAGGGATCATAAAAGAGAGCCTAATACCTGTCGTAGCTGGAGGAAACTTTCAGTTATATGTAAAACATGGTGAAGGGTTGAACACAAAGTAATTGAAACGGTTAACCACCTTAATAAGTAATTAACATACCAGTTAGCTTTACCACCATTGGTGATCCACATCTTTTGACCATTAATGACATATTCATCTCCTTTCTTCTCAGCTCTCGTTTTTATACCAGCCACATCAGAGCCTGCTCCAGGTTCTGTTACACAGTAGGCCTAAAATGGAGGGGGGCGGAAAGCCAGGCACAGAAGAACAAGTCACTTCATTTAAAGAAGGGGACTGTAGAGAGACTATCACACTGTGTAGGTAACAAACTATTACTTATAATGGTCTTGATTTTTTCATCTCATTCAGTGTGTTTCCATAAATGAGTTAAAAGAAGCCTCAGCAAAAAAGTAGATAAAAAGCAAAATGTTTAATAGGTTTAAACTTCTAGAGTGATTTACTAAACAATATTGAACAGTTTGACAAGACATACTGTGCTGTATACTTTTTGAAATAATAGGAAAGTAGTAAGTGAAGTGGGTAGCAAATCAATTTTTTTTTTAAGCCTCCCATGTTATCTTTATATCCCTAATGCATCACAATGTAAAAACTGTTTCAATAATTCAGTCTATGTATAGCAATAGTGCCTTATGGGGGGATTGAATGGCTCATAAAATTGTTAACAGGCAACAAAACACATCACTTTTAAGATGCTATTCTGTATAAAAAAAAATGGTGGTCTCAATCCAGTGACGTAGGCCACTCTGCACTAGTAAAAATGGCACCTTGTTGGCAGAAAAATACGTGGATTAAAAGGCCTGAGCTTCCTTCTCATCTCTAGGATATGCTTATGTCACACTACTGATGTAACACAGGAAAGTTTATGAAACAGCCTGTGCTACAGCAGATAGAAATTTAGACCTTAGTACCAGTATACTTTTGGATGATGAAAGTTCCTTATTTGATACAGAGGAAAACACCAGTGTGTCAGAGTGTAAAACTGAGTCAAATGTTTGGACTTAATCCAGTAATTCTCCTAAGAACAAAAACAATAATTCTATGATTATCACAGGGTCCGGGATACAATCCAGACTAGTGAGGAGTTGAGTCACTGCCTGCCCAGCAACGCTTGGTGCCTCAAATGCTTTACTATTGTCACTCCATGCCTGGACGTTTACAATCAGCAACAAGCATGCAGATCATATCCTAAGCGCCTGTGTATGTGTGCAGCTCTAGTCCTGTAGGTCCGACCCCAGCACCCTGCCTGCAACACACCAGTAATGGCTTTCTACCAGTCACACTTGCAGGGTGAGTCCGACACACATCCAGTCACATTTTTTCCTTAAACTGTGTGCTCTAATGTTCAGCCCTCTCTTGGACAGTTCAGAGAAATAATGTATGTTTGTTCCTCAAAGGACACAGAAGCACATAACATCTTATTAACTGAACTGGGGTAAATACACCTTCTTTTTAAACATAGCATTGAGTTGGTTTACAATAAACATAAAACAAATTTATTTACCATACAACATAGGATGTCTAGTTTATATTTAAATACCTATTAGGGTTAAGTGAATATCCCTTTGTATTTTCTTCAAAAGAAAGCAAAATAAGATACTCTGGGCCATTAGTATTTAACAAAGTGGCAGCTATACTTACACACATTAGCGGTTCCTCAGTCAATCTCCCCAAATATTTCTTTTGTTGTTGGTCATTTCCAGCAATGATGACGGGCATTTGCTACAAGAGAAATTTAATATTTTAAAATAGTGCACCGCATTCTATAGAAGCTAATAAAAATAGTAGGAAAAAAAATAAGACTTACTCCCAAGGAATTAGCTTCAATAGCAGTTTGAACCCCTGTACATCCATAAGCTAACTCTTCTGTAATAAGGCAAGCTTCAAAAGTGCCAAGGCCAAGGCCACCTACAATAAAATAGTTCATTTACCAAATGTAGTTTACAATCAAAGCATTCAACGATTTTTATATAGATAAATTCAAGGAAATCCAAAAAATATATCCCCTTTGATATATCCATGCTTATTACATTTGAATAATCAATTCCTCTTTCATGAGAATTTAGAGTTTTGCCAAGTAAGTGTAGAAATGCTGAAAAGCTGGCAGTGTGGACTTCTACAAGGTGCAGAAATTACTGTAGGTTTATAGGAGCAACAAAAGGGAAATCAGTGGGGGAAACTGTTCAACATCTTAGATTTCTATACCCAAATGCAAGGAGTACGGGGAACAAACAGTAAGAACTGAAGATACTAGTATAAGCTAAATTATGACTCAACTGGCATCAGAGATAACTTGGTGGGAGAAGTCTAATGACTGGAATATTGATATAGAGGGGTACAGGTAATTCAGGAAGGCCAGATATGGAAAAAAAGGGAGGTGGTGTTGCATTACACATTTAGGATATACACATGTATTTTAAGATCCAGGAAGAGGTAAGAGGCAGACGAATTGAAAGTCTCTGGATAAAGATAAAAGGGAAAAAATAAGTTATGTAGGGGTTTATTATAGATCAACAAATCAGGAAGAGGAGATGGAGAAGGCATTTTCTAAAACAAACAGAAATATCCAAAACACAAAACTTATTAGTAACAGGGAACCTGAACTTCCTATACATCTGTTGGAAAAGTAATATGGCAAAATACAATTTCCAGTAAGTTCTTGGAATGTATTGGGGACAATGTTATGCTCCAGAAAATGAAGGAAGTAACTAGGAGGACAAGCATTTTAGACTTGAAGGAGAAATTTGTTGTGGATCTGAAGGTGGAAGGCAAATCAGGTGAAAGTGATCATGAAATAATACATTTACTGATTCTAAGGAAAGGAAGGAGTGAGAGCAGGAGAATAAGACAACCAACTTCAAAAAAAAAAAAAAAAAAGTAGACAAACTCAGGGAACAGGAGGTAAGGTCTCATGAGAAGAAAACGTAAGGGATGAAGTAGTTCAGGAAAGCTGGCAGCTTCTCAAGGAGACAATATTAAAAGGTACAACAGCAAACTATTTTGATACAATTCTTCCTGTCCTTCCTTTGCAAGAGGCCAATATGGCTCTATCAGGAGTTCTACAAATTACCTGAAAATCACAAATAAATTCTACAAAAAGTAGAAAGGACATAAGGAGTACAAAAGAACAGCACAAGCATGAATGGACAAAATCAGAAAGACTAAGGCATAAAATGAGTTACACATAGCAAGGGACAAGGGACATAAATGGCAATAAGAAGAGGTTGTTCCTTAAATACAATAGGAGCCAGGAAAAGACTAAAAAAAAGTGCAGCTCCTCTAATTAACTGGAAAGGCAAGCTAAAAACTTTCTAGTTAGAATGGTTATTAACCTCTAGTATAGGCTTTCAAGAGAGGTTATAGAATTCCCATCATTGGAGGTTTTTAAGAACAGGTTGTTACAAACATCTGCCAGGGATGTCTAAGTTTCCTGCCTCAGCACAGGGGGTTGGACTTGATGACTTTGCAAGGTCCCTTTCAGCTGTGATTCTGAAACAATGCTCTATGGTTTTTCCAATAGAAACCGCCTGCTGCCATTATGTTAATGAATGCTATTGTATTTGTGCATTTTATCATTTAATATCTAGGAACTTTTAATCATTCACTGAACAAGTCAGCCTATCTCCTGAATATACCTGTTGTTATTCCTTTATGTCTTCAAATTAGGAATAGTTTATTTAGTACCAATGCCATAACATTACCTTGGGTTTTTTTTTTGTTTTTAAGTACTCTATAGCATTCTTCATTTGTCTTATTTTATAAGCTTCACCAGGGGAGGGGATTGTCCATGATAAACAGGGTCCTATGTATTCTAACTTAATAAACTAATCTATTTGTATAACCTAACACTAATCTAAAGAAGCACTTGCAGATGCAAAAGAGAACTAAGTATTCCAGTGACCATCAGAGGAGGTAAGAAGGAACTGAAGCAGCAGCAGGTTGGCAAGGCCCTATATAAAGGGCCATGGGGCCGTGACTCCCGGGTGCACTAGAGCCGACTCTACAGATACTACTAAGGGAAAAACCTTTCAGCAATGGTGCACGCAGCATACACACACACCTATTTGAAATCCACGTGAGCAAGCACTTGAAGAAAGCTGCTTACTTACCACAACTTTCCGGTATATGTGTATTCATCAGACCAAGTTCCCATGCCCGTTTTATAAGGGGGACAGGATACTGAAAACGAAAGAAAAGGACAAGTATTTATTCATCCAGTTATTCAGGTAATCTCTGAATAGCTGGAAAATATTGAGTATCCACTTCTATTTTCCCATGAAAATATGGCAAGCCTACCTCTCCAGTCTTGTCATATTGTGCAGCAACAGGGATGATTTCCTCTCTAGCAAATTTACGTGCAGTAGCTTGAAACTCCTTTTGTTCATCACTGAGCTCTAGAAAACAAAACATGTTAGTTACAAATTCTGCACAGTTAGTCTTGCTGCTTGTCAGAATTATTGATCTGCCCCATAATCCTCAGTTGCCTTCTCAGGTTCAAGAAGGCTTGACGTTCTCCCCCTAAGAGCACGAATCTCCATGTACAATACACTCATAGCTCGCTGATACAGTAATCTGAAGAACACTGAAAAAGTCAATGAGTGTCTGATGCTTCCTAGGGATACACAAGGTTTGAAGCACCATTCCCTCACCTGCCCTTCTTTTCTTTGGGCACTGCCCAAACAACTACTAAATATTTATTGAGAGTGCATCTACACACAGTAAAATCAAGCATATTAGTTCAAGCAACATTTAATAACTGACAGAAAAGCCCTGTGCAATGCATGAGGGGACCAGGCTTGCTAATGGATAAAGCCTGCAAGTATGTGCCTGTATCTTCTAACTGGCCACAGCAGCAAAGGGGGGAATCATGAAGGATCTACCTGCAGTCATTAGCAGCACTCTGATCATTCCACTTCTAAAGCTATCGAGCTTTACCCAGAGATGATATGGAAGGTTAAAACTTGGGAGCTGGAACATTGGCTCTGCCATCTACTATGTGCCCTGGGGTTCCTTAGAAGAACTGTCCAAATGGGGTGCCTTGGGCTACGACAGTGTTACAGGGGCTTAAATACATCTTTAAACAAGGGTAGATGTGGCATGTCTTGCATTGTAAGTACAAATTCTGCAAGGCAACTTGTCACTGATATCAGGAAGGGTGATTGATGTTAGCTAGAATGAGCAGCAAGGCCAGGTTAGGTGGTCTCACGGTACAAGTTATTATATATCTGGTTTCATTCAGCTTAATATCTACTAGTCCTGTGTGAAAAGAGCTGAGCCACATTGCCTGGGCTATTCCGTAGCCAAGTATTACTCCCAAACACAGAATTTTTTAGTGAGGTATAATGCAGCCATGTTCTCATATTCCCTACATACTCTCCTTTGGCACTAGAAACCAAAGCTCCAATGAGTAGATCCTGCCAGCATGGACTCTCAAGTGATCTCAGGGAACCAAATACTCAACAGGTCCAGCTCGGTTGAAATGTTAATAATGCAGGAGAAATTGGGTATTTTCAAATCAGTATATTCCATACATTTCCAAACATCTAGCTACCACCTCTCCAATAACAACATTTCAATTATAATTATATGCTCATATCAGGATGAACTCATACATCTACTAGATGACTTCAATTTATTATGCCAATAGATTACAAAGTTTGATAACCACTAGACAGGTAAGTTGAAAATTTAAGATGGTTATACTATTACAGGAAATCCTTGTGGAACCATTTTCACCTAAAGTCAAAAAATTCCTCTGTTTAAAGAGTTCATATGAATCTGACACTTCAAAAAGACAAATTACAAGTTCAAAACATTGTCAGGCTCAAACCATTACTATATCTTTCTCATTACTAATGAAAACTACACATAAAAAGATGCAGAGAATCACACTTCAGTTTCAAGTTAGTTATGGAAAGTGGCCTGACCAGACTTTTGAAAATCTAAATTGCTATATCTTAAGTTACATCTAAACCACATTCTTTCAAATAGAATAGTTTTCATCCTCCTTTTGGACTATTTGGGTTCCAAACAAAAGCAATTTGAGCTCGTTATTCAAGGACAAGAAATATTCTACCACTGAAGAGCTCCAAAAGAAGTTATAAAGTTGTTGGGTTTGTTTTGGTTTTGTTTTTAAAATTTAAATCAAACTACACACTCACAGAGCTTTTCTAACCTATAAATACAGCAATTATGGCTCTTAAAAGTAATTCTTTAAAAGAATGATGTAGGTAAATGACAACAGAATAGGGCTTTCAAATGAAAGTGTTTTCTCAACCTGAACTGTAGCATCACCCTGCACTGCAATAATATGGAAGACATTCCTGACCTGTGAAGGGCAGTTACTTTCTTCAGGTTGTAACAAATTTTAGATATAAACTACTTCACAACATTTCTTTACAACTACAGAATACTTACGAAAACTATAGCCAGCTCCAGGTTTGATTGTATGTGAAGCTTCGGCAGCTTGAATAGACTGTGATCTCCAGCCGCACTGAGAAAAGCCTCGAAGCACCTGTTTGAAATAAAAGAATGAGATTTAATGTGCCACAATTCAAAGTTTCTTGGAGTCTTAAGAACTACCAGACTGGCACTAGTGAACCTTATTACATATTAAAATTTAATACAGACATGCAGTCATCTCTCTAAAGAAATAATGCACTAAGTGTTGCAAAATAATTGGCTACCTTAGGTCCTGATCGTGCAATATGTAGCACAACGGAGACTGCTTGTCTACAGGAAACCCAGACATCAGTAGGGCTGTTTGGGTAAAGCAGTCCACCTATACATTACATGTTGCAGGATGAGGGCATTGAAAAAAGAAAAAAAGTGTAATCTAAGCATTGACCTTTTTTTCCCCCTTTTAAATGCATCTTTTACACGTATTGACAACCTTAACAGCAATGTAATAATATTCTGCCCAGAAATCAACATTTGCCAGTATATGTTGTTTGGAAAAATGTCAATCTGAAAAATTCATGGAGCATGCATTATTTTCTCTCTCCCCACCCCTTTCTTTTTGTTAATGAACTGCTGCCCCAGCTGATTAGTGATCTGATCACTTTGTTCCACAACTTTGTGATGCTGCAGAAAATATGGAGTTTGCTCTCTCTCGTGTTGATCATTAACTTTTTCTTCTGTGTTTCTTATATTCTTTGCTGCTTTTTCAGGTGATGTAAGCTATATTGTTTATTTATATTTTAAGGCATGCTGTGAACAGAAGTAGAGTACTTAACCATAACAAGATTCAATTATGCAATTTGTGTTTAAGATTGATGAGACAGGTCCAACATTTCTCCAAAAAAGAAATACACAGATTTTTCCAGGGGGTCTTTTGAGGGGGGAAGGGGAGATGAGAAGTGATAGAAAAAAAGCAGCAATGAACTGAATCAAATGAAGTATGCACAGTGTAAATCAATTTGATAAGTCCAGCAAAGTAAGTGTGAGCTCGTCCTCAATTTTGTAGTCTAGTGTTCAGACTCTGTATAAAAGTCAACAGAACAAAACTTTTAAAGAACATATTTTGCAAATAGAATTAAATTCACTGAACATTCCTTTGACAATACATTTACATATGGAACAAAAAATGTGACCAAATATAAGTTAATTTCAGCACAGCATTTCACCTTCCAAGAAGGTCCATTCCTTTACTGGTTTCAAAGATAAGCTTAACAGAAGACATTATACTGTTTTAATAAATGAGATAGCAATGACAAGTCTACTTTAAAGACTATATGGTGACATATAATATGAAGGATTTTCTTTTGTTTTGACTAAAAGGTCTGATGCTCTCTTGATACGCATAGTAAGAAAACACATGATCTGTCAGATGCCTGGAAACAGCATAACTTCCATACACTACATAGCATTAAAACCTTTGGTTAATCAAACAAATGCAGAAAATACTACAAAAACTTTACTGGAAACTATGGCAACCAGTCTTCAAATCTCAGAAATGAAAAAAAGCAGATTACTGTTTTGACAATAGAAGCAACACAATGAGAGACAGAACTAGAGCAGCAACTACCAGACTGAAGATACAAAATTAAATTGCACTGGAACAAATTTTCCATTAAGACTGCTTCCCAATACGCTATACAGAGTTACAAGTTAAAATAGATGAGAAAGTTAAAGAGCAGTTAAGGAGTATAAATGGGAGAAAAAACTTTTCAGAGTTTTTTTTAAAAACAAGAAAAGTTTTGGAGGTAAGGAGATACAGGAAGACCATTCCAGACAGCAAAAGAAGAGAAGCAAGCTATGATACTCTCGAATGTTGCATAACAACCTTCAATTGATAAGTAAGCAAATTATTAATAATTTACTGTTGCATTGTAATAAATCCATTATTTGATCACAGATGTTATAAGTCTGCACTCTGAGTAGGAAGTTATGAATTCTTGGAGGCTCTATCTATTTGGATAGTATGTTCAGTTAAAATGTGACCTTGTTTGTTACAAAATCAAACACAAATTTTTTTAGAAAAATAATGATGCCCATATCCCTATCTTGAAGGCTAGGTGGGGGTGAGAATCTCCTTATATCTACTAGGATGTACTTCATTTTCTTATATTTCTGCCTATATTCCAGATGAGTGCTATGATTTTTGATACAACACATAAAACAATGCAAAAGTGTCTAAAAATGTCTAAGTGACAGATTTGAAACACTACAGGACTTGGCTCCTTCAGATTTTTTTGATTTCAGGGTCACTGACTTGGAAGGCATACTTTACTGTTTTTGGAACGGCTATTTTAACATTCATTTTACCAAGAGATTGCAACCATTTTTTAAAATGCAACCTTTGCTGCTATCACTCATGCCTATTGTGATCTAATGGCTTTGTTAAGGCTAGCAAAAGAGACTGAGTTTGGATTGGGCTTAGCTCCTACCTAGGCTATAATTCAACTGGCTAAAAATCAGGCTTAATGCATATGCATACCTTGCATATACAGAAGGAAAAACAGTCACATTTAGTTTTAGACTTATCAAATTTATGTTAACTAGGCCCACCCAACATTCAAACTTTTTCCTAATCAAGAAAAAGCTGAGTAGCAGAATACTACAATGCATTTTACATAGAAACATACCTTAAATCGACCTAGATTATGTCTACTCCAGGGGTTGGCAACCACAGATATGCATGCCCAACATGGCACGCACGCCCATTCAGAGCAGCACAAAGGGCTCCAGGCCCTGCGGCTGCTCCCCCCGCCCTCCCCCCCAGCCCCCTCACCAGAAGGGCCCGGGGCTGCAAAAACAGCATGTGCATACGGCTCCTGCAGCCCCAAACCCCACTGGAGGATGGGGCCAGCATGGAAAAAGGCTGGCATGGGGGCTGGCAAAGGTTGCCAACCCCTGGTCTACAGTGTGATGTAAGACCAGGCTCAGACTCAGGACTGAGCACAAATTCCTATTTCCATCTACACACAAATGTTTCTGATTTGGCCTCGAACAAAGGGTTTTAGGACCTTGAGGACATGGAGGGTCTAAGATATTTCAAGATATGACCCAGAGTTTGAGCCCTAATGCTTTACAGTACAGACACAGCTCCACTTGCCTCATGTCCTGGAAGTCTGCCAAAAGTATCCCACAAGCCCATGAGCCAATTTCCTTTGTCCTCTCTAACCCCTTTGTCCTCTCTATCCCTAAAATCACCAATCAATTCTGTAGAAAAAGAAAGCCAGCTTCCAAACATTTATAGCAACCTGCCTCTAGATGGCAAGACATCTCATATGCAGATGTCTTTATGCTGGAGGGTTGGGTCAAGCAGCACAAAAGGCTCCAGAAGTGTACCTTTCTTCGTGTGAAAATTCTGGACCCACTGCTCATCATCCCAGATCTACATGATGATGTGATCCCACTAGTCTGTGCTTGTGGCTCTACAGCAGAAGCACTGGTCTATATAAGGAACATAAGCAGCTATGCTGACTCTACAGTGCAGAATCAGCCAGTGAGAGTCTGCCATGCAAGAGTACTCTTCCCCCTTCTGCTTCATCATCCTACCTGTCACATCTTTGGTGGGTCAGAAAACACTGCCAAAACGTCCACCAGTGCCTCACAGAAGTTACAGCCGTTTCCTGACATGGGAGTGAAAGTGCAAGCAAAACAGTTCTTGAAAAAGGGTCTCCTGCAAGTTGCCAGGCAAGATGGGGGGTGGATCATACCTCCTGTAATGTGCGGGGTGGGCAGTAACGTTTTCCCACAGTGCACCAGACATAGGGCTAGAGTGGCCACATTTCACTGAAGATGCTAGGGCAGTGGTGGCGAACCTATGGCACGCGTGCCAGAGGTGGCACTCGGCGCCCTCTCTGGTGGCACGCACGCCCAGGGTTCAACAACCTATGGCGGTTGTTTTTTCTAACTAAAACCTCAGTATTGGCACTTTGCGATAAATAAGTGGGTTTTAGGTTGCAGTTTGGGCACTCGGTCTCTAAAAGGTTCACCATCACTGTGCTAGGGAGTCTGGGATATGGTTGGTTTGACTAGTGTCTCTTTGCTGCAGTATGGATGCCTGAGCCTCAAATTTGAGCCCTGGGTAAAAAATTGTTAATGTAGGGTTAAGAATTAGTGTAGATGTTCAAACCCTAGGTTCTCTAATACAGGTAAGCTGATCCATGTCCAATTAATCCTATTCTTACACTGTATAATAGACATACCCCAGAAGCTGAAGTTTGTGCAGAACAAAGCAGGCAGCTTATTATATGGTATAACTTGCTGAAAGTACAAGACATCACTTTTCCAGAATCTAGATTTGTTGCCTATTGGCTTTGGGGCAAACTTTAAGGTATTGGAGCTGTAAAACACTAAAAGTCTTAGGACTTCTCTTCCTGCATGATACTGGTCAGCAGAGAGCCCAATTGAGCTACCTTGGTGTAAAACAGTGGCTGCCAGGAGTACTCTGAGTGAGTGCTTCAGAATTTGTTTATCCTGCTACTCTGGAATACCTGAATTGTTGACCCTCAGAGTCAGCTGCAAGAGCCATTCTTGCATGCATGTTTGAGCAAATATGTTCTCTCTCAAGGATGCTAAGTAGCTACTACTTCAAGTTCAATTTACTTTCTTGAACATAACTATTTTTAATTAACAGAAAAAGTTATTAGAACCTGGTATAAACAAAATAAATAGCTAGACATATATTTAAGGAGATACTGCCTTGTCAAACATTTTCAAAAATCCAAAACTTTGTTAATTTATTAGCATTAACTTCTGTTTAATCTGAAGCAGAAATTAAGTTTATTCATTATTCTTCCTCCCCTTCTCCCCCTCTTGGGCAGAAGAGCCTTAAGGCAGTGTATGCTGGTAAACATTAAACAAAAGACAGAAACAGCATTTTGTAAGTTTAACCCTGAATTGTTTAAACAGTAACCTGTTTTGCAATGCTTGGCAGAAACACAGAAAAGGGAAAGTACTTCAGTGTATTCATTTCTTTAAGCTCCAGTGTCCATCTCCATGGGGTTTTGCTTTAGAAAGCACTGTCATTTCTCAAAGGCCTTGTCTACACTTTAAAAAAAAAAAAAAGTTGACATAAGCTATGTCGACTTACAGCCACTGGTGGCTGATGTCCACACTGCTCTCATTGGAGTTCAACTTCCATTGTCCAAAGAGTCCCATCTCTCAGCTCTCTGCCAGGAGCCCATAAGCTCCTGGGCTCCTTGTCCCAGGGCTACAGCCACCTGTGACCTGGCTCAGAGCAGAGAGGCAGGCTCCTGCTGCCCACATCCCAGGTGGCTTCCCGAGCTCCCAGCTTGCAGCAAGGAACCAGCTACTCAGGCGTGCAGCAGCCACTTCCTCTTCTTACCAGGAACAGGAACCAGCTGTCCCCGCTCTCGTCAGCGGAGCAGTGAAACTGACAGCCCCTCCATCACTGACACCGCCACCCTCGTTATGGCCGCAAAAGCCCTACACCCCTCCTCAATTGGTGTTATTTTGGCAAAACCCGGCGGTCTGGCCGGCTGCAGAGTTCACACCAGCACTGCTGTGTGCTGACTCCGGGGCACAAAGCTGTCTGGTGCAGGCCAGAGCTCAGAAGAGGATTTACTAGCGCCAGGGGTCGGGGGAGAAGAAAGGCGGCTCCCGCAGGAATGGAAACTCCCTCGGGATGGGGCACACCCGCCGCTGCCTGCTCTGCCCTTTCGCCCGACAGCTGCACTCACTGGGTTCAGCGGCTGCCATGTTCCCCTCCACCACTTTTCCTATGCCCAGGGGCCCAGCCTCCCCCGGCCTTTCCTCCTCTCCCCGCCTCCATTTCCTCCCCGGCGCCCCGCACCCGCCTCGCACTCCCCTCCGCCCCGACCAGCCGCCGCACGCTCCCGCCCCTTCCCGAACCGCAGCGTCCTTCTCCCGCTGCCGGGGCTCCGCGGCCCGCCCCCATCGCCAGGCCCGTCGTCCCTCCCCCGCCGAGCGGGCCTATTCCGCCGCCTCACCCGAGCGACCCTCAGCGCCGACATCTCCGCGGCCCGACCTGGCGCGCCCCGGTACTGGCGACAGCCCGCCGTCTTCCGCGCCACTGCGCCTGCGCCGCCGAGACAACCGAACAGCGCGGTCGCTCTGACCCTCCCCCCCCCCCGCCCAGGCTGTGCAGGGCCGCAGGAAAGGGAGGAGGGGGCGCGGCCGGCTGGGGGTCAGGGCTGAGCTACCTCGCCCTCGCCCAATGGCCATCTTGGGGCGGGGCTTATCTTGGTCTGAGCCCCGCTCCGAGCTCCCTGCTTGTCTCCCGGCGAGCCAGTGTCTTGGTGGGGTCTGAGTCCCTTTCCCAACCCGTCCCCTGTGAGCCAGGTGTTTGGGGGTCTGTTCCCCTCTTGCTACCCTCCTGGTGAGCCAGGTTCAGGGTTTGGGTCTGAGTCCCTTTCCCAACCCCCCAGGTGAGCAGGATTTGTATTGTAGGTGTAGCCTCAAGGTGTCATATGGACCAGCAAGGGTCCTCTCCAGTTCTTATTCACCCTGTCCTCCATACTTATAATTATTAAAGTAAAATGGTATGTTTGTGTTTTCCCTTATGGACAAATCTGTAGAACTGAATGGGGTTAAACCAGCTGAATTCTATAGAAATGGAATTGGGTTCTATAGCCATTACTTTAAAATGCCTGTAGATTTGGACGGAAAAGGTTATTCATCTGAACATCTGCTGCTCCCACTCACAGAAAAAAAAAAGAAACCAAGCTCAGCTAACTTTACTTCCATAACTAAGTCCAGAAGTCTTAAATTCAAAGAGGCTAAGACTGTGGTCCAGAAAGCCAGTAGAGCACTGGTTCTCAACCACTGTGTCTCCACAGAGCAGTAAGTGTGTCATGGAGAGCCAGGGAGATAGCTGGATTTGGCCTGGGGAAGGTGGACTGGTGTGTCCTGTAGGGCTGCAACATGCCATTAGGTGTTGAGAACCACTGCACTAGAGAATGTGCCACGAAGTGCTGGCAAGACTTGTGCAAGAAGATTCAGACCTGCCTTGAAAGAGGGAACATTTGTGGTACCTATGATGAAATCAGAGAGGCACTTGGTCCAATTTGTAAAAAGACTGAAAACCTGAGAGTGAAACATGGTATCATCTTGACTGACAGGCAAGAACAACTTTACCAATGGACTGAGCATTACAAAAAAACTCTACTCAAAAGATGCCATAATCTGTGAAACTGCCTTAGCCGCTATTTCCCATCTTCCAATGATGCAGGAGCTGGACTGAACAGCATCTCTCAAAGATGTAGAGAAAGCTATCAAAGAGATTGAGCCTGGTAAGGCAGCAGGGAACAATGATCAGATACTGCCAGAGCTCCTAAAGGCAGGAGGGGAAAAGCTTGTGAACAATATCCATGCACTTCTCTGTATCTGCTTCGAAGAAAACCAGTTATCCAGGATCTGAGAGATGCAAACTTAATTACGTTATATAAAAGTAAAGGGAAAGAGCAGACTGCAACAACTACCAAAGGATATTGCCGCTCAGCATGGTCAGCAAGGTGCTTGTAAAGGTCCTGCTGAAATGACTCCAAGTCCTTGTTGAGAGATTTTATCCTGCAAGCCAGTGCAAGTTCAGAGCTGGATGCTCCACAACTGACATGTCTGTCACATTGCACTTGTTGCAAGAAAAAAGCAATGAACAATAGACATCAGTGTAATGGTCACACGCTAACTACTTTGGTCACTAGTAATCAGGTTTCTATTTGAACTGGTAATTTTGGAATCACTGGAAGGCTGAATGATGATCTACACTGAATCATAGAAGAAACAAGGCTGCTTCCATTTTATAATTATTGTACATCAATAAGACAAACTTGTGGTTTGTCCTATCCTGTTACAGAAGTCACTGTTTATATACTTGTAATGCGTAAATTCAAATTAATAGGAAATTTAAATCACAAAGCAACAGTAGAGGGTGCTGTGGTAAGAGAGACTGCTCTCTGGATTTTTAATAATTATTTGTATTCACACTGTTATTAATTTTAAACTGAAATATCATCACCGGCAATAAATAAAAGCAACATACTGAACAGCAAAATGTAAATGGATCTTGGCTTAAAATGCAGTTTCAAGAATAATTATATAGTGAACCTCATGTCACGTAAGGTTATTTTTAGCAGCTGCAACAAAGGACTGTATATAATTTACCCTTCGAAGCAAATTCTGCCCACAGATACAAGGGTGCACTTCCCTTGGAAGTAAACAGTTTTGCCCATCTGTTCAGGGCAGAATGAGATGCTGCTGCTGATGTTGATACTGAGTTGATGATTATTGCTTTTAATTGAATGACAGTAAAGTCTAGACTAGAGACTGCTGCAAAGATTTGAGCCCCATTGAGCTAAGTGCTGTGAAATCCAGCCAGAGACAAACCTTGCCGTGGAAAGACTGCTCTCTCTCTCTCAAGACACATATATAAAGACAGACAGTGCGGAAAAGGTGAAGGCTGTGATTTTCAATGACTTGATATGGGGGTTGGGTGCCAGAATCCCTTATGCCCTTTGACAATCCCAGGTGAAGTGATTGGGCTAAAATCACACAGCACAAGAGTAAAACTTTTTTTAATACTACATATGTTCATGGGTTATTCTTTTCAGAAAATCATAGGATTCCAGTTATAACAATTGCCAGTTTATTAAATAAACAATCAAACAGTCCTAACCAAAAGAATGTCTAGCATGTGTGCATGTGTTTTGTCAGGACAGACTTGACAGATCAAACTGCAAAGAGGGAGTGCCTGGTTCTGATCATTATACTGACTGGCATCCATATGTGTCAGATTTTGGTTTCACTTTTTCCCTCTCACTAGACATTGCTTGTCCTCATATTGATACCTCAGATGTAGCACTATTCTGCAGAACTGACCTTGTAAATTCTATTTTTTTTCTGGCTGTAATGCTCCCTGAGAATCAAATCCAATGCTGGGTCAGAAAAACATATATCTATATGAGAGGAATCTTCCCATATAGGCTGCGAAGTAGAGGTGGAGCTGCTCCATGGAGACTGCTTCAGTTCACCCCATCCCTTTTCAAGTGGATAGTTTTGCTCTCAGGAGAAACTCTGGTGGGGTGGTGGGTCTGGATTTGCTTTTTAATCATTGAACTCTTGCTGGAGCAAGACTCTAGGATGAAATGGTGCCTTCCATTTAAGGTGGTTTTGTCTCAATCCTTTTTGTTGTATAGGGTAAGACTAAGAGCCTATATACCCCTACACTCAAAGTTACAATTGCAGCACTATTCTCCACCCCTCTACATGTTATATTAATTTAAAAAGGGAGAGAAAAAAGAGAAAACTGGGAAAACAAACGAGAATCAGATATGAAGAAAGAGGAAGCCATGGTAGCTGGCAGACTCTCAACCAATTTAAGCTCTAAATATCTTGGTCAGCAGGTACTATCAGAACATCCTTGAAGTATCAGGTGCCTGCTGTGTATGATCTATGTGCATCCCCACTATAGAATGGTTGTGTTTGCCACTTGAGTGTTAGCGGCACCAAAGTTGTATGTCTACATTGCCATGGACAGTGAGCCTCCCAGCCCAGGTAGAGAGATTCAAGCTACTTTGGCTCCAACTAATGCACTGAAAATAGAAATCTGGTGGTTGCAGTAGGGACTGACCCCCTGGGGCTGAGCGCAGGTAGCTAGCTTGAGTGCTGCCTGAGCCTCAGCTTCTACATGGCTCTTTTTACTGCCTTAGCTTCAGTGCCAATCTGTCTACCCAGCTAGGAGGCTGCTCCCATCTGCATGTACACATAGGCTTATGCATATTTAGGTAGTTCAGGTGTAAAACACCACAGCACTGGAGTGAGAGCTTTTGGAGTGTGGATGAGATTTAGATTAGGGGCAACCCTCAGGTAAGAACCTGAGTTAACGTTGCATTGAAGACAAGCACTCTGATTCAGCAAAGTTAAATGTATGTTTACATAAATTGATAAATTGGAGTCACTGTGAGGGAATATCTTACCTCAAAACACACGGTTATCAATCCTTACAACATAACCCTTCCTCCACACCTTCATGTTCTGAGTCCCATTCCTTTGAGTGTTGGCGTTGCCAGAGAAACCTGCCCTTAGCCTAAAATAAACTCAAATGCCTTGGAGTAGGAGTTCAGCTCTTCTCCAGCCTACCCATTTTATCATCATAAAAGGTGCTCTGAAAAGTGACTTTATAAATGGTATTGCAGGGCTTTATGATTATTGTTGCAGGGATATTCAGAACAGCTTTGCTCAGTTTACTTGTAACAGACACCCAGGCAACCTTTTTAATGGGGGTGTGGCAGTGTGTGGCAGAGTTAAAATGATAAAATAATAGCTGCTAAATGTCACTCTGATGAGTACTTTTGTACCAGGGCTAACTGTCCACTTTTAATGTAGTGAGATAAACAAGTTTCTGTTCCAAATTCATTGTTTCCTTTATTCATTAACACAATCCCTATTTTTTGGGGGGGTGGGGAGGTGGAGGGGACTCAGGCCCACCCAACTCCCATGATGTAAACAGATAGGTTTTGTAACTGCTAGCCTAGAAATCTCAACCTGGAATCTATAGGTTATGTTGTGTTCTTGTTCTGTTTTGTATATCAGGCCACTTTGGCAGGAGGGATTTAGATCAGTTGATGTTACCTGACCCAGAAATAATCTTATTTGCTGTCCAAAGTTGCAGTGGCTTTGCAGTGCTAACAAGTAGTAAAATCTCATTGTTGACAGCAATATAAAACGTTAGGATTCAGAATGCACAGAGATATCAGAGCTGTTGAACAGTAACTATTCTGGCTGTAACAACATTGCAAAGGGAAAACAAATATTGCTGCAACCTGGTGAAACTTGACTGTCAAAGGATGAATGTGTGGGAATGATGGATTGCAGCTGTTACCTCAAAAATTATAGGTAAATGACTGAAAATCATGGTCTTCCTTTTGTGTTTTCAACCTTCTGTTTCAGTAAATGTGTGCGCACAGCTCCCATGGCTTTGTTTTCGTATGCATATCAGTATAGTAAGTAGCATTATTTTGCACATATTAGCACCTTAAATGAGGATCTTATCATGCTTTTAAAAAAAGCATTGATATAGGCACTCTGTCGGTCATGCTTTGGATGAGTTCCAAAGGGGTAGCCATGTTAGTCTGTATATAGCAAAAACAGCAAAAATCCTGTGGCAACTTAAAGACTAACACATTTCTTCGGGCATAAGCTTTTGTGGGCTGCAACCCACTTTGTCAGATGCAACACTTTGGATAATATCCTTCCCCAAGGCCAAATGTCTTAATATACCTGCAAATTTTGACAGTTGGTCTTCTACGCACACTGTCAAGAATTATACAGGGCTATTGCAAAAGCAAGAGGAGACTGGTGGTCAGAAACATGCTGCTTAATCATCTCAATAACATTGTCTTAACAATGGACTGAGCTGTAAACCTGAGGCTGAGATTTGAGTATAGGGCTTTTTTCCTACAGCACTGACTGAGCCATAAAGATTTTCAAAATGGAACTCAGGAGTGGATTAAGCCTTCCCAGTTCTCACTGAGTACCCCTCTAGCTGTGTATTTCACTGCTGTATGAGAAGGTGTCATATGAAATGCACACTGCTGGGGATCATGCCAGTTGCATAGCAAGGGTGGCTGATTCCTTGGGGTCAAGCCAACATTTGGGCCCACCCCCCTGGTGCCCCACACCTTGCAGACCCCCCTGCTCAGGGCAAGAAGGGGTCTCAGCCCCACCCCCTAGGTGCCCCAGGGAGGGGCCCCTCTTAGGGGCTGCTAGGGGTTGCCAGGCCAACTCTGCAAGAGCCGGATTAGAGGGGCACTGCCCCGTGTCCCTGCCCTCCTCCCATGCAGGCCAGAATGGTTGGGAGTAGCCATGGCCCTCAATGCTGGAAGGGGGCCCCCCATTCAACACTGTGGGGGGGGAGCCAGGGGCTAAGGCTGCCCTTCTGGCCTCCACTGCGTTCTTGGCGCAGTGTTTTGGCCCGCCCTGTCCCTGGCCAGCTGAGCTGCCCCAACCCTGGGAAACAGTGGCCGCATGCCATCCTGCCCTGCCCCCTGGGGCAGCAGAGGCCAGGAGGATGGCCTCTGGCCCTGCCCCCCAGCATTGAATGCCCTGCCCCCATGCCATGGTCTGCAGTCACCTCCTGCCATTCTGGCTCACACAGGGGGAGGGCAGGGGTGCAGGGCAGCATCCTGAAAGTGGGGAGCCTGGGCCAGCACCCCTTACCCCCTGCAGCCCTGTGCTGGGGGGCATGGTTCCCCGCCACCCATCCTCACTATGCCAGTGGATCATGCATGGGCTGAAATTGCCCTTGCTTGGCCCTTTACCTGATGGTGAAAAAGCATTCAGATCAGGAGAATGACCAATATATCTCCATGTTTATTTAATGCATGAGCTTCCATGGGAGAAAATCCCACTTTATCAGAGGCTTGGAAGCATCTGATGAAGTTGGATTTTGTCCCATGGAAGCTCATGCATTAAATAAATGCATTAGTCTTTAAAAGTGCCCCAGGACTCCTTGTTTGTTTTGCTGAACTAGCTAACAGGCGTCCCCCTCTGGAACATACCTCCACGTGTAACTCTTGGGAAAGCACCCAGCCTCTGGGAAAGCAAATGGGAGGCCTCTTCCCTGCTGGAGCAGCGGTAAGACACAGCCCGGCCGTCCCAAACACTCGTCAGCACGAGGGGAAGGACAGCTCCGCGACGGCGAGCCGAAGTTGGAAGTGAACTTCCCAAGGGCCTAGGCACCACCTGCGGCTGAGGGCGGGATGGTTTCTGCTGGGATAAGGCGCCGCAAGCCACAGTGGCCGCGGAGACGCGAGTCTTTCCCAGGGGCGCTCGCCCCCGACGGGGAGGCGCCGCGCTGAACCCGACCCCTGAGCGCAACTCGGCTTCCAGCCTCGGTGGCAGGAGCAAGCGGGGCTTTGTAACCTGCCCCCCGGCCCCGCGCTGCCAAGTTACCGGGCCGGGGTTGGGGCGCCGCGCCGCGTGCTGCATTGTGGGGAGGGGCGGAGCGGGCTCCGGGCGGTGTCGCACGCCGCCCCCCAGCCTGGGGAAGGCCGGCCCGGCTCCGCTCCCTCCCAGCGCGCCGCTCCCCGCAGCTGCCCAGACGCCGCCCCCGGCCGGCGGATTCGGCGCAGTGGCGGCGCGGAGCCCGGACGGGACAAGCGGGGTCAGCGTCGGGCGCAGCAGGAGCCCAGTGCCGGGCTGCAGCTGCCTCCCCCATGCCATCGCGGCAACAAAGGGCGCGCTGAGGAGCGGCGGCTCCGGGCTCCGCCGGCTCGGAGGGCAGCGGGGGAAGATGGCCAGGAAGGGGGAAGCCTCCGCCTCTCCCTACGGTGAGCGCCTTTCTCTCCCCGGGGATGGGGCGCCGGAGCCTCCGCCTCGCTCTGGCCTGTTCGGTGGCTCCCGGAGCTGCCCTCTCGGCGCGGCGGGTCCGGCTCTCCGGCGCTGGAGCAGCCGCCGCCCGCTGCCTCCGTGGGGCCGGGGCCACAACTCTTGGCGCCCCGGCGCTGGAGCAGGTGCGTGGCCGGGGCGCTGCATTGGGGCTGGTGCAGACAGTGTTTGGAGCTGGGGGTGCGGCTCGGATTCGGGGTGCTGGCCAGGAGGAGGCGGTGGCTGGGGTGCGGAGCCTGGAGCCAGGGTGCTGGGACTCAGCGGGCGGCTCGTCTCCTTGCCCGAGTCCCGCTAGCCGGCGCGTCGCTTCAGCAGAAGGTCACCGGGGGGCACAACTTTCTCTCCGGGCGGGAGCTCTGCTTGAATTGCTCCTGATTCATTTGCCGCAGAGGAAAGGGCTCAGCGGGCTCCTTAATCCGTTTGAAGGCATCTCCGGAAAAGACAGTGTAGTTTTCTTTTTCCAGTTCTGCAGGTGATTTCTATGGCAAAATATTTCCCGCTTTCATCTGAGCAGAAACCTCTTGGAAACAAGCCCCCTTTTCCCTGCAGCCCAACAGGCTGGCCATGATGGGAGATAATTTATGTTAAGGGACATCAACGGCCTAATAAAACTCTGCTTTGGTGTACTATGCATATTGTATGACATGATTATAACTCAGAAAACCCGGTTTTGTGATTGACTGTTGTGCACTAAACCTCCATAACCAGATGTGTTTAATCTAAAATTGATCGTTTGAATTATTCACATCTGCCCTGAGGGATCAAAGCTGCTTAGCTTTCTTTTGTGGAAGTCAATGGAATCTTGACCAAGCACTTGATCCATTTGGTGCTTCCCTGTAGTGGGTGTTTTGCCTGAATACAGGGGCACATTAAGCACAAGCACAGCAATTAAAATATGACTGGTTTTAGAAGGGCACATTGAACAAGTGATGTTATAAAGAAATAGAGTACAGCCTTGTAATAAGGAACCTATGCGGATCCAAGCCATTGGCCATTATAGCCTGAGGTTCCTTACGGCAAAAGCAGGTGGGGGGCATGGAGATCCTCTGGCCCGAGGACTGTGGCAAGGGACCCAGCCTGAGGGCCAGAAGAGTTCTGTGCCACCTTCGATATTTTTTGGGGGGCCTGCCCTTCCTCATTCCCCCCCTTGTGCACACTTCTGCCTGAGTAAGGATTGAAGGGTGACTCTAAGAAAACCAGGGAATTGTTTGCAGAGAGTGTGACATAATTACGCCCCTGGGGGAGAGGGGAACTTTACCAGAAATTGCAGACCTTTAGGGAAGAAATTTATGTGCTTCCAAAATATTAACTCATGGCTTTGAAGTTATTTAACTCCTCCCAGGGCCTGATCTGGGGAAGTAAATAATTTTGCAGATAACACCTAAAATATTGAGTGTACAAAAAAGCAGATACAAGAACATTCATTGAAGGATCACAGGAAGACAGTATTTCTAACACCTGGTAAATGGAATCGTAATCCTGTAAGTGCAGCATATAATTCTCTCATTTACCATTTATAATCAGGAGAGCTCTGCTTTGAAAATAAATGGAAAGAAGTCTTGGAAATGGTATTGTGTTATCACACAACATTGTTTTAGCGTCATTTTCAAAACATCTTACTTTGGAACATCTGCAGTCCTTTGACATGATGCTACATAGAACAAGGCATTTGTTTGGGAAAATATGGCTTGTTTTGTAACATGTAAATCTTCAGAATTACAGCCTGAGATATAAGAACTAGAATTTTTGCTATTCTAGCTAATAAAGGTGAATTTGCATTTTTTTCTTTAGCTCTCCTTTTGGATGTGCTTATTTTCTTAGAGGTTCTGTGCACCCTGTGGCTCCTTTTTAGGGGTCACTGGAAAAAATTACTTTGGTTTTGTAGTCAAGCAAAGCAAGTTTGAATTAATCTTTCTACCTTACAGGCCTTAAACTGTGAAACAGAGTTACAGAGAAATAAAAGTGAAAGAACTACCTTCTAAATTCAGGCTCTGCACCACTGAATCCCTTTTACATGAAATTGTTAGAATAGCTACTCACCATTCTGATTTTTTTTCTGACTCTGCTAACAGTTGGCTATGTATCTGCCCATTAATATTTTTTGGACAAGTCAGTCCCCTTTACCTCTCTCCTTGGAACCTCACTTCACCAGACCACTGGTGACTTTATTGTTTTTTAAAGGACAGAGGCAAATCTTTCTCAAAAAGCTTCCATCTATTGACTTCTGCCATGAACTGAATACCTTTAAAAAAGATATCTCCAGTCAGATTCCTGGCTGACATCAGAGGGCAGGCTCCCTGGACAGCTTGTCAACTGTCTCTCATTCCTTCTGAGTTAACAAGTTCTCTAACTGATGATGTTAGTAGATTTGGACTAGCTGATGGAAAGCCAAGATGGTCAATGCCTGAATTGCTGTTGAATATACATAGCCAAATAAAAGGCTTTAGTGATTGTGCAGACTTTTTTTTGTGTAGGGGGCATCCTCTTCTGTGAACTACGTCTCTTTTTAGCCACATTGTTTCTTTGCATTCCTGTGCATGCAGGAACTATAAGATTATCCTTGGAAGCAAGCTGCTTATTAGCTCCCTAAATATAGGTAATAGGATTAATTATTTCCTAGAACAGTTATAAGATTGCTACAGGAAATATGGTTTCTTGTCTCCCCCTTACCCAGTGTAGAAAATAGGAAGAGTATATAAAAAGCAGTGATTCTGACTTTGTCAACACTATCTAACAGAGATTTTTTCAGTGTGAAAGGGACATACTTGTTCCCTCAGAAACAAAGATTTTTTCAGTTGCTCTCTTTCTGTGAAAAGATATCAAGATTAAATGGAATTCATATTTTCCATGTAAAAAGAACAATTAGTTCTTTCCCCTCTGTCCCCCCCCCCCCCCCCCGCCCATTTTGGCCTGGTGTTGGATCTTCTTGGTATAGAAGATTGTGGCTGGAAGTGAAAACAAAGAAATTCTTGGCACTGGCTTTTCCATCATATCTTAATAGTGAGGATTTAAAACAAACAAACAAACAAACAAACAAAAAAATAAAAATATGACAGAGGATGTGTTGTTGATTGAGGTTTTTCAGTGCCACCATAATGCAAATAAATAATAATTTAGGTTATTTAGATACATAAAATCTGCTTGTACCTCTAAATTAGTCATCTAAATTGCACTTTCAAAATGCCTTTGCAGTTGTTTCAGAAACTGCACGTGCAAAAAGAGACACCACTATTTAAAAATATGCACCAAAAATACTATACAATAAAAATCAGCAAGACCTCATAGGTCATCTAGTCCAGTGGTTCTGAATCCATGGGCTGTGGGGCCAAAAGTGGCCTGTGGGGCTTTCAAAGTGACCTGCACTCCCCTCCCGCTGATTGCATAAGGAGCTGCTACTTAAGGACCCAGGCAAAGCATTTGCTATGGGGCTACAAGACGGGTGCAGGCTCTTTGCTGCAACCAAAGGGAAGGAGATCAGCACTCCCTTCCCACCGCAGGGAGCATGGCAAAGAGCTCCACCTGGATCCCTAGGTGCTGGGGTCCTTGTTGGATCTAGAGGAAGGGGAGCACTGATCTTCTGTCTCCCTGGCAGTGCCTGCAGACGGGAGCCGCTATCTAGGGATTCAGGAGGAGTGGATGGGGCAACAGATGGATGTAATTTTCCTGCTGCATCCAGGAGCAGGGGAGATCCCTCCTCACTGAATTCCTTGTCTGGCTGCAGGCTGGGGAGAGCTGCAGCTGGAGACTTGTGGCCCTTCAGGATTGTAAAAATGATATGTGTGGCCCTCGACCCAAAAAGGTTGGGAACCACTGATGTCTGTGTTCCTGCCTATGCAAAATTTATCCAATTGTACATTTACTATTTTTTCCCCAGTTTTACCTTAAATTTCCCCAAGTTCTACAGGTTCTACCACTTCCTTTGGAAGAACGTTCCAGAGGCTAAGATATGTTACTATCGTTACTTTTTCTTGTGATTCAGAGTACATACTCCCTTTAATTTAATCTCATTGTTCTTCGTAATACATCTGTACTGTACCATTCAAAACAATTCCACTTTCTTTTGTGGTATTTATACTTCAACAGGCAGGTGGCAGGCACTTCAAGGCTGAATTTCCCCTCTTAATTTATACTTGGCCAAATTCAAATATGGCATCAGTGAGTGCAACTCCTTTGACTTAAATTGATTTGCACATTATAACTCGCCTAAATCTGGTCCATTTTACTTGGGTTTTAGATTGTGTATTGTATATCAGATAAATCAGTAATTCTTTGGACACAACTGCAGTACATAGGTACAGAAGGTTAGGGTATGATTGAGTTTTCTGACTTGTATTGACTTAATAGAGGTTTTCACAATGGAATACGCTGGGGAGAGTGAAGAAGAGAATAGAAAAGATAGCAATTTACTTTGTGTCCTGTTTAATTAGTTTATTATTTCAGATATTGCTTTTTAAATACAAATTTTCTTCCTTAGCACCTTACTTAATCTTCTGTTTGATCCTTTGGTGAAGTCTTAATCTTACATGTGTTAACATCTCTCTCTTACTGTTGAAATTAATTTAGGCATTTAAACTTTGCTGTAGGATTAAACAGGAGGATAATATGGATTTTAAGGAAACAAACATTTGTTCAAACTGTCACTTTTTATCATTAATAAAAGTAGCAAGGAAAATTATTAAAAACACATGAAAAGTAACTAGATCTCTGACTTAATATAGCTTTTTACAGTTTTTCCTATGATAAATTCCATGTTGAAGAATCTAAATGTTATAGTAACATAATTTTTTGGTGGGAACATGAAAACACTATAATTATTTAATATTATTGTATCTTTGTGTTGCAAACTGAGTCTTTATTCATTGGATAAAGTAGTTAAAAGCAGCCATTTAAGACTATAGATGTATTTTTGCAAATCTATTTAATACTAAAATGTTAGACTCTCTAGCCTGCAATCAGGTCTCAGAGACATAGAAGTCACTCAAGGAACAGGAAATAGTCTGCAGATTTTAAGTGCCCTGTTTCCACCTATATCTTTTGTTTCAGAGATGTTGCGGTTGGGTTGCAGCGATGATCAGAAATAAGGTGCACGTGGCAGTGCTATGCAGGGACCCTCACGCAGCAGGGACCCTCACGCAGCACCTGCCCACACACTGCATAGCTTTAGCTGGAGGTTACTAAAATTTCAGCTTCATAAGTATTATGTCACATTGGGGGGAAAAAATTACAAGACCCCAGATTATATTGGATGTGAGTTGTCTGATCCTTGAAATAACCTATGAATAAGATCATTATATGCTACAAGTATGAAAAAAAGCTTGATCCCAGAACAGGACTGGGCCCTAGATTAGGGGTATGCCAGTTAATTAACACTAGTTAACTATTCACTGACTGTAAATTACAGAGAGTACTCAGTTTTCTTGTGCCATTGCTGTATATAATTCTAGTGTTAGGTGTCTGACAAATATATTACTTAGACTGTGAACATTCTATCTTTAGTTGTTTGTGCTTGTGTATTCCAAAGTATAGATGTATGTATGGTCATTAACACAGCTTATTGAGTGATCTAGAAAGATTTAAGAATTAAATATCAGTTTTTCATGTTTTGCATTAGTTTTGTGGCTCAAATATAAACCCATTACAGTCAATAGGGTGTTGTATCAGAGACTTCAATGAGACCAGGATTAGGCCCAAGATTATCCTATTTTTTCCTGTGTGAGTTAAATTAAATGATAGTATTGAAAAAGACAAAATGAAGAGACAAATCCCTCACAGAAATACATGAGAGACACACAATATATTGCACTGCTTTTTAGAGAGATTATAGTCTATTGTCAATATATATTTCAGGATTGTTTAAAGTATGGATTATGTAAATATGTATTTGAAGATTTACAAATGAATCATATTGACAAAGCCCACTACAATAGAGTATCATGTAAATATGTGCCCGGGGAATTTTAAAGACATGCATTATTATTGTTATAACAATAGTATTAATATTTTTCACTATTGTGAATATATGTATTTAGAATTTTAAAAAATGCATATAATTTATCCAAAAGGATATAGAAACTTTTTCAAAGGCAATATTATCAAGTGACAACTTTACTCATGTAAATTTCTTCATAGGCTTCAATGAGACATCTATTTGTAAAGCTTTGCATGTATGTGTTTGCAAGATCGGGCCTCGAAAGAATTCTTGATATGGCACAAATAATAGCCCAAATAATTTATTTGCCATATCAGACAGACGGCATCTCAAACAGCAAACCTCTTAAGGCCAAATCCTGTTTGCTTTATTTATGACAGCAAGTCTGTCATCTTTTTCGCACAAATAGCCTAGCTGAAGTCAATGTGACTTCTCATGAGCCAAGTTCTATGAAGCACTAAATATTTGGATTTGCTCCTGTGTAAGTAAGGAAACGGCTTTGCTTATATTGCAGAACGTAAAATTAGCCCAAATGGATGTTTTGTTTTATTTACTTTTGTTTCCTGAGCCAAATTTCTTATGTTAAATTTCAGCCCAGATAATCGTAAAAAGGGTATGTGAAAACAACCTGGGCCTGATTCTGCCATGTTTGCTCAGGTTGAGTATGGAGTGCTTCACTCCATTAGCAGTCTTCCTGAGGTTATTCACAGCATAAAGGCACTACTCCACATGAGAAGGGCGGCAGACTCAGAAGTGCCTGGAAATTGGGATTTCCAACCAGAAAAGCTGATGTAAATGTCATTACAATACACTTGCCTTGATATAACGGTAATACACAATTCAGTTATTGTGCTTTGTTTAGTGATTTGTCTCACCTGAGTAAGCACACCACCACAGGAAGATATCCCACAAGAAAAGATGCCAATGAGCTAGATTACTCTGTGATGGAACAGACTCTTGTTGAAACTCTTTACATTAACATGCAGGTATTAATACTTATTGGGGGGAAAATAGAATGATCCCCTCCAAAATACTATTTAACGGTGATATACTGAAAAAGCAGTCTAATATCTTTACTCAGTCCATTCTGAATAGGTTGGAGCAGTTGCTCTCCCAGCACACGCTTCATATCAGTGTGGGTACATGATGATGTCACCATTCTGGAGGATATTAACAAATTATGGCCTAAATGCAGCTGCATATAATAGAACTCCGTGCATGATTAGCCCTTTGTATGGCATGGTATAGTGGCTGTCTTTCACTGAGCTGTATCCCTCTGAAAATAAGGGATTACACAGAAATGTCAACAGACCATAACTGTAGCAGAGTTATAGTTAGTGCTATTTTTATAACCCAGTGGATTAATGGCAGTTCTGTCAAGCTTGGTGAATCTTTCCATTTAGCAATAGTTTGATTGTTCTCGCTAGACTTTTTTCTTAACATCCTGCTGAGATTTTTGAACATGACTGTTAAAACGTTTTGTAGATCAACTCGTAGTGAATGAATCAGCAGTTTGTTTGTTTGCAACAATATGATCACTTTTATTATTCAAGCCAAATAAAAAGAAATATACAAACAGATGTAATGAGTGCCACTCAGACCAACATGATGATAATGAACAAGGAGTCTATTGGCACTTTTAAAGACTAACAAATTTATTTATCGCATAAGCTTTCGTGGAAGAAAATCCTGTCTGACATGTGATTTCTCCCACGAAAGCTCATGCAATAAATAAATTCTTTAGTCTTTAAAAGTGCCAATAGACTCCTTGATTGTTTTGCTGAACTAGACTAACATGGCCACCCCCTTGGAACTTGTCATGATGATAATGCAATTCTGTGACTTAGAGCTTCAACTGATGACTACTTGACATGATTTTACTTTAGGCAGTGTTGAAGTAGCCGTATTGATCCAGGATATTAGAGAGACAAAGCGTGTGAGGTAATTAAGATCTTTCATTGGACCATTAGCGAGAGAGAAGCAGAAGAACTCTGTGTAGCTTTGAAAGCTTGCCTATCTCACCAACAGAAGTTGGCTCAAAAAAGATATTACTTCACCTACCTTGTCTCTCTCTGATTTTACTGTGGCATATATTCAGTTATGGTTTACTCCTAGGTGGTCCATCAATATCTTAGTTTCCTGTTTTCAAAACCAGCTATACATTAAAATGTAAAATAAAAAGCAGTTCTGCCTGCCTTTCACCTTCTCCAGCTCAGGCAAGCAGTGTAGTTTTGTTGTAATTCTTTAGGAGCCTGACGGGAATCTTAAGATACTGAGGAGGCTCATTCATACACTGAAACTGACAGTGCATGATAGATTCGTTTCTTTTAATGCTTGGTCAGTACTGAAGAATCACATTTTTCCAAAATCAGTTTCTCCAAAGAGAAGTAAGAGTTCTTAGATTTTACTTTTACCTCTGGGGCAGGGAGTGAGTCCTCTGAAAGCAGTTTCCCTGCCCTCCCCTCCTTTTTATTCTTTTTTTTTAATCTCCATCTCATAAGCCCCACTTAACAGCAATCCTGTTTGAAACAGAAGAGGTCTAGGCAGTGGTCTCTTCAAAGTCTACCAGCTCAACACTCTGTGTGGCCTTTGGATATGGGGTGGACCATTAAAGTGAGGTTCTCAGCTCGGAGCCTGAGCTGTCTCTTTCAATAGCTCTCCCTGCCTTAGCCCAAGTGAGAAAAAGGGTCAAACTTTGGAGATGAACTCTGATTCTGTAGGTGGCAGTGTGTTCTGTTACTACTAGACCACTGGGCTGGTGTGCTGCTTTAAAAAATCCATCACCTCTGAAAGGGAGAAGTGGAAGCTGGGCCATAAATCTTCATACAAATGGAATGCAGTCACTGCGCCATAAGGGTGCTTCTTCGGTAATAGTGGTGGATTTGTCTCATGTATCTCTTCTGTCATCCGAGTTGTATACGTGGAAGGCAGCACTCAGGCTTTCTAGGAAGCCAAGACTTTGAAGCCTTACCTGGATTTGCATCTTGCTCCCATGCCATGGCTGGACTGTTGCCTGCCTTCCCACACCTAGCATTGCTAATAGAGCAGTTGGAAGAGGAAGCGTACTTGGGAAATGGATAAAACAGATTTTTTCAGACATGGAGAGTGTTTATTTCTTATCAGCATTACTGCAGATGCAAAGTGTTTTCCCACCAAACTTTTGCAAAATTTTGCATTTTGAAAATCTTTTTTGAAGACATATTGTCCTTTGAAACAGTTGATGTGGTTTTAGCCATAACATCTTTTCAATTTTCCTTTGCTGCTTATCTTTGTTTTTATGTACTGTTACAAATATGCTGTCTTAGAAATAATAATACATAACGTTTTGATGCTGTTTCCATCTTTAAACATACTGATGTTAATCTGGAATAACTTCCTTGAGTGACTGGTAAATGAGGTCAGAATCTAACTAATTATCTGGCTAATCTGAAGTGAGAGCAGGGGTTTGGGAATCAGGAAACTAGATTCTCTGTCCTACCCTATTACTGGATTTCTGTGTGTTGGTTTCCCCTTTTATAATATAGACACAGGAATTTTTACCAACCTTTGTAAAATCAATGAGACCTGTGGAGGAAAGGTGCTGTTTCCAGTAAATGCAAAACATTTTGGGTAGGATATTCAAAAATGCTCAGCATTGGCCTAACTCTGTTTCCACTGACATCCTTGATAAAATATCCATTGACTTCCAAGGGAGCAGAGTTAGGCCAATGGTGAGAGATCCTGAAAATCCCACCCAGTGTGTATATCTCATATGGAACCACCCACTTCTCAATTATATTTCTATATACATACAGTATAGCATCTGTCAATTAAGCTCTTGCTCAGACAGCTCAGTGAACTGTTATTGTAGTCCTAATACTCTAAACAGTTCAAGAGCCCAGGCATAGTTAAAAATCACATTACCCAGTTATATTTTCCTAGTAAATCTTGATTTTAAATTTAATTCTCACTCAAGACTTCTTTTAGCGGTGCCTTCCTGAAAAAGAAGGCTGATGGTTGCAATAGCTTTTGTCATCTGTAAAATCAATTGTATGGCCTTATCAAAAGTCCTCACTTGCGTCATCTTCAGTGGAACTCCTTTGGTGTGTGGGCTAAGAGCCTGTTACTTGTCACAATAACAACTAGTATCTTTGAACACTAAGAATGCCTGACTAATCAAAACATTGTGCAACATGATTACTTGCCATATATAGCAAACATTCCAAATGAAATCCGACGTGATAGCTGTTGTCGGAAATGTAGAGTATTAATTGATTTTTCAGGAGTGCACAGTTCATGGATGCTTGTACCTAAACACTTCTATTATAGATAAGTTTAGAGATAAAATATGTGTTTTATTTATGATAAGTAATTAAAGCCCTTTTGTTTGATACTATTTTGAACTAATAAACTCAAATTAGTTGGTGGGCTGTGAACATCTCTTTCCAGTATTTCAAAACACTGGCTAATTTCCTGGCCTGATCAAAATCCCAGGATTAGGAGTGTTATCAGTAGAAGCCTCTTGTGCTAGTTATGAACCTGGATGTATAGAATGAAAAGTCTAAATTATTTTAGTATATTGTGATATAGAAGTTGCAGTTCTCTTTATAATGAACTTCAGCTTCTAATAAAGTTATCCTATAGATTAAAACCTGGACTCCACTTTTGTAAGAGACCTACTGAAGACCCACTTCTGAGATATTTACAAGAAACTAAATGAGGTATCTACAAGAAACTAAGTGGGGCTATGGGGCACAGTCTATATCTTTCTATTTTAAAAGCGAGAGCCCATTTTCAGGACATGGCCAATGATTTAAACATGGCTATTTTGCTTGTGTGTTCTATCCTTTACTTCTCTCCTGTGTCCCTCTACTTGTCTTGTTTTTTTAGAATATAAGGTTTTTATACCAGGGACTATGCCTTCCTTTGGGTTTTTACTGTAAACAAGCCCTATAATCAAATTTGAAATGCTGTTTGTTACAATAAATTGACTTTAAATGGCAAAAGCAAGTACCAAATTATGGCATGGGGGTGCTCCTAATCCAAGAAAAATTATCTCGAATAGACATCCAGGGCAAATTGAGGCATTTAGCCACAGCTCTGAGTTGGTGCAGAGTCATATTGTCTTAACCTAGGAGTTTTCTTACAACCTCACCAGGGACAGTCAGGCTCTAAGGTTTTCACTGATGACAGCTATAAATAGATTTGAGCACTTCACCTATCAAAATGCAACCTAGTGTACTAGCAAGAAAATAAATGAAACTTCCACATAAATAATCCTTCTTTTCCATGAAACTTTCCAGCTATAAAGTCCATGTGACACTCTGTTTGGTATTTTTTGTATCATGTGGTGATGCCTCTTAAATTGGAAGCTGTTGGGAATGAGATCCTTTCAATGTTTATGCCACTATGCAGATAAGTAATGTCAAAGCTGGAATGGACATTGTTTCTTGGAGATGGCGAAGGACAGGGAGAAATTAAATTAACGTATTCTGCTATGTTTCTGACAGTCCAATTCTGTGTTGGGTTTTTTTCCCCTAGCCTTTCTGTTTCCATTAGTTAATTGGCCAGCTTTCCTCCAATGTCAGGCAGTTATATGTCCTTATACTTCAGTAGAAAGCAAATAGAGTAGCAAGCATAGGGCTCTCATAGCTGAATGTGGGCTGATTATGCTGCTTGCTTTTGTAATGAAATCATGCTCAGTAATCGATCTTCACTTGGATATGGAAGCACTCCGTTAGCTGTGCACTCACTCCAGAACTGTAAAACCATATAGCTATCCACAGCTGATTAACTGTGAGTGTCTGCTTCTTCCAGTTGCTCTGGTACCTGTTCCAGAGGCAGGCAGTCTTATAAAAGCAATTGCCTAGAGAATATTAATTGAGTTCTTTTTCCTATCATTTGGCTATTGTGCCCCAAAAGCCAGAGAGATTGAGTATGTTTGATGAAGACTGTTTCCCTAATACAATCAAAACATAAGCATTGATCAGGATAATGTAAACTGAATGGACTTAGAACTGTTAAAACACCTGAGCCTGCAAGGTGGGTGATTATCTGCCTCTGATGTTATCTGTAGGCTGTATTTGAAGAAACATGATTATTTTTTTTAGAAGTTTTTCACTTTTAGAAGTGAACATTGATCCTGTTATTCAATTCTTTACCTGTTTTAAATGTACTACAGTGGTTCCCAACCTTTTCCTTTATGTAGACTACTACATCGTCATCGAAAGCTTTTGTGGACTACCACGTAAGCAAACCATTTTAAACATTTTTAACATAGCCTATGTCTGATGGGAGTCAAACTTATATATCAACGGGTATTAAAAATGCAGCTATTTCTAATAATTTATTACGCTCTCTCACAAACATATTGCACTTGTCACAGTACATTTACCTGCAGTAATTATCTCCTCCATCCCCCCCCCCCCCCACGGACCACCTACGGTACCCTCGCAGACCACCAGTGGTCCACAGATCACAGATTGGGAACCACTGTGTTACAGTAAAGGCAAAACAAAGCATAGTAGCTGATTTGGGCAATGTTCTAGATTGGTGGTTCCTACCCTTGATCATACTGTGGCCAGATGTCGGCCATGAGCAACTGGTCTACTTAACTGAAGTGCAAATTTTTTTTGTACTGATTCCCATGATGCTCAAAGGGGCTGGAGAAATCAGGGAGTAGTACTGTACAGGGCGTGTTTTTGGTACTGTAGGAGCTGGTGGTAAAATGGCTGAGAAAATTTTCTTGGGAGAAGGATAGAATAGGTCCCTGATCACCCAGATAAATGAGTGTGACCTCTTTCAGAGATGTGGCCCACTACAGGCTAAAAACCACTACACTCGGGGAAAAAACCAAAATAAGACTGATGAGGTAATAGTCATATACAGGGACTTCCTAATGTTTCAGAATTACATACTATAAGTGATATTTCTAATAAATAGATAATGGGCAAAACTGAAGTTCACCAGAACCTACAAAGCCACCTCCCTCGTGGTCCCTTTTAGATAGCTTATTCATTGCAAGAAAACTTTTATCTTACCTCTAGAATTTAACTTCTCTTATAAAAACTAACCCTTATGAAAAAAGCACAATATTTGTCTTTCTTATTCACCATTGCCTTGTGGCCCTTTTATGTCAGTTGTGTTGGTGGCAAGGGACTATAAAGCTGACACATCTGGCCACTGGAGAATAAATACTGTATCATAGGGAAAATCCCAGCACGGCACATAGCTGATGTAAAGGCTCTGTGTCATTTCTCAGCAGGTCCTGTCACAGTAGGGGACATGAGTGAAGTACTGAAAGAACCCAGCTGTTCCTAGCTGCTGGCCCAAGAACTTTTGGGCCATAGGCACCAAATGCAGCTAGACCAGCCCTGACGCTGCTCTAGCTTGTATTGGGGACCAAAGCAGTCCCAACAGCACCAAGTAGTGGAAGTGCAAGTCGTTTTTGCTTCCTTGGTACTTGGCCTGAGCAAAACTCAGATGCAGCAATGAATCAAGCCCTTTGAGATTATTCTGCCCATGTGGTCACTTTGATGTCTCAGTCCTATCCATGAAGCTAAGCTGAAGACATTAGAATGTCCCTCCTGTTTGACCTTCGCCAATTGTGACGTCAGTAAGTCAAAGAGCCATTGCTCAGAGGAGACAAAAACCAAAACAAAATACTGCCTCCCTCTGCCCCCAAACTCCAAAGTGAGGACATTGACCTCTCTGGAGAAGGGGGAAATTCTTCCTTGGCAGGAAATTCAGTTTGTTTGTTTGTCTTAAATCAACTTTTTTTGGTTGCAGTTTATAGTTTGACTGTCCAAGCACATACTTCCAGCATAGTCATGGTAAGAATCTATTCCAGTCTAGGACTAAAATAACTTTCAGGACTGCAGCTGTGGATTGAGCATAAATTCCAGCGAGCATGCTGTTGTCTTCAGGAAGGGGAGTTCTCATCTATACGAGCTTCCCAAATTTTTACCTAATGTCTGTGTGCAGAGTCGTCCCTAGCATATCGTGACTCAGGGCAATTGCCTGTGCTTTGGGGGGCCCTGTGCTTTGTGCCAGGACCAGCTGGGAGGTGGGCAGCTGCATCCAGGGTCCTAGCTTTGCCCCAAGCACCTGCACCCTCTAGGGATGGCTGTGTGTGTGTGTTTTCTGTACGGTTTATATGCAAAAGGAGGGGGAGATCTTGCTGAACCAGTAGTGTGCAGCTGCTGTGGCCTTTGTGCCAAGATGCCTAGACATTTTTTAAACTGAATTAGGGTCCTTCTTAATAAATGTATTTTAAAGTAACTGAACACTTTGATTATGGCTCTGGTTCTTATTATGTAAGATTATTTGTACTGGGTGGTACAGTACGACGAATTATAATTTTTCATCACTTGTAATTTTCCATGAGAGTTAGGATTTCTTGGACGTGATCAGATTATTAAGAAGCAGCTGACTAACAAATAATGTAACAATAATACAGTATTTATTTTTAGATTTTTGTTGCAGAATAAATAGTTTTTGTGCCATTGCTTTGCTGGTAGCTGACAAAGGGCAATGAACTAAATCTGTGAATACCCCCTTCTGTTGGTTTCAGTACAATGGAATATCTGTGCTAGTATGTAGACAGCAGCTACAAACAGCAAGAAGATAATAAATGTTATGTCCCTGTGGCTAACACATTTGAACTCTTGTAATGTTTATTCCAGTAAGTAATTTGAAAGAATTAGAGGGATTTGTGAAGTATTGCAGTTTGAATATTGATGATAACATTTGCACCTAAGAAATAATATTCCTGGCATGCTCCCTTTAATTATGAAAACTGAAAATTACTCTTGGCTATAAAAGTGAAGAAAAGTTATAATATTGGAAAAAGTAGTTTATAGTTGGGGAAAAAGTGATAGATGTATATAGTGTATATGCATACAATATCTGTATTTGTTCCCCACTTTATGCAATTCACATCCATAGAACCTTGTTAATTTGTACTAGTGGACTGGAGACTCTTTGTGAAACACGTAATGTTGTGACAAGTAGAACATAACTATTCCAAGTGGCCTACTTCCTTCCATTCGGGAGTTCCATCTGCAAGAGACTATTGCATTCAAGCTTATTTTGCAATCTCCAAAGCAAATTAGTTAAAAACCACAGTGAATGTTGTGCTGGTGAAAGGTGTTGTTCTGTTTGATTCCTGTGTAATGAGACTAGGAAGCCCCTCCCCTTCAACAGAGGGGAGAGATTAAAAAGAAAAGCAACAATCCACAGGATCAGCTGAATGACTTGGGACAATGTAAAACAGAAGAGGAGTGGGTCACAGCAGGTTCAAAAAAGGGATCCAAAAGGGGGAACCAAGCAGCGAATTCCAGACTGCACCCACTGCTTTAAAAAGGTGAGAAGGGAGTCAGTGGATAGTGCCTGGATACGTGAGCTGAAAAGTGGAAGGAAGTAGATCCCACAATCACAACAAATCATACCACTCTCATCCAGCTTTCTCCTTCTGGTCTGACAGATAGCCACTTTGGCTAGTACAAGAGAAAGTTGAGAAGGATGTCTCTGGATTTAGTAGGGCAATTGATAAGATCGTGGGTAAACAAACACGACTGTGGAAAGTGCAGCTAGAACTTCAGCAAGGGGTTCTGGATGAGACAGAGAAGGAGCTGCAACCTTGAGCACTGAAGATAGGTGTGCATCAGAATAGCCCTCTCCCTACCCCTCCCCCCCTTTCCCCCCCCAAAAAAAGGCTAGTATCAGCCCTAGTTGAAGCGAAGAGACCTACCTCCAGGAGAGGTGAGTGAATCTCATGGTCTTTGGGGGACAGAGTCAGAGTTATTGAATGTTAATATCGCTTTGCCAGTACCAACCTGTGGGCATTTGAATCAGATAAGATAAAGGGCTCCTTATGCCATTACTAATCCTCTGAACTATCCAGTTTGTTGTCAGTGGTGATCTAAATAAACACTATCCATACATGTTTTTGCAAACAAAGCTTTGAAAGGTTTAAAACAGCTCTGGGTACACATTCTTTCTGAGGAACGAAGCCAAGAACTAGTACTGCAGAATTTTGCTGATTGCTTGGTGTAAGTTCCCTTGAGATTTTTGGGTTTGCTCCACTTACACAGTGATGGATTGCAGCTCCAAAAACACTATATATGTTAGGGCTTGGGAATGACTGAAGGGAAAGTGCATGGGGGTTTATAAGGAGGAAGATGTTGATGTAGCATGGAAAGGTATTTTAGTGCCTAATTCTGTGAAGTGTTCAGTCAAGGGGACAGGCAATGAATGTGAAAGGTGGCCCTTACCCACTCACTTTGTTTTCACAACCTTTTCTTTCTTTGAAAGAAATTGACAGGCTTTTCCTGACCTGTAAAATATGCTCCAGCTGGGAGATGGAGTATGATTTAACAAAACAACATAATGCAGTTAATTTCACAATGAGATTTTGATTATCTTCTCTAATTGGATGTGTTTATATTTTCAAGATGGTGTTGTGATTTAGTTAGAGTGCACGAGAATGAATGAACGAACAAGTTAACACTTTTTAATTTTTCAACTTGAGAAAAGAATGAAAAGAAACTGTCATCACTGGAATTTTCTTTTTTCAAAGTTATGCTTTAAAAGAGCTGGAGATCAATAATAAAAGAAAGCAAATTATTTGAGATCACACAATTGTGTACAATAATTAAACCTTTCCTTCATCATACATTGTTATTGTTAACATTAGAGGGCATCCTCAATGTCTGAAAAGTTAGGAATTCAAATATTCTGCAGTGCTTGGATTATTAATTATGCATGTAGTGTATTCTTCAAAAGAGCTTTTTTTTTCTTTTAAAGAAATAGAATCCTTTTAAACTAAAGGGGAAATAGTTATCCAGGCATCTGAAGCTTTATTGCATAACTTTCTGTAGAAATTTGAGATATGGTGTCTGAGTCTATGCACAACAATTGTTCTCTGGATATATACAGTGATGTTGGAACAATTTTTATAGTGGGTTGCTGAAAGCAATTGAACAAAAGGGCAAACCCTCTATATGATGGAAATTACTTCAACCTCTAGTTACAGGACCGCTGGATATATATCATTATGGAAGGAGTGATTTAGGTGAGGAAATGCATAAAATGCATAAGAATTGGTGTGTGCAGAAATTTTAATTTTACCAGTTATGGAAGACCACATTTTGTGCCCCTCTGCTGCCCTGGCAGGTGCTCACTCTTGCTGCCCGGAACCAGAGTGGTTCTGTTCCCTTACAATTATTGTGGGGGAGGGGGGAGCTATGCCCCTGCTTACCCCCCCATCCCTTGTACATGCTTCTGCATAAAACAATATTGTGACCCCAGTTTGTGGGCAGATTCCTGTTGTTGGAAATCTGTAGTATGATTATGGAGTCAACGGTTGGTATTATGTGGGATGTTATCTTTAAAAATATGCTGTGCACTCACTATGTCAGTTTGAAAGAGCAGTGAAATTAAAGTTATAGATCTAGATCCCAACCCTCCAAATACTTCCAGATGTAAGAAGTGTGACTCAGCAGGACATCTCACGTGCATTACATTTAAGCACATGTGGAGATGTTCGTAGAATTGAGGCCATGGTGGCATACTCTTTCAAAAGATTTCATTTTTCTTCATACATTAGCAGAATGGGAGCCTAATGAATTTCAATTTGTTTCTAGCCTTAATGCAAAACACAATCAAATATCAGAGCTGATAACACAACAGGAGGAGAGCAGAGGCAGCATTTCAGAGAAACAGATGCACTGTTCCCAAATTATTGCCTCAGGTTAAAAAAAAAAAAATTTAGTCGATACTGACAGCAGTTCATTAATACGAGGCTAAAAAGGAAATAGAAAATATATTCCATGCAAAGTTTAGAAGCATACTTTTAAGGCTGCTGATTCGGAGTTATATAATTTCAAGAAGTAGAATATAGGTAGAGCCCTACAGATCCACAGATATCTGCATCCACGAATATCCGAAGACCCTTTGTTGCAGATTGGCGCTTGGATGCAGATTCTATTTTTGTCTGCCCAGGATATGATCACTGCAGCTGCTGTTATGATCCATGTTAGCAGTACATAGGGGAACAAAGGAAGCACTTCAGCCAATCCCAGCTCAGCTCTGGTTGTGGTCTGTCAGCCAATCAGAGTCTCAGTCACAGCAGGCTGAGGCTCAGAGAGCAACTGCTCACTGTCAGTCAGTCAGGATGCTGGCCTTTGATTGGATCGTTCCCCCACATGGGCACCACCCACTCTTCTGATTGACAGCACAATGTGTGAACCCCAAACAAGAAAAAGAAAAAGTGGGGAATGAGCCAATCAAAGGCCAGCATGCTGACTGAGTGAGCCCAGCCCTGGTGCGGATGTGGATACACATAAAACCTGGCATGCGGATTGGGTAGATACTGGTGCTGAGCGAATGTGGAACAGATCCGGATCCACATTTGTGCATCTGCACAGGGCTCTAGCTATAGAAGCAATAAAGACATAGCCCTGGTCTATATCATGGCACAATTTCGGTGGCAATCGAAGGGAGATACATGAAGTATTTAAAATACCTTGTGTGTCTCTCTCCAGTTGTCTACCGTTTACTTACTGCGGTGTCAGTGTGCTAAGTTGGAGGGAAATGCCTTCCCTCCAACTCTGCATTACTCCTGCAGTGGTGGTCTTCCAAGATTGGCTTCCTCATTGGCTTCACAGACCCGATCAGTTGATTTGGAAGATCAATCTGATGCTGGTGAAGTTGCCGCTGTCAGTGAAGACCTGCCCATAATGGAAGTAAGAAAGTGAAGAGGAACACTTTACAAATCAAGATTTGGAGTTTACCAAATGATGTAAAAACAAACTGGGAGAAGGAATTGCAATTTGGGCTAAACCAAGACTTCTCTGTTGTGCCTTACAAAAGATTGCCATAAAATGTTAAGAATTTCCATTGTGAAATTTTTCCTAACTTTGTCAGATGTCTTGAAATATGCAGACCTCTTCTGAAAATCTGTTAAACAAGAAAAAAGCCCATCATTATTAGCTCATCACTTGTGAAAAGAAGTGATGTCTAGTGTTCAAAGCAAGACAAGGAGCCAGGACTGCTGAATTCCGTTGCAAATTCTGCCATTTCACTTGTCTGACTAGAGACAGGTTATCCCTGTGTGCTTCTGTTTGCAGATTTGGTTGATGAGATTAACAACACAGAAGTGTAAAGCGCTCACATGAAATGCACTGTAGAAATCTCAAGTATTTTATAAACTAATTATATTAATATAAATATTCATTAGTTATATAGCTACTTACATTGTAAATCTGGGGCAGGGGCCATCTTTTTGCTATGTGTTTATAATGGGACCCTCATCCTAGTTTGGGGCTTGCAAGTGGTACTGCTGTGCAAATTAATAATATACTTGGCGTGGGGGGTATATAATCTGTTTACTTCACTGTCCAATATTGGTAGGTATTGCATGACAGTTCTGGTGTAGGCAAAAATAAATCTCACTCCTGCAAACACCTTATTTACATGCGTAATTTTACTACCATATGTAGTCATAGGAGTGAGGCTAAGCATGTACATTAGTCTACAGGACCAGTAGTGGAAGTAAAGTTAAAAACATGCACGAGAGTCCCAGGAACTTATGCACACGCCTACCTTACAGCTGTAACTACTCATGATAGCAAAGGTAATCATGTGCTTACGTGTCTGCAGGAGAGGGGTCATAGTCCCTCTTCCTCATCCTCCAAAAACCAAACCAACCAAACTTCCCAGTAGTGGTGCTGCAGTAGCAAAAGGGAAAATTGTACTGCTGGGGTTTATTGAATTATGTAGCAGATAATACTTTAGAATGGGAATGGAGATTCTTCATGTTTCTGCCTTACTTACTTCGTCATCCTTTTGGCTAGATCTACATTGGCAGTAGTCAACGGGAGTTACACACGCTATGCAGAGTAGATTGCGTAACTCCCGTCGACTTTATAACTTCCTTTCTACATGCTGTCTCCACTGCTTCCATCAACAGGCAGAGGCGGCTTTCGGAGTAGGCGAAGCAGGCACATGCCTAGGGCCCTGAGCAGTAAGGGGTCCCATCACCTGCTTCACCTACCCCAAAAGCAGTGTCTGCCTCAGTCAGCAGCAGGAGGAGGAGCTGGCCCCTGGGCTGGGGCCACAGGGGGCCCCTTGCAGGCCTATAGGGGGCCCCGCAGTGGGCCTTTGCCTACGACCTCCAATAGCTAAAGGCCACCTCTCCCAACAGGAAATACGTTTCTGTTGATGCATTGCTATGCCACCTGGGAAGGTCGTTTTTATTAGATCGACTTCTGGATTGATTTGACTGTGTCTTTACCAACTGCTCAATCGATTTGGATAAATTGACATAGCCTCTGTAAGCCACTGGAGGGTAAGATGGAGTGGTCCAATGGTCCATATTAGTTTACTATCTTTGGCTCAGTCTTTTAAATTTTTGGATTAATTCACTTAATAACTTTTAAAAACTTTAAGAACTAAAGTCCAGTAGAAGTTCACTAACATCGGCCCTGTTCCACCAAACTGGTGGTTTCTCATCACCTCTCAGCTAATATTCCAAAGAAGATTGTTGTAGTGAAGTCTCATATTACTAAGGTTTGATTTATTAATACTTTTATATGAAATATCACAATTACTTTACTAGTGTTGAAGTTACATGTATAGTTAATACTAAGCTACATTTGTCCAAATATATGAACAAGTACTGTAGGATGTCTGATCCCTAACCTGCAGTGCTGAATTTTCTCTCTTTGGCTGAAATCCTGTTCCCAGCCTAAGTAGCTGAACTGGAGCTAAAACAGGGCACTATTTTCCACCACTACTTCAGTCTGGTGTAGCCTCCATGGTCTTTGAACCACCCTGGGATACAGTGAGGAAAGAGTTGGGCTTGGGGTCTGCATAACAGCCTTCCTTTTGCCGGTCTGTTTCTGTCATCCTACCCTACCCCAACTCAGCTGATTGTGTCTTTCATAAAACTGGCAGAAGACCACATTTTAGCAGATTTTCTTTACAGCTGAAAATTCATATTTGCAAACCCTTCAAGGGTCTGTTAGTGAGTAGTGCTTTTGAATCTGCAGAGAGAAATAATAAATATTTGGGTGAAAAATCTTAGTATAAAACTAAGCATGCGGCTAATGATCTAGTTGCTAGTGGTCATAATAAGCTTGCAGAATTTATGGAGGATGGATCAAGAAACAGAATAGGCCTACTTTTTAACTCAACTGGAGCAGATTTTTTTTAATGTAATGAAACCAGGAGAAAGGCTGAAGGTGGGAGTTGTTGATTAGACACATGCATGGGAGTTGAGCACTGGGTTTCTATACTTGGCTGTTAACAGATTTTCTGTGCGATCTTTGCCCTTCTGAGTCTTAGCATCCCCTATGTGTAACCTTAATATATAATGATTTACCTACCACCCGGGAGTGTGGAGGCTAAATGTTGAGGTTGAAATCCTTGAATGGAAGTTGTTGTTTAAGAGCAAGCTATTTTTATTGTTAACTCACTGTATTACTCAGCCTTTCTTGTAATTTTAAAAAATATAATATTAGTGTTGCTCAGTTCACTTATTTCTGCAGAACTATTTCTTGTAGCAATAAGGATTATTTGAATTAACATCTTAATACTGTGCAGTACTAACAAATGGTATTCCTTACTGTAAGGTTCTGTTAGGAAATCATCTAGAGAATTGCATTTTTCTTTGCAGACATTTAGGAATTATTATTTCGTTTCATTTCAGTACACATTAGTGTATATTTCCAGAAACCAGAACAACTGTTGAATTCTCATAGGTAGTGAATTTACTAAGTTATAATCTGTCATACTTGGATTCACTTGATGGGAATATAACTTTTAGATATAAAAAAGAATAGTATTTACATAAGCATATATTGCTGTTAGATTTTATTACAGTTATGGATAATATCAAATCATATTATGTAGCTTGTCACAAAATATATCTTCTTCATGCTTGGATTTGATATTTTCTTTTACTTCATGCCACATGTCCACCTACTGATCATAACTGGTGGTCAACTTATTTTTTGTGATGGACATATGGACCAACCTGCTGCTGTTCTTGGCCGCAAGATAACTCCTGTCTACCTTTCCCCACTTATTTTGAAATGTGTCAGTAAAACAAGCTCCTAATTGCACCATTCTACCCTCATTTGATTGCATAAACAGGTGCTTGGTTTCTGGCTATGTGGAGCTCTTCGTGAGAACTATATTCACTCCAGTTAATCATGCTGCATTAGTTGCAGTTTAAAGGAAGGCTCTGTGTTGTCTTTCTAGCCTGAGTCTAAGTACAGTACAGCCGTTCAGCGAGGCAGAGAGGCTGGGGAAATGTATAGAGACATCACACTAACATGCAAGATACAGGCTGCAAGGGGAGGGTTAATGTATTATAAACACACATTAAAAGATTTTAAATATTTAATGGAAAAGATTTAAATATAATTAACAAAAGAATATGAACTGCCTGTCTCTGCCACGCTGGAAGAACAAGAGCACTGTCATTATACATACCATGGCTCCTTAGGAAAAATGTCTGGCTTGTTCATCTAATTGAGTAACCTGAATGGATGAGAATTTGTAGTTGCTTTATAAGGTTAAACTTTAACTTGCATGAACTGTATCTTCTTCCCACAGCCAGCAGCTAATACACCTAAACTGTCTTAATTAAAGCATAGCTCCTCCACCTTTTTGAAAAAAGGCTGCAAAATCTTAAATTCCAGACATAATTTGGCCCCGCTATATGTGTTTTTGAAGTGTAATTTCAATATCTTCCAGAGACTTCTTAAAAGACTTAAATAGCTGAATGGAGTATTGATGAAAGGGTCCAGACTGACAGCATGATAGCCTACAGCTGATTTATGGATAGTGTCACTGACAGTGAGAAGTACATTTTGAACTGACATAGATGTATGCTGGTTTCTCTTCAGAGCCATGGGGCCTTGTGGCTAGAGCACTGGACTGGGACTCAGAAGATGTAGATTCTGTTCCTGGCTCTGCCACAGGTCTGCTAGGTGACCTTTAGCAAGTTATTTCATCTTTCTGTGCCTCCATTTCTCCATCTGTAAAATTGGCATAATTACTATTATTATTGTGGATATTATTATTACACTTTTTTATTGCAGATACCATTCCTGTGGTAATAGGAACAGATAAAACATTGAATTTGAAAAGAGAGTGACAGTTTTTAAAATATATTTTAGAAAATGTTTGTTTTGGAAACACCACCTCCATATGTATTACTCAATTCCTTAGACATCTATTGCAATATAGTCAAAGGATGAAATACAGAACTGGGTGGAGTAGTTAGAAGCAGTTTATTCAGTTCAGCGTTGAGTCATAAGAATCATAGAATAATAGGGATGGAAGGGACCTCATGAGGTCATCTTGTTCAACCCCCTGCTAAAAAGCAGGACCACTCCCACTAAATCACCCCAGCCAGGGTTTTGTCTAACTGGGCCTTAAAAATCTCCAAAGATGGAGATTCCACCACCTCCCTAGGTAGCCCATTCCAATGCTTCACCACCCTCCTAGTGAGAAAGTTTTTCCTAATATCCAACCTCGACCTCCCCAGCTGTAATTTGAAACCATTGCTTCTTGTTCTGTCCTCTGTTACCCTCGAGAACAGCCTAGCTCCCTCCTCTTTGGAGCACCCCTTCAAGCAGTTGAAGGTTGCTATCAAATCTCCCCTCAGTCTTCTCTTCTGTAGACTAAATAAGCCTAGTTCCTTCAGTCTCTCCTCATAAGTCATGTGCCCCAACCCTTTAATCATTTTTGTCGCCCTCCACTGGACTCTTTCTAATTTCTCCACATCCTTTCTGTAGTGGGGAGCCCAAAACTGGACACAGTATTCCAGATGCGGCCTGACCAGTGTCGAATAGAGGGGAATTATCACATCCCTCGATCTGCTGGCAATACTCCTACTGATGCAGCCTGATATGCCATTGGCCTTTTTGGCAACAAGGGGACACTGTTTGCTCATATTCACCTTCCCGTCCACCATAACCCCCAGGTCCTTTTCTACAGTGCTGCTACTTAGCCAATCGGTCCCCAGCCTGTAGCAGTGCATGGGATTTTTCCGTCCTGAGTGCAGGACTTTGCACTTGTCTTTGCTGAACCTCAGGAGATTTCTTTCGGCCCGGTGTTCCAATTTGTCCAAGTCTCCCTGGATCCCGTCTCTGTCCTCCAGAGTATCTACCATTCCCCCCAGCTTAGTGTCATCTGCGAACTTACTAAGCACGCAGTCTATCCCATCATCAAGATCATTAATGAAGATGTTGGATAGAACCGGCCCCAGGACCGACCCCTGGGGCACTCCACTCATTACTGGTTGCCAGCTAGACATTGAGCCATTGATTCCTACCCGCTGAGCCCGTTGATCTAGCCGTCGTTCCCTTTTGTCTCTCAAAACCAACAAAGTGAGCCCCGAGTACAGTTTCTCATGACTTTTTATCTCTCATACTGTGTACATATTCATGTTCATACATATTTATGTGCATGTTTATTCATTTTACCTACACCTAGCGCTTGGTCATATTTGGCCAGATATTAGCCTTCGTGGTGAATATAATTAAGCCCACCTTTGATATTATTTACTTCATTAGTCTCTTTTACAGGGACACTTGAAAACTAGTGGGCATACATTGCATTGGGTTCTTAGTCAAGTCATCCCTGATGTTTCCCCATTTAGCATGAGCTTGCAATCCTCTCCCCAACCCTAAATTAGTGGCTGTTTGCTCAACCCAGGTAGTATTACTATTTATGGTAAGGGACTCCGCTTGGTTTATGGGTAGGTAGACGTGTATTTATTTGCTTGTTGCTTAAGCATTTTCCTGTGGCCACTATGTGAGAGGCCCTTCATCTTCAGAATAGGGAACTAATAGGAAGATATGTACTTACTTGCTTGTTTTTTAAAGCATTGTCCTGTGGCCAGTATTGAGAGATGCTTGCCTTCTTTTGCTAAGCTGGGGGTTTCTGGGGAGAACAGTTAAGGCCCCCTTTTCCCTGGATCCTGGCCCCAGCTCCTTATAGGCCTGATATAGCAATGAGCCTCTTTCTCTTCCCGCATCCACAAATATGTAGAAAAGTTACTTCTTATCTGGGGCTATTAGGATTTATAGCCAAAGTAATTCTTCTATATCATAAAAGATTATTTAATTTAACACTAGGATTCCCATAGTGAGCATTTATACTGATGTTTGGAGGTCATAATTAATCTGAGAAATTTCAATAGTCAACTAAAAATTGCTTAGCCCAGTGGTGTTCAATCTTTTTTCATTTGCGACCACTAATTAATTTTGTATGGAGGTGTAGAACCCTTTGGAAATTCAACCTGTAGACCATGGACCCTACCTAGACGTGTTTAGACTGAAAACTGACTGAGCAGAACGCAACTATAAATATTGTATGTGGCTGGAACAGCATTTCACATAGTGTGAGGAAGGGGAATAAATTGTGGGCTTCTATGGTAATGACAGTTCTGGGTTTTGGCCTGTAGATGGGGTATTCACATACATTTGGCTGTTCAGAAAAAAATAATGTTTTTTCTGAGATCTAAAATTTTATTTTCAGAGTCACCTTTGGTGGCCCATAGTCGCTAGGGGTCAGCTGACTGGCATAGCCTATTTGCAGTTTCACTGGAGCTGCAGATGGGTTGGTGCTAAGACCTACAAATAGACAGAGAATTGCATTAAGTGGCCAATCTGCATTGGAATTATTGACTTAAATTAATATCACTGTTTACTGTAACCTGTTCACAGTAAAATGAAGTTCTAGTAGAATCTGCTCAGATGTGACTAGAGCTGCTGGGACAATTTCACCTAAAGATGACTTCTCACTGAATCCATTTTCTGTGTGGTTTTTGCTAAATCTTTAGGTCATACCAGAAATATCTGGTTTTGGACTCCCTTCCTGTTTCTCCATCCTTTGTTGCCCCCCTCACTGGTCAAAACTGACCCAAAGTGAATATTTTAGAACAAATGTCAGGTGACTTGAGATGGATAATGCTCACCCCCAAATCAGATCTCAAGTATCTAGCTCTCTAATGAAAATACTGTGGGCTTAATCTTCACCTGAGCAGGCCATGAGGAGCAAAAATGTCTCTAAGTCATCTGTGTGCCTCGCCATTCCTGGCTTAATTAGTAGGGTAAGAAAAAATGCATCCTAAGAAAAGTTCACTAGAGGATGTTAAATATCGACACAAAGATGCAGAATTGTTAGAGTAAAAGGCACAACAGAAGTCTTGTTACCAGCTCCAGAATAGGCAGTCAATGGTCACTTAATGACAAGGAAATTTACTGCTTAAAACCATGAAGATATAGATGCCATTGGAGATATAGCTCTCTCTTTTCAGGTACATGGTTTTACTATTTTCTGGATTGTGAATTTTTTCAAATTGTGTCTAGAAGTATGGTGTGTGTGTGTGTATATATATTTAATTTACAAAAGTATAGGCTGTTCTTACAATAAAAAAATAAATGAAGGTTGCAAAGTTATGAAACATAAATCCCACAATACCACACCTACTTCTCTGTTTCTGTTTTGTACATCATAAAGATTTTGCAAGGTCCTACTTAAGCACTGTAACCATTGCAATTAAAACAGCTCATAAATATTCCCTTGTTGAATACATTTCTTATTTCTTAATAGCACTGGTAGCTAGACAGGTTACTTCACTGGTAAGATGTCTTGCCTTGTTTAAATCCCTTTGGACTTGATGTTGATCCAACAGATTTTTTTATCAGACTTTTGAGAGTACTGACTGTAGCTTAATATCTGTTTGGTATGAGAACAATCATTAATCTAAGAAGCCCTAAGTGCTGGAAGAGATTAAAACTAGAAGACTGAGATTTATGTAAATTTTTCTTCCCTCATAATGTTTTGGGGGATTTGCCTTTCTAGACAAAATGTTAAGAATTGTTGATACTGATTTTTTTATCATCTTTCTTTAATGTTTTGCCTTCTGTTATGAATTCAATGTGATAGTTATTGATAAATGAGAGAATAAAAAAATCCCGTTGGAGGGTATAACAATGTGACTCAACCATTGGCTGGAGGGAGAGGGGTTACATCTACTTTGATTATAGGATGAGCCCCACCTGAGAGGGATCAGGTGATTCTCCTATGAAAAGCTGCTGGAAGCTACAGGGAGGAAATGCTTAGGGAAAACAAAAACAACAGGAGTCCTGTGGCACCTTAGACTAACACATTTCTTTGGGCATAAGCTTTCATGGGCTCCAACCCACTTTGTTGCATCTGACAAAGCAGGTTGCAGCCCATGAAAGCTTATGCCCGAAGAAACTTTTGTCTATAAGGTGCCACAGGACTCTTGTTGTTTCTGCTGTACACAGACTAACACGGATATCCCTCTGGATATTGTCACCATGTTAGGGAGAACAGAGACTGCTGGGAGTGAGCAGGCTCTTACCATGTTGTGAGTTTAAGATTCTAGGGAGGAAAAAGGGGGTGGGATGGGATGCGGGGGAGTAGCTTGCTACTGCAGGAGAGATCTTGTGTAGGCAAGGGAAAGAGTGCAAAAGTTCTCCAGGTAGGGAGACTTGGGGATAGAATGGGAAAAGAATCTTTGTGGGACTTTAATTTGGGACTGAGTTTTATTTTGAGTTATTGTCCGTGAATAAATGCAAATCCCAAGCAAGGTATTTTTGACCTCTGAAAAACTGTGGCATCTGAGTAAAGGAGCCCTGTTAGGGTGAAGTTATTAACAGGGTACCCCAGTGACACCCTTGGCCAAGAGGGGATGCATGGGAGAGTCAAACCCTGTGGCAGAGAGGAAGAAAGGTTCAGGAAAACTGTATCTTCTTGTGGCATTTCCATGTGTATATCACAAGGTGAAGGATTTGGATGGCGGGACCTGTTCAGGAGGCAGGAATGTGACTTCCTGGGAAAAGGAGGCAGCAACAACCCTGTGGATAATCTCCTCTTTTGTGCTGCCCTGAGAGCTGATTGTATTTGTTCTGCCCTGAACAGCAGCAGCATAGCTCTCTGAGGAGCTGCTCTACTAATGGCCAACCCCTGCTTCCCCTTGCCCTGCTGTAACCTATGGGGAAGCAGAATGACTTTAGAAAGGATGCAGCATTTGGGAGATGATATTTCTAGTGTTGCTACCTGCCCCAGCTCAGCTGGAAAGCTTTTTTAAAGGGGCAGCTTCTGATTCTCTTAGAATAAGTGGAGTTGATAGAGAATGTTCCACTTGCACTTCAAATCCATTGGGCCCATTTCTTGCACCTGATGTAGTCATTTAAACCAGTGGAAAGTGTGTGTAAAATGATTGCAAATCAAGATGGCAACAATTTCAACCATTTTATGCTGGGGATAAGTGAATACACAAGATGCTAAACACTGGAAAAACAGACCCATTATTACTCATGTCACTGAAGAATTGCTCCCTTTCATAACATCCTTTTTTGTACTTGTAAATCACTATCTGCTGCCTCTCAGCCAGCTGTTTGTCAGTCTACACTATTTAGCTATCCTTGTATATTGTGTTTTCTGAATCTTTTATCCTTTTAGCTGCCTTCTTCGGTTTGAACTCTCTCCACAGCTTGTCTGGATAAGGAAGCCAACCTTGACAACAGCGCTTTCTTGCCAGAAATCCTATGTTGTCACTAATATTGTGGGCAGACTTATAAGAAAGATGATCAGACTTCAGTGAGATAGGTCAGAGAAAGGACATGGGGAGGTGGGGGGGAAGGAAGTTATTCAAAGATAAATGTATGTCCCCAAAGGAAAGGCATACTGAACAGCTATAAATAGATTAGGATTATAGGAAGTCAGTATGATGAACCAAAGAAACTCTTAATTATTGGCAGAGAAATCACCAAAAGTACAGAAAAGTTAAGAGGTTACATATGAATGGAAGAGAGGAAAAATGACAAGAAAAGCAAATGTGAAGCATGAAGGAGAAGAAATGCAGGTAAGATTAAGAAAAAATGGCTTTTAATATTACAAGTTCATGAGGCACTAAAGGTCAGTGAATGTGGGAGAGAGGCCTCTAATGGATATACAGGGCAATTTATTGATAGAAAGGGTATTGTAGACATTGATTTAGAGGAAAAAAAAACATTAAATGAGTCCTTTGCCTCAGTGCTCACAAAGGAAAAAGAAGAAAAATGCCTAAAGCAAGGAGTGTTACAACGGAATAGGTGATTAGAAAATTATAACAAAGAGGCATAAAATTTCAAGACCAGGTGGGATACACTTAATAATTCTGAAGAAGGAAGGAAAGAAATTAGTAGATTTAGAAAATATTCAGAATGTCTGGAAAAAGCCAGGAGATAAGGGACTGCAAAGAATTTTTTTTTTTTTTTTTTTAAACAGAGTTTAGGGAAGATCCATGAAACTAGTCTCTTGACTTTAATATTAGGAAAGTAATACTGCTTAGTACTCTTCTTATTCCAAATACTTCACTAATACAACACCTTCATTTTACAGTTAGATCACATGTATAGCTTCACCTAGGATGGCATGAACTATACTTGCAGCTTCTTCTGTTCTCAACTTAAAGCTCAAGTCTGGAGAAATTGTGCTGAGTCATAATTTGCAGAATTTACCCTGGCATTTCTTCCATGCAGGAAGGAACACTTCAGTGCAATCTTGGGCATGCAGCAGTATGGGCTTGAAAGAGCATGTGTTAGGTTCTTAAAATATATATATAATAGGTGTCTGAAAGACTGTTTAATGCTAAAAATGTAAAGGTTTTGTATCCTACTGCTCTGATAGAATATTTCTGTGGCACTTGCATGAGGCTCAGACTTTGTTATATGTGCCAGAGGTGTAGCACACTTTTTAGTTTTTTCAGTACCAACATTTCTTAATCACAAGGGAGTTTCATCTCTCAGCTGTGCCTGGTCACTAGACCATGATGCATCATGGACTGGGAGCCAATGGCTCTTGGATTCTCATTAAGGTTCTGACACTAATTCAGCATGTGCTTTGGCCAAGACACTTAATCTCCCTGGCTACATCTGCACTGGCAATTTAAGTCAATTTAAGGAGGCTTAAGTCTACTTAAATTAAGCCCTGTCCACACCTGGCTATCATTAAGTGGACTTAAATAGCTCCTTAAGTTGACTTAACTACTGGTCTTTAGGTTGACTTAACTCTTAAGTCGAATAGTTAAATTGACCTAAAGACGGTGTGGACCCCCTAGGTCGACTTATTCTATAAATCGACTTAGGGCATGGTCATGGGGAAAAGGGAGCCGGGGCTCCTGTCTCCCCAGGACTCCGTGGGTCCCAGCCAGAAGGGAGCCTCACGGCTTCCCTCTGCCTGGGACCCGCGCGGGTTCCGGGCAAGAAGGGAGCAGTGCTTCCTGGACAGGGAATCCCCGGAGGTTCCCCTGTCAGCTGGAGTGCCGGCAGATAGAGCCTATGCTCCTTTCTCCTCAGGACCTGTGTGGGGGTCCCGGCAAGAAGGGAGCCCTGGTTCCAACCCATGGCTCCCTTCTTCCAGGAAGCCATGGGTCCCGGCGAGAAAGGAGCCGTGGCTCCCTCTTTGCTGGGACCTTGGCTTTCTGGGGAAGGGACCTGTGGGTCCCTTCTCAGCAGGGAGCCACAAAGCTGCGTCTACATTTGAAAAGTTAAGTCGACTTAACAGAGTCGACTTAACTTTTCAAGTGTAGAGATAGCCCCTGTGTCTCTGCAAAATGAGGGTCTCGGTGATAACCTAATGTGGAGGTCGTATATGTTAATTAGTGAGGGCCAGATCCTGAAGTGAATTTAACAAGTGCAGCATCACTAATGTTAATGAACCTACTCTGCCTTACATCAGCTCAGGAGCTGGCCCAGCAGGTCTAAGTATACCATGTGTTAATTATAGTTGAACTAGCTTTACCTTTGTCCCAAAGAAACCGAAAGTCAGAAAAACTGGTTCATAGAGGGATAGATTTATTTGCAAATCCTTTGAGTCCAAAGGGGGTTAAGTTCAGATGGGGGTCAATTTTTAAAGCAGACTGAACAAAAGGAGAACCTATACAACGCCTGGAGAAAGAGAGACCTGTTATTTCCCCTGGGCATGTCATCTCTTTCTATTAACACAACAAACAAGGAGTCTTTTGGCACTTTTAAAGACTAACATATTTTATTTATTTGTTTGTTTAATTTATAAGTAAACAAGTAAACAGCCACAGGACTCGTTTGTTTTGCTGAGCTAGACTAACACAGCTACCCCTCTGGAACTTGTTAACAAAAGACTTTCTGTTACTAAACTTCTCTCCACTGCAGGGCAGTTCTAACTCAGGTCAGACTCTGTAAGAACTATGCAGAAGGGAGCCACCAAAGGCACACTCCCCACTGGCCCCCATCATTGTCCTTTTTAATTGCAAAGTGATTTACTATACTGACCCCTCCTTTTTCCCCAGTGTGCCACTAAATTGTCCTCCCAAAGAGTGCATTTTTCACCCTTAGAGCCCTTTGTCAAAGTGGGATTTTCAAAAGTGCCTAAGGGAATTAAGTGGCTGCCTCTCATTGAAAGGCCATGGGAGCCAGATGCCCAACTCGCCGCAAATCTCTCACAAAATCTACGCTAGCTTATGCCAGCGTAACTAGGGTGAATCTGGCCCTTGGTACTTCTCACGGTTTGTTACTGTCTGATATTTAACACCAGAGATGATGATAAATGATATTAAATCTAATAAAATAGAGAACTTTAAACATATTATAGAAAACTTAATTCCCACATCATTTCAAGCTTCCTATTCTCGCTTTGTAGGAATATTTGTGTGCTAAACTCTGAGCTATGGAGAAGTTAGGTTAAATCACTAATGACTAGATAAAGGGAGCAGGGTTTTTTTTTGTCACCATCATTTTTAGTGCGAATCCCTGTCAGAGTGGGATTTTAAAAAAACTTCATGAAGTTCAGAAAAACAAAATCTGCAGTAGCAGATAGTTTTGAAAGTACACTGCCTGCCCTGCTGACTTAGTTGTGTGCCTAAGGGCAGAGAGAATTAAACCAAGTCCAATTATCAGCAGCCCCAAACACTCCTAAATTAGCAGAACTGTGGGATGTCTTTCGAGAACATAGTGCAAAGATATAGGAGGTAATGTGGGTATGTAAAAACCTAGTAATTCAGAAGCTCAGTGTCTCATTTCTTTCCTTTTGTTTTTCTTTCTGGATCCAGCACTCCTTTTGGTCTGTTCTATTCTCACTGTAATGTGTGCCTGTGTGTGTCTGCTTCTTTTATAGGGCAGCTGTACTAGTTCTACATGTGCTCCCTGTCATCTCTCATTTCTTCCCTCCTTATGCTCTCCCACCCCTTTCTGGTTGGCTCTGTCTTTTACCTCTCCCCATTTTTTGCAGGGATCCTTGTTCCTCTCTGCTCTTCTCTCTCTTTCTCATGTTGGCTCCTTTCTTCTGTAGCTGTCCTGTTTCCCCACTTCCCTTCTCTGTTTATCTTTCATGTATCATCTTCTCCTTTCTGTTTGTTTCTCTGCGATAGACTAACACAGCTACCCCTTTGGAACGCCTCCTTTCTGTGTGCTCAGCTCTGTTGCGTGAGCCAATAAGTTTCAATGTGCAACCTACAGTCCACTAATAGCCAACTGGTGTTGAACAGCTAAAGAAGGGAGTGTGGAGGCAGCTACTGATGGATCAGCAACAAGGAAAAGGTACACATCAAGGAGGGATAGGGACTCAAATAAATAAATAAATACAATCCCTGATCAAGGATGTCTGTGCCCTGAGCACCTTAATTCATAGGAACTTTGGGAAACATTTGTGAAAAATGCTGGGAGGTTTGAATATGTTCTAGCTGGAGTTGTAGGGTGGCTGAGGTTGAGTTTGAGCTCTCTCTTTGCCTGACTCTAGCCTCATTTGTAATTTGGGTTATGAAAACCCTGCAGGGTGCAGTTAGTGAAGAGGGTCAGGAATGAGGGTGTCTGGTGTGGGAATCAATGAAACAGCCACATCTCCTATGCCAAATCTTAGTAAACCTGACCTAAAGTTTGTGAAGTGATACAAGGCTCATTTTGAGTGTCCCCCACAACTCCCTGTAAATGTTTTTGCATACCATTGGTTGGGTCAAGGGGTCAGATGATAAACTTCCTTCAGCGACTCACACCTGATGGGCATCAGCACACATTTCTTCCAAGTTTTTCTAGTGTGGCTTCCAGCTCTATTAACCACGGGAACAAAGGACTCCAATTCTGATGCTCTGCATGATGCTGCAGATCCTCACTGTCAAGCCACTGAAATGCTTGCATATTTCTTATTGAGACACTGAAAGCACTCGTTCTAAGATGTTTGTTTCCCAGTTGGATCACAGTTCCTGTTCAGCCATGAGAAAGCTGTTTTTACAGATGATAAAAACTGTAATTCTAGTTCCGTGTGTCAAACTGTGAATATAGACTTTTTAGTCCTACCTAGTGTAATGCCTAAAATGTATGCTGTAGATATATTTTGGTCTCTCCTTCCTCGACCAAGGCAGTTTTTGTTTCAGTACATTTACTTCAGGGCCAATCAGCCGTTATTCATAATCAGACAGTTAAATCAAAAGTCTGTAGTTGTTTCTGTCACACACATAGTGGAATGAACGGCTTAGTTATTACAATCAGTGTGATTTTTTTGCACTGATATGTGAGCGTTTGCAAATACGAATTACCTAATTAGGTACTATAAAAATAATCCAGCTCCAAATAAAATTTAGTAGGGGGAAAGGATTAACATGCTTATCTTGCATGAGAGAGGGATGGAAAATAAAAAAGAGACTGTTTGCTGTATTTTAAAGTACAGTTTTAGAGACCGTGTACATATTCCCTGTATCGCATGATATTTGGTGTTCGTAATTCTTCACATGCCTGCTGCACTGACTCATCTTGAAATATAACACATCCATAGAGATTGCTGTTATCCTCGAAGTCTTGGTGCGATGGGCAGCTGTTGTCTGGAAAGCAAGCATGCGAAGAACAGATCCAGCCCCGAAGTATATGAAGATCAGTTTTTAGGCAGCATCAAGCAATCTAGGTGTCCCCTAAAGAATTTCAGCTGCATCTTTCAGCCCTATCGAGGAAGAGGAAAACAAGACAACACTAGAGAAAACAAACTAGCTCTAGTAAAATGCGTCAATATTTTTTCTAATCTCAGGCAGTGTGTTACAATGGTTACAGGAAGGAACTGGAGTCTTTTTGGCTCTGGCTGCAATCTAGCAAAGTATTTAACCACATCCGTGTGTAAAGTTGCAGGCTAGTACTGAAGCAGGGTCTCTGCCACTAGTTTGCTGCTGCCCTTGGGCAAATGCTTGTCTCTCTCTACTTCAGTTTCAGCAACAATGCTCACCCACTGGTGTATATCAAGACACTGTGAGACAGTCACATGACGTGGGGCATACAAGTGCAATTAACAATAATAATCTCAGGTAAATTTGAATGAAACAAATTTTAGTTCTGAGAAATACCAGGGATCTTTTGGGCTTCGTGAAAAGATAAAGATAGAGAATCTGATGGGGAAAGTAATACTTTTCCCACATTGGCCCTTTTTTGTGTATTTAATGGAAGATAACATCTGCTGCAGAGTTCTGCACTCAATTGCAACATTTAGATGACATCCTTTAATACTAAAGCAGATTCTTCTGTGAAGTGTTAAGATTTGTGAAAACTCTGGGATTATGAATGTTGTCAGCAGAGAAGGAAATGCCAGAGATCTAGAGGTAGGTAATAACGAAACCAGGCGTATTTTGGTATAGATTAGTTTAAGTTGATTTAAGGGAACTATAATAACTTATTCTTAAACCAAAATAAGAGTGAGTGTTGACACGGGTTGGCATTGGTTTAACTAAATTGGTTTAAAAACTGATATAAATTAAAACAATCTAGTTTTCTAATGTAGACAAGAATAGGTGAAACTCTCTACTTGGCTCTACATGGCTGCCCAGAAGGAACCGGCATTATGCTCACCGAAACAGAAGAGGGGATGCACAGAGGGCTTGGGGTCTAACAGAGACAAACCCCAGCCAGTACAGACAAATAGACTGTCACCGCAGTAAATGTTTGAATGAAAATAATGGTTATCATTTGAATGCACGTGGATGATGACTAACACAATATCAGGGATAACTATATGGAATGAAATTCCAAAGGGGTAGCCGTGTTAGTCTATTGTAGAAAGACAACAGAGTCCTGTGGCACTTTTAAAGACTAACAGATTTATTTATCGCATGAGCTTTCGTGGGAGAAAATCCCACTTCAAAGTGTCTGACGAAGTGGGATTTTCTCCCAAGAAAGCTCATGCGATAAATAAATCTGTTAGTCTTTAAAAGTGCCACAGGACTGTGTTGTCTATATGGAATGAATTCATGATACTTTAGGAAATACTTGCTAATGACTTTTGTTCTCCTTGACTAGCTCCAGTCATTATCTAGGCTTGAATGTCCCCATGCCAGTTGCTTTTAAAAAGCAAATATACAAAAATATTCTACTCCACTACTGTCTTGGTTTCTCTGCCAACAAACCACATATTGCTGCTAGGTCAATGTTGCTATCCAAATTATACTAAGCAACTGTGAACCAATTGTTTGCACTGCGTGTAAGGATCTCCGGGTGCACATCTAGAACTCAGGATTCTGGAAGACCATCATCTCTGGCATTCCCTTCTGATAAAGCACCCTATCTCACTAACCCTGGAAGGTCAGTCCCCACAGGAAGTTATATTGGCACACCCAAGGCCTGCAGCTGCCCGAATGGCCCACACCTGTTAGTTAAGCCAGGAAGTAACCTGGATGGGCTGTCTAGAAAACTCTAACTTCCTGCTGCTGCAGCCTCTACCACATTGAACACTGCTCTTGCCTCTTCTGTAATGCTGACTCCTGTTCTGCCTCTCCTGACTTTCTCCCCTCTCCTGGTCCGTGCCTGATCTTTGCCTCTTTCCTGCCCTTTCACCTTGCTCTGACTTCTGACTCTGGCTCAACCCTTGGCTCTGGCATTCAGCATCAGACCCCAGCTCTGATCCTCAGCTTCGATTCCTGGCTCTGACTCTGACTCAGTCTCCTGGCTCTGGTACTTGGAGCTGACTCTGCCTCTGACTCCTCCCTTGCATTCCCTGACCTGGACGCCTGCTCTGCCCACTAGACCAGACAGCGTATGCGCTGACTGCCAGTACTGAGGTTGTACAAGCTCTGGCCAAAGCAATTTACAGAGCTGGAAAAGGGGGATTTACACTCCAGTTTCCATTAATAGCCTTTCCTTACATCCTACATGCACAGAATGAGAGGTCCCAGTTCTGGTGCTTCAGAGTGCTTTCTGTTTTAGCAGGAAGTGAAAAGCAGTTTTGGCTTCTAAGAGTATGTATCAAACTTGTTTTCTCTGACATGGATAACATTTGTTTGGGGGGCAGCTTTGAGTGGTTTTATTAATTTTACACATTAAATCTTAATGGCCCAGCACTTTCGCTGCAGCCAGTGAGCGTACAGCACAGCTCAGGCAGGATTGCTACAAAACTGACTCTAAGCCACTACTGTGCTTCCTTCCTTTGTGAGCAAGTTGTGCACAGCCTGGCACTCCGTGTAAGCCAGCCTAAGGGCTCCTCTAACCTGTGCTGGTCACAAGGGGCAGATACAGTGAAAATTGATCACTGCGATGTAAAGAAGTCCCAGTAATGACCCTTTTTCCTGGTAATTTCCCCTGGGCTTCTTTCAGGGATCTAGCCATTGCTACATAGCTCTATGCCATTGGAGCTTCCCTCTGCAATAATGTTCCTTTCCATCACTGGCATGCTTTAGGTCTACTAGTAGAACAACAAAAAGAGGCTGGTATATGGGGAGAATGTGAACTGAAATCTTTGAGAAGGTATTCTGATTGATGTGAGGGGTTTTACACAGATGACTAGGAAATCTCTGCAGTGCTCTCAAATTTTTCTGAAAAACATTTTGTGCTCGGACACACTGTGCAATTCCCACTGAAAAAGATAAAATAGAAAGTGGGTATCTAAAGGCAGGATAGGCTCTTTAATGTACTGTATCTTGGTTATATGTATACACTTAATCTTCTTAGTGTCTTCAAGATAATGTTATGAAGCTAATACAATATCTTATTTGGTGTTTTATTAGCTTCTTAAATTTATTACAGAGGGCATTACAAATAATTGAACACTAGGTTTATTCATATATTGCACCATGTGTTACAGAAATGTGATTCTTATGCATCTCTGTTTAGATGAATGAAATCGTGAAATCTTTTTAAGCTTATATGTTCTTCACGGCATGGACCCTGCTTTCCTTTGTGTTTGTACAACATGTTTTGGGTACTACAATAATACAAGTCAATAACAGGAAAGCACTTTAAGTATGTACTTAATTTTTAAGTATATATGTGAACATGCACTCAAGCAAATTTCTCAACTGGAGCCTAAGTGCATGGTCCCAAGTCTTATTGCCTGCACTGAATTACTAATTCCCTCATGGGCTTTCCCATGACTTTCCTCACTCTGCTAGCTGAGTGCCTCACAAACATTTGTGAATTTATCTTCTCAAGTGCCCTGGAAGGATCACTTTATTAACATATTTTTTAAAATTAAGGGCCTTTATTAAAATTAAGAACATATTGTCCATCTTTATTTGTTAGTTTTCACAGTGTGAGGTAACCGCAGATCCTCAGACAACTACCATTCATTTCTTATTCCAACTTGGGCTTCATGCTACTTTTTTCTTGGTTCTCTTCCTATCTTAGTGACTGCTCCTGTAGAACTTCCTTTCTCTTTAGGCTTTTTATGTCTTTCTGTAGGTCCCCAGGGCCTAGCTTGATCTCTTCAATTTCTCTCATCTCAGTGATTTTTACCTGCTTTTTTGGCTTCATGAACCACTATTATTCTCTTGATGGTTAAATCTAGCTCTCTGCCACAGGGCCTAGATCCTCAGCCCAACCAAGAGCCTAATTCAAAGTCCACTTAAATTAATAGACTCCCACTGACATCAATGGACTGTGGATTAAGCCCTCAGTCCTCTTTGGGCCACTCTATGGGCTGTTTACATCATGGGATAATGTGCTTTATGAAGTATGATGTCTGAAGCTCACTAACATGTTGTGCATTAATTAGTTAAAAAAACAAACGCAGTCACTGAAGCACTGTAAAATCAGTGGACACTCTTTCATGTTTTATCCCTAATCTCTGTGTATGTTCCTTATCTATAAAATAGGAATTATGAAATCTCTCTGCCTTTCAGGGCACTTGTAAAGAATAAATTTGCAAATGTTTGTGAGGCACTCTGCTAGCAGAGTGAGGAGAGTCATGGGAAAGCCCACGAGGAAATTAGTAATTCAGTGCAGCCAATAAGACATGGGACTGCGCATTTAGGTTCCAGCTGAGAACTTGCTTAAGTGCGTGTTCAAGTATGTACTTAAAAATTAAGTACATACTTAAAGTGCTTGCCTGAATTGCATCATAAATGAAGAGGATAACAACTATTGCAACAGCTGCCTCGTTCACTGAGCACCATCCTGGTGCACTAAATGAAGCAGAGTTTTGTTGGGGAAAATAGTATGCTAATATGTACTTAAAGATGGTATCAAATTCATATGTACAAAGGAGGCTGAATTAAAATTGCACAGGCACCCTCAATTCTGATATTCACTAACTTTCCATGCTTGGCTTTCCACTTTGAAGGTGTGTTTTTGTTTTGCTTTTGTTTTGTTTTGGAGGGGCGTGGAGGAGTTGGCATGGGATTGTGTACATTATAAACAAGTCAATTGATTTTTTTCTTAGTAAGTCTAATTTTATTAAGTGTTCCTTCAGACACCAGCAGCCATGATTCATTGGCATCTGTTGTTTCTCGGAGCTGTGGCATCTGATTAAGCCAATTGATCAGAAAGGAGAGAATTATTTAACAGGGACTTCACTTAACAACTGCTGCTGTAAGTTCTCTTGCCAGGAAAGGTTTTTTGTTTTTTTTTTTTTTTTGCAGTGAAGCTTTGTGAGAGTTTTGTGGTTACTGTCAGGAATGTGCCCAGAAGCTGAATGACATTTAGGGAGAATTGACACAACATACCCATTCCATGTAAGGGATCTAGTCATAACACAGGTTGATACAGAGTGCATGATGGGTCTACTGTGTTGTAACAATGGGTGGTACTGTTCCATAACGAGGTCATAACATTTTTTGATCTTGTCTAGTGAGACAGGATCAAGTGAGGTTCCAAGACATATCTCCAACATAGTAAAGCCTGGGTCTTGGGTTGAGCTTTTTGCTTGGAACACCCAATACATTTTTCTACCTTGTATTTCACTTTAGATACTGATAGCTTTTGAAATACATATGCGGTAAAGTACATTTACCGTAATATGTTCAGTTAAAGGAAAAATTAAGGAGATGATAAGAAATGAGTTCAGGTCACTCTTTTGATCAGTAAAAGTGCTGTCTTTGAGCTACTGCATAGAATTAATAAGTATAACAATATAAATGGATTATTTCTCTCTGTTTCTCATATTTGGGTGTTGCAACTTTACTCCAAATGCTATTACCTTATGAGGATCCTGTGGCATGATAACCTGCAGAACCCACCAAAGACAAGATTAAAATCCCACAACTCTATGGAACCTTATCAAGACCTTCACACTTTGGCATACATTTGTTGACATACAAAGGAAATTGGAATTGTATTTTAATTCTGTGTTTTGAGTTTAACAAAAACCAGATGTTTTGAGAAGTAATTGAACTGGAAATTGGATTAAAACATAAATGAACAGCATTATTCAACACTACATTAAAACTCTAACTTCAGTTATGTTGCAAAAGAAAACCACCAAGTACTAAAAAGAAGTTGCCTGAAAGCAATCCGTTCGGAGTGCTCACATGTGGAATGTCCCTCCTCTGCCTAACTGGTGGCAGGATTGGTGATCTGGATATTTATCTTTCTCCTAAAGATAGTATGCCTTTGGAGTTATGCTAGTGTAAGGATCCGTATTTATTGTATCTCGGTGACCTCCAGAACAAATCTGCTCCTTTTAAAAAGGAAATATTTGTTGAGCTATATATTTATGTCATTGACAGTCCAGATATCACTGATGGACTTGTGATCTGAGAGTCAAGTTGAGTCATTTGCATCCTGCACACTGGGCCATCCTGTGGGGGGAGCAGGGCCCAGGGCCATCTGGCCTAGGTGGGGCCCCACCCCCCCATGCTGGTGGGGAGGTGGGCTGCTCCGCCCCCCCCAGGGAGCCAGTCCGGGCGGGGAGGCTGAGGCCGCTGGCGGGGAGCCGGCTCCAGGCCTGGCCCTGGAAGTGGAGCCCGCCAGTGGGGAGAGCTGGCCGCAGCTGGGATCCCAGGATGCTGCGGCTGGTGCCCCAGCCGGGGATCCGAGGCTGCCGCTGGGATCCAGTTCCGGCCGAGGGCACTCTGCTGGTGAGGGCTGGCCCTGGCCGCATGGGGCAGGCCACCGCAGGCTGGCCCAGAGGCGGGCCCCAGCCACCTGCCTCGCCCCTGAGCCTGCCTGCTCTGCCATGGGGGGTGGGGAGGGCTAGCCCAGAAGCTGGGCTTAGTGCTCCTGGCCCGCCCTGCTGCCTTTGGCTCCCTGCCGAAGGCAGCGGGGAGCAGTGAAGAGTGTGGCCGTGTGGGGGCCGCGGTGCAGGCCCTGCACTGCCCGGCTGGGAGCGGGACAGCGCGGGACCCGCGTAACCAGGGGGCCCGGGATGATTTTCCTGTTCGCCCCCCCTCCCAGGGACGGCCCTGCCTGCACATAATCACTAGTAATAAAGCAGACCAGATCAGCCCTGCCTTACTCTTGGGCAACATTATCTCCCTGTTAATTCATTGGCACTTATTAAGCCATTATCTTTGCATATAAATCCACTACATTTTATGTTAGCATTGGAAAAGGTGCAGAGAAGAGCAATGACAATTATTCATGGGATGGAACAGCTTCCATATGAGGGGAGATCAAAAACACTGGGACTATTTGTCTTAGAAGAGAGATAACTAAGGAGGGATGATATAGTAGTCTATAAAATCATGAATGGTGTGGTGAAAGTGTTGTTTACCCCTTCCCATAACACAAAAACCAAAGGTCACCCAATAAAATTAATAGGCAGCAGATTTAAAACAAAGAAAAGAACTACTTCAAACAATGCACAGTCTACCCATGGAACTCATTGCTAGGGGATGATGTGAAGGCCAAAACTATGGCTTGGTTAAAGAAAGAATTAGATAAGTTCCTGAAGGGCAAATCTATACATGGCTATTAACCAAGATGGCCATGAATGCAACTCCATGCCTGGGTGTCCTAAACTTGTAACTGCCAGAAGCTGGAAATGGATAACCAGGCACGGCTCACTCAATAATTGCCCAGCACTGTTAATTCCTTCTGTAGCATCTAGCATTGGCCCTGTCAGAAGACAGGATACAGTACTGGGCTAGATGGACCATTGATTGACCCAGGATGACCATTCTTATGTTCTCAAGAAGGACTAGTGCCCAGATTCCTTTCAGCTCTTCAGTGGTAAAAGTAAGTTGGAAAAGAGTGAAAACAGAAAAAGGAGTGTTGTAATAGAAGTTGGTAGATATGACTGTACTACACAGAAGGGCCCTGGGAACAGGTCTGTTGATAAAGAAAGCCCTCTTTTTACACAGTGGATCCATACTTTACAATATGATTGATCTTTTACTAACATAATCATACATAAATCTACCAAGCTTTATCCCCCCCACATATTTCTGTTTCGGAAGAATAGAATTGTAGTTAAAAAAGAAAAGAAAGGAGAGAGACTGGCTGAGTTGAGCTAGTGTGCTCTAGATTGTAAAAATGGAATGGTCTTCAAATATACAGCTAACTTTCAAAGACGTTAATATAATGTATGATGGCCTACATTTATTACTGACTTCATTGCCGCACTTTAGGAACAAACACATTTTTCTTTTGCCAGGATTTCTCATAATCATACTTGCATTGACTCTCTTAACCCCTCATTTCTGGTACAAAATAGAACATCTCAGTAACTGTTCTGTCACTCCTTGTTACCATGGATACACTCTTCCAATGCAGTTATAATTAGTATGCTGCAGCCACAGTACTTTGTCCTCTGAAAGAAATAAGAACATCCTAGGGAGGATATGCTGCACTGTCAATTCCAGGACCTTTAAACTTAAATAATTTCTGTGAACTATAGGATCAAGCCAAAAAGTGTTCTGGGGCTTAAGAGTTTGGGTGAAATGTTAAACAAACCAGCTAGAGCCAGATCCACCAGCTGCTGTTGGCAATTCTGGTAAATGTGATTTGGTGCATTACAGAATATAGGATCAATGTGAACTTTAAGATCTCCTTGTCTGTCCCCTGGATTCTGTGAATGGCAGGTTATGTGAATTATGTTCTGTACAAGCTCCTGCAATGGTGAAATAGGATGTGCAAGTGCAAGACTACGTTCAAATGTAGCTAGATCATTTAAGTAATCTTAGCTGTAAAAATACATAATTGCAGAACTAAATTATTGTTGCGTGATTGCTGAAAACTATTTACCAAAGTTTCAGAAAGGACAGTTTGCCTTAAATATTTTATTTATAGGCAAATCTGGATATCAGCATGACAGTGAGCACCTCAACACCCCTCAGAGGTAAAGTGTTACCTCTGTCTGTCAGTGAAATTGAGGCACAGGACCATTAAGTGACTTGCCAAGTTCACTCAGAAGCGGTGGCAGATAGGGAACAGATTCCAGATTTCTAGACCTACTAGTCCAGTATCATAACCACGCCAGTCCTTCTGCACAGAAGGTCCAGCACTGTACGATGCTGGATCCTTTCAGCTCCTACTGAAGTGAAGAGTGGTGAGGGTCCTCAAAGCATTAGTCTATAACAGATCTGCTATAGCAGAGCAAAAAGCTTGGGGAACTGAAAAAGGGCAAACCTGTGGTTCTCACTTCCGGAGTTATTTTCTTAAAAAGCAAAACCTATTGCTTTTAACGCCACATAGGGTTAGGATATTTTTTTTTCTTTTCTGCATAGATCTGACCCTTTTGCATCTTTCCTGGTCATTACTGCTATAAATACTGATAGCTACATGAGTTCAAGTACTTCTCTAAGAACTTCCCCTCTTTCTCATTAAAAAGAGGTGACAGATGTAGGAGTCCTTGGCCTTTCATTTTGGGGCAGATACTATTCCCATTAAGTCAATGGCATGGTGTGGGAACAGCTTTAATCCCTTGGTCTCTACTTTCTACTGGAAGTAGAAATACATCCTCTACATTAAAGCCACCATCTGCTACAAGAGAAATGAGGCCATTACTGCAGAATACTTGGTATGCAAACAAGTAAACCATGTATACAGCATTATCAAGAATGAAGCAAATTCAATTTAAAAAAATGCCTACGATAATGGTGTGACTAACTTTTATGGTTCAGATACTCAGCTGTGGAGCACCACTGAGCAACTGTGTTCATTGAATTTGTGTGAATCTGTGTTCATTTTTATACCAACTGGACATCCAGGGGTACTGGAACAATTTGTATTGGACGTGGAGGAGAAGGGGTGAAGCTACTGAACCAAACTGCAAACTCTGTGTATGATGGAAACTACTTCAAGCCAGAGGGGTGCACCTCTGTGAGCATGTGGTCCTATATCTCCATAGACATAGCTAAAAGTTGAATAGGTCTTAACTTTGGAGTAGTAATTCCAGGGCACGTTGGGAAGGTATTATTTGGATTGATTTGGGATATCTTTCACTGCAGCTGACTTTGTTGTCCCTGTTAAGATGCTAAATAGAGGACTTTGGTCTCTAGGGCTTCCATAACGTCTACATTTGTCTTTGTAAAGAAAGAAAAATAATTTAAGAAATATTCAAGAATATAGAATTATTTATTTTTATAATCCATCTCACCTTTCTAGTGGCAAAATACAACTTCCATAGCTTGCCGGCCAGTTCATAATATACATCGGCTCACCTGCTTTCTGTAAAATACCAAGGACTTATTTTTTTGCTGTTTCCAAAGAATAATATTTACTTCTGCGTATCATATGCTGTAATTTCAGAAAGGCTTAGGTGGAAGTGATCTTGCAAAATATTGCAACATGTATGCAAAATAAAATAGCTCACGTAGAGGGAGATTGGAGTATCAAGGTTTTTGGGACCTGAATTTACTGTGGGTTTGTGCAGAGAATCACACAGTGGGGCCTCCAGCTTAACTTGAGATTTCCATAATAGCATGAAATGAAGGAAAAATAACCTAGTGAGCCAGAAAGATTGTCCAAAGAGAGCTGAATTGTTGGTAGCATTCTCAGTTAACTAAGACCTTAGGTATAACTGCCAAACTGGTTTTAGGTTATATTTTAAAATGTTGTCCTGGGGGTTTATTAATTAATGTTTTTCACTTTGAGCACTCCAGTGGACCAGTAAGCAGATTGTGTAGTAGATAGATGCAGTGTAATTAATATAACATTTGGTCTTAATCTCATGGAGCAGCAATGAGCTAAGCTTTACTTCATAATACTGTATTTCTTCAGAAAAAACTGATTACACTCTAGTTGATATTTCTTTGGAGATGTGCAGTTTTTCTGTGTGATATTACACAACCCTGATTTAAACCAGTGGGCATTTCATGAACAAATTTAACAGGTCAAGGGCCAAATTTAACTCTTAGCTAAACAAGTTTAAATCTCTTGCAAATCTGTTGAAATCAGTGTCATTCATGTGGATCTGAATAAGAACAGAATCTGGCCTTGCGTGTTAAAACTAGATATGGGCTTGAATTGAACTCTTGAATCTAAACACCTCCTCAACGTCGGGTTGCCAGTCCTCCAGGTTTGTCCAGGAGTCTCCAGGAATTAAAGATGAGTCTTTCATTTAAAATTTTCACGTGATGAAACCTCCAGGAATAGGTCCAGTGATAATTGGGAACCCTATCCAACTTTTGATATGGATTTAAAGCTCAGCAGCTTGGAGCCCATTGCTAGCCATAAATACAATGAAATGTGCTCACTACAACTGCATGCAATGGGTTGCTGGCTGGCTGGCTGGAAGAAAAGTGGATGTTGCCCCTATCTGTGCCACTGGTAGCATAGGGAGATGAAGGGGTAAGTTTACTTTGAAGGGACTGGATAGGAGCAAGAAGCAGTTGGACAAGAGTGGGGTGGGCGCACTCCCTTTGATCTGGCTGGAAGGCGGGGGGAGAGGAGGGAGGCGAAGGATGGTATTTATATCCTGTGCATTCCCTGAAAAATCCTCTCACCTTGATCAGACTGATGGCACCGACCATCTCACCTATGGAGTGTGAGAAAGGACAGGGCTCCTCATGGTCCACTGTGGGCACCACACTAGTCTCCCATTTTTCCTTCGGGACTGAGAAGGAATTTTTCCCTCATGGACAGATTAGCTGAGACACGGGGGATATTTTTTGCCTTCCTGACAGTGAGTTTGGGACTTGGTGGCATGGGGTTTAGGTCATAATATCACAATTTAGTACAGAAAGCTTGTGGCAGATGTCTAATGTCTAGCAGGTATTCATTACGGAAAGGGGTACCTCGACTGGAGAACATGGTTTGGAAAAGGACTGAAAGGAAAAGTATTCCTGAGGGGAGCTGAGGAAGGAGGTTCGGAACTCCTCTATCTGATACAGCAGGGAGCTGACTTCCCTCCTTTTATACCCCCCTTAATTCTCTTATGAGGAAGAGACAGCACGATCCCAGCAATTGGGTGGCTGGAACCAGTTTGGGGATTATGTGTAAATTATTAAGGAAGCAGTGATGACTTGCATTATACAGTTTATTGCTGGTTACTCCTAGATACAGTAAATGAATAAAGTTGTGGCCAGATTAAACCAAATCCGTTGCCTCCTGTCTTTTCTCCAACCTGGCTGGACAATTCCAGGTGATAAAGTACATGGTTTACAGATTAAAGGACAAGGGCTGGAAACTGAACAAGAATTCAAAGGCACGGTTGGATTAAATAACTAAACCCTCACTTAGGTATTGACTGACCAACTCTGGGGTAAAGATAAAGGTTTACCAGTAGCCTCAGACTCCAGTGGTACAGCAAAACAGCACAATCTACATATGTGGATAAGCAACATTATGTTCTCAGGCGGGTAGCAAACATTCCCCGTTTATGACCGCTGTTTCACTCCTTTGAAATTATTCCCTAAAGTAAAATTCATACAAATACATGTTTGGGGTAAAGGTCATGCTAAAATAAAGAAAAGCAGTGGGCCTTAGATTTATTCTAAACTCAGGGAAGCAAAGACCTTAGTGGGAAAACATCCAGTCTGCCCATTTAGAAGTTAATTTGATCTTGAAAACTCTCTAAAGAATTAGATTAGTTTTCTATTACTTCAGCCTTTTTTTCTCCTTCAAAGGAAAACATGCCTTCCTTTGCAGATCTAAAAAGATAGGCCTGCTGTACAGATTTCTGCAGCAGCCACACTAGACACAAGAAGTTTTGGCTCTGTTCCTTCAACTGCCACTTAATCTCAATGGAATTTCCCCCCCTTCATTTCTCCATTAGAGCTAGAGAGGGATCCAGTTTTATAACAAAGTACTTTGGCTAGTCTGCATGCAGACTTAGCACATGGCAAGTGTGCAGCAAGCCACGTTGTGAATGCATAGTGCATTATCCAGCCACATGTTAAGTTACTATGAGGAGCTTGCTTAACACCTACTAAACGATCCATAGTTGAACAGCAGGTCTGTACTGTGTTCAGGGTATGGTATGGAACTACTGGTGCGAGTCTCTGTGCTCAACTGGTTGCTCTCAGAACATTTCTCAGTCTGTATCCAAAGATGCTCTTCCCCTTCCTACGTAGGTGGGTCCCATCTCTGCTCAGTAAAGTGGAAGCCTTCTTGATGGTACCATCCATACGGCCATGTGTTCACCTCCAGGATGTGTCTATATTCAAGATATCGTAGGCCTCTTACACCTCTTGCACATATTTTCAAAATATTTAAGGCTTGTATTTTAATCTGTTTTTCAGATTAGTGAAAACAATGAGTTTTGTAGTAAGGTGACAAGCAAATTCAAGATTTAACATTTTGGTTCACTTGCTAGATCCATCTGATTGCTCTAAATGTGCCTTTTTAGGAAGCTTAATTTCAGAGCTTTATAATTCTTTATGCTCTCCTTTTCATTGACAAAGTAGTTTTTAAAATACACAAACATATTAATTTCCAATTCTTAGATTTAGTAATATGTTTAAGGCAGTAATGACTCTTACAACACTTTTTCCTGTCACTAGTTGTTGGTACATAGTTCATTTTTCACTGCTCTGGAAGAAAGTGTAATAACAAAACTGAATGGGGTATATCCTCTTCCTGTAGAAATCAGTGGTAAAACTCTTACTGTCTTTAGTGGAAGCTCAACATAATCTACTTTTTTTTTTTTTTAAAACAACCATATACAACTTTAAGACTTTTCCATTTAACAATAATTTTTTTTTTAAAAATCTCATCCATTTTGTTACTGCTTCATTGTATGGCTGTACGTTGCTTCTTTTAATGCTTTGCTATTAGTCTTGTTACAGTATTTTAGTACCTTTCATATCTGGCCTAAAGGGAATGTTGTGTTTAATCCGTTGTTCCTGCTCCTTATCCTCCATAGATGGAAACCATCAAACTCCTGGTTAAACTGATATGAATGGCTTGAACATTTATTACAGAGGGCTAGTCTATACTTGCCGCGCTTTTCGGCGGCAGTCGATCGGAGATATGCAAGCTACATAAAATACCTTCCATATCTCTCGCCAACTTCCTAACTACCCCTTACACATTGCACTGAGTCAACTGGAAATGGTGTCCGATTGGCGTAGTGCTACTCCAGTTACAGAGCTGGAATTACAGCTTCGGTTCTGTGCTAAATTGAGCGCATCTTAACAGACCGCTCAATCGAACACAGAAGAGCTCACTGATGGTGGCGGATCTGCCGCCATCTGTATAGACCTAGCCAGACAGAATCAGTTGTAACAATCATTGTTCTAAACAATTAAGGTTTTATCTTTTAAATTGTAATTTTTTGCATTTTGAACAAAGTCTACAAGTGTAAAGAACAACTCCGATGGTGGTGTATGCTTACACCGTCGAAAGGTCTTTCATAGACCTTCCACAAATCCCAGTTTTGAGGCATCTTTCAGTATAATCAAATTAAACCAGTTAGTGTCACAGCCAATGTATCTTATTGTTACTGCAGTTTAGGAGTCCCAGAACAGAGCACATCAAAGAAGAAGTAGCTCCACATTTAAAAAGTAGGTTTTGTTTACCCATATAAGACAATACCAGAATCTTACTTGGAGAGCCCTGGAATTGGATTGGGTCTGCAATGTTTGCATCCCTAATGGAGTTGCCAGAACAGTTTGAGTCAGCAAAATCAATGCTCTAGGCTTGGTAGAGAGACAAGATGGGTGAGGTCATATTTTTTTTTATTGGACCTAATGGAACTTCCGCTGGTGATAGAGTTTTCAAACTGCACAGAGCTCGTATTCAGATCTGGGGACGTGTACTAAAGGAGTCCAGGCTTAGTAGTCAGCTACAGTATGGCAGCTAGCTGGTAAATGGCATTCCCATTGAAGATGATATATGTTGGTTTTTAAATTTTCATTTCAGTACTGGTTTTGGGTTTTTTGGAGGGCGGGGGGTTGTTTATAAAAAACTAATTTTTATAATGCTTTGCTTCCAAATACTCCTGTCCAGTTATATGAACTTTTGATATAAAACAGTGCTTCTGTAAACCACTACTCTTACTGCAAGCTCCATGTTATCGTGAATGTGCTGAAAATGCTTATGGGTGGTTTTCACACAGAATAATAAAAGGACATCAAAATGAATGCTAAATAGTAATTCAATCAAGTGGCATTCTAAAGCTGAAAAGTACAGTTTGAATGGTTTATGAATAGCACCACAGCAGACATTAAATGACAGCCTGGATAACCACAAGGACTATGGATACTAGACACACAAAACACTTTTATTGCCAGTTTCCTCTAAGGTTGAGCAAAATGAAAATCTATCATGCAGGAGCAGACCTCCAGCACACATTGTACAGCAGGATTACCATAGATATGTGGAGGAGAACAGTGTGAAATTCATATGTCCTCACATCCTCCTCCATCTTGGTTTAGGAAAATGAGGAGGATTACAAGAGGGAGGAAAGAAATTACAGTGCATGTGATGTTGGAGGACACAGGTTACTGGAACATAAATTGTAAACCTTCACCCTGTTCTGTTTATACTTTAATGAAGGGAACGCCCTGGAGATCTGCTTTTTAACCAGGGAATGCTATCTTTACAGAACAGTCATTTTAGCAGAGTTAGAAAGGAAGTGTGGTGTTTGTTAGCTTAGGCAGAGATGGTGGAAATGTTATCATGTAATAACACGCGGACACATGTCACTCTGGGGTGTTAATATCTCACATCCCAGTGTAAGCACCAAGAAAATTCTGCTTGTTAATTGCAGTATTTAAAAAAAGTATATACAGAAACCAATTATGTCGGTAAATATGATTGATGTAAAATTGCTAGCTAAAAGTGGTGGGTTTTTTTTTTAGGTTTGCAGAGATTACTGAATCCTTTGCAATATTTAATATCTGCTCAGAATGAGTTTTTGCTTTTCCTCTCCTTTTTTAAAGAAAGTGGGTTAATGTAATGCTCAGAAAGGGAAGTATGGTATACACAGGCAAGGTGGAACCTTTCCCTCACCACTCTGCCTAGCCAAACTGGTAAAGCCCTCTGCTGTCCCATACCAAAGTCTCTTCAGAGCTGAGACTGCATTGTGATGGTTTAGTAATAGACAAATTCTCACTTGAGGATACCAACCTTATTTTAATGTGCAAACTCCTTAAGATCCCCAGAGATACCTGCTCTCTCTCCTTTATATAAGTACTGTAACTGGGGCCCAGTCCTACAGCTGTTAGTGAACTAAGTAGTCTGACCTCAATAAAACCAGTCATGAGTCAGGATGGCATGATCCGGCACTTAGGGTCGTATCCCGTGAGGTGCTGAGTGTCTCCTGAAAAGTGCTAAGTACCTAGGCACTCGTGATAGGGACCTTTTATTATGAGTAGCGTTATTAGCAGTTAAAGTTAAAATATCCTCTAGTGTTTACCCTAGAGAGTATGGTATATCTTACTCTTATAAACTTCAATCCTGCAAAGCATGTAAGCACATGCCTAACTTTAAGTTGGTCATGTGCTTAAAAGCTTTGCTGTATTTGGTTGGTGCTGTAGGTAGAGCCTTGCACAGACACAAATACATGGAGTCGCATCTGATTCCATCCCCCAGAATAAATTTTCATCTGATCCTCCTTCTTTTAGATTTAAAAGCTGCTTAAGTCGAGTTAAGGAAAATTAAAGTCGACTTTACTAAACCTAGTTTTAAGTCGACTTTAGAAAGTCGACTTAGCCAGTGTGGACGCAGAGTAGCCTAAGTCGACTTTGTCGACTTAGGGGGCTTCAGGGCTTCCCCACTGCCCTCCCTGCCAGAGTGGCTGGCACAGCCACAGCCTGGCATGCCCCCACACAGGGCAGGACAGAGCCCTGGCCACCCTGCCCCTATGTCCTGCCAGGGTCCCTGTCCCCTTCAGCCCCCATTGTACCTTGGTACAATAGGGCAAAGACTGAGCCCCCTGGCACTTGGCAAGGGGTGCACCACCGCCACCGTGGACCTGTCCCAGGTCCATCTAGTCCCTACAAGTTGACCTAGGCGTCCAGTGTGGACACTCTAGGTTGATTTGGCAGGGTCCCCTCTAAGTTGACTTAATTTTTGAGTGGGGACATGCTAAGTCGACTTAAATTAACAAGTGTAGACATAGCCGAGGAGCTCTCAGAGGTGGTTACAGCACCATGGAGAAAGAGTTTCTTCCACCCAGATAGCATCAGTGATGAGCCTGACTTGGATCTGACAAATTCCAACTTTTGCAGCTGTCAGACATCTGTAGTTGGTTCCCGGTTTTGTATTTCCAACCCACTTCTAGGAAACATGTCTGATCCCACATCCACTAAAGTCCACATCACTAGCAGAATTCCCAGAAAGGGAACAGAACTGGGCTGGATTTGTAAGCAGCCCTCTTGAACAGGATTTCTTTAGCATTCCTTTTGTTCCATATCGTAGAAAAAGGTGTGTGCGTGTGTATAAGTTTCCCTTTACCAATTTCATGCAACTTTGGGCTGGTTCACACACTTTTTTTTAGCGCTCTTAGTATATCAATTTGGAATCCCATAAACTTTTGAGAATAAATTATACTGATAAAAGCTCTTTTATACTGCAGCAATACGAGGGCAGTGTAGTGCTTTATATACATCATTTTAAAAACTGATATAACAGTACAAAAACTGTGTTCAGACAAGCCTCATGTTGCACTAAACAGACATGAATGTAATCTGCAAAGTGTTTTGCTTCCAAGAGCATGTGAATATTTTAGTCTAGATGTAGTGCATCTACTTTGCTGTCAAAAGGAAGACAGAACATGATCCAGCAATGAATGGTAAAATAAGTAACACAGCATCTGCTTTTAGAGGAGCAGCTGGCTTCCATATAAGACCGTAGCTCACACACTGAACTTAGTATAAGGTAATGTGGATCCTTTAGCTCAGTCAGAGAGTATAGGATGAAAAGCCCCCTATTGGTTGCTATGGAATGCACCATACATGAGCTTTTTCAAACTTTATGTTCTTGCTCTTAAATCCTAACCAGTCTGAACAACATTCAGATATGAAGGACTTTTTTATCCTGAAACCAGTGACAGTGTATGATGACATTATTTCCTAAATGTCAGGATACTGGTAACTTGTTAGTTGTTTCTGTTATAAAATGCCCCTGTTAGGAAGAAAAGCCTAAGTGATGTTGGAGTATTTAATTTTTGATATTCACATGCCCCAGTAACTGAGCCTGGCTCAAAGCTGTATGGCTAACTCATACAAATTTGCCTTAAACAGCAGTTACTCCCTGGGGGGGCTGCTTAGCCAGCGAATGGCAAATTCCACAAGCATGTCTCATTTCTAAAAACACACCAGTTTTGTTTAAATTCAGGCTTCTGGGTGAATATTTATAAAAGGAAAAGAAGTAGATTGAAGACTAGTTTTTGTTAGTGTTAGTGAATAGAAACTGTTGGAATAAATGATCACTTCTGACCATTTACTGCGTAACTGAAGTTTTTATTTGATCAAGCAAATGTTTAAATTCAAATCAGGCTTTATCATTTTGTGAATCTATTCACTGTTAGTCAGTCACATAGAGCTGCTGTTAGTGAAAGACTGTATAGTTCAACCTACAATAAATGGCAATGGTTTCAGAAACTAAGGCAAAACAAACGTAGTGTGTGTTCTAATATGGCTGCCTATTAGAATACTAGAATTAATTAACATGATATTACAAGCTCCACTTGTAACTATGTGCCAGAGCTGGTGCACTGTTCATTGTAATAGATAGTGTACTGCACGTGGACTCTATTCAGAAAGGCTAATGCTCATATTCATGCATTTTATGTATGTGTTACAGAGACATTAATTTTAATGCAGTAGCCCTAATTTTTAAGAACATCTGTTAAAAGAACAATAGACTAAAAAGTCCACAATCTCCAGGGAGAACTCTGCCTCCTTATAAAAATATATTGAAATGGTAATTATCAAATGATAGACTTTTTTTTTTTAAACTTGCAGATTTGTCCACCATTTCCTGATTTTCAAAATTGTGTGAATAAGAGTGCAGGTGTGTTCCCAGTTTGCATGTGCAATCACTGGATGTGCACAAGCAGATTAATTTACATATGAAAAATAGCCAGTACAAAATTTTTTGAATATTGTAATAAATAATGGTAATCAGAATCAAAGCTAAGCATATAGTTGTGCATGTGATTGCATATGAAATGGCATTTGTACAACTTTGAAAAAATTAGGCCCCTTAAAAACAGAGCAGGGAGAATAAAGCATTTTAGATCTTTTAGGAAACTCTTGTGGCCATCAGCACAGATGCTTGTGCATTATGAAGGTTGACCAGACTCTTATGGTGTAATTCACTAGGCAGAGTTCTGCATGCAAAACGCAGTGGTATTTCATCACTGTCCATGCAAAGCAACAGTTCAAGTGATTGCTTAACATGCTCTTATAAGTGGATTTAATTGTGCTCTTTTTAATTTAAATAAACTTGAGTTTTCATTGTCTAGTTCCACAGGAAAGACTAATTAGTCATGTTTTACGCTACTTTTACTCATGCTTGTGTCACACTGGGCTAGCATACGTTTAAGAAGGGGCAGAATTTGACTCTTCCTGTTTCATCGTATCAAGTTTCTTTTTGAGATTGTTGTTTTTATTTTAGATACTAAGTGCAGAAGTGCAAAAAAGTTTAAGAAAAATGTATCATAAATGGGTGCAGTTAGAGGTCATAGATACAATTACTGCACCCAAAGGGTTATTAAAGAGACGGAGTTAAATTTACTTTCTTAGATGCACAGGGAAATCTGACGGGTTTCCTCTTTTGTTTCCAAAAATTAACAATGTGAAGATGCACCGTCTCCAAACCATGTGCTCTTAGTCTCAGGGACTATGTCCGGCTGGTATGCGTAACCACTGTGTGTTCACACACCGGCAAACAGCTCTTGAGGCAACGTGATTGCTCTCCCGGAAGCTGTATGCCCTGTGGGTGTGTGAGAGGCCTAAAGGGGAAGGAGTCATGCATGTTCCTCTAGGAAAGGCAGGCTGAGAGATGGCAGCTTCTTGGGCACTGGGCTGGTTGTTCCAAGAAACAGAATTTTATGTCTGTTTCTGCCAACACATTATACCAGAAATGCTGCAGTCTATGTCATTGGTTTCTCATCCAGCAAACAGCCCACAAAAGTTCTGGATTTTGATGTTACACTCAGTCATATAGGCAGCAATATAAAATCTGTAAGGTTTTGTTTGGACCACTTTTTACACTGAATCAGTCAGAGGAGACCTTTTATTCTGCAAAATATACTCTAAATTGTGATGATACTGTACAAAACAGAATACAACTAACATTGCTTTCTGAGGAACGCTTGTTAGTAATAATGATGAAAGCAAATCAGTCAACTTTAAACGATTCTTTACTAATAGAGACTTAGGCTTGGTCTACATTAGAGACTTCTGTTGACCCACAGTCAACTTTTTGCGCCAACCAGTGATGTTGTACACAGTGCAATGACCCTCCACCCTGACCCAGCTCCCCTGATTTTGTGACAAAACAAAACCATCTTAACGAGAGGCGTAGAGCTTTTTGTGCCAAACTTTTAGCAACAAAGCAACAGTGTACACATTGCGCTTTATTCTGTCATGGTAAATGGCCTCTAGGAAGTGTCCCACAATGCCTATCCTGAGTGCTCCAGCCATCAGTTTGAACTCTGCTGCCTTGCAGCCATCCACTCCATCCCCATTAACATACTGGGAATTTTTGAAATTCCACTTCCTGCTTGGTCAATGTGGTGAGCTCACAACGCATCTTCTCAAATGACCATAGAAGCTCCATGCACCAAATGATCTCTCATTTGGAGTACACCAGAGCTTCTAGATCTGATTGGCATTTGAGGAGGCTGGGTAGTCCCAGCTCCATTCCAGTCAAAAGAGTTATTTTGCCTAGGGAGTAAAACCATCTCTCTGGTGCAGAGCCAAAGACCTGCCACTTTTATAAGGGGCTGGAATCCATCCTCAGTGGTGACTGCACCACTAAGAGACGCATGAATGCTTCCGTGGGCCATGGGCAGCAGACAGAGGACTCCACCCAGATGAAGAAGTTGTAAACAAGAAGGTTGAGTTGAAGAATAATGTAGAACAGGAGATTGGATTGTTGACTGACATGGGAAGCCAGGACCTCTTGTCTACCCAGGAGGATTCAGGCCAGTCCCAGGCCTCCAGATCTGGTGTGAAGGATTCAGGAGAAGGGAGCTCGGGTAAGTGATTTTTTTGAACTGATGCTTCCCGGTTACATGAGATGCAGCTGTTCTCTGCTTTGTTGCATTGTACAGCTGGTTGAAGGGATGCAGAAGAGTAGCTATGTTTGCACATGCTTCCCATTCCCCTGTTCAGCAAGGCAGTGCATCCAAAAAGCATGAAATCTCAGTATGCATCACCACGTTAATCCTCCTGACAGCTCTCTAGGAAACTTTTCTGGGGGAACTCACCAATCCTTTGTTAGAGATTCCTTGGCCGAGCTGCTTTGTTGTTTCCCTTACTGTAGGAAACTTTCCTGCACCAATCAGCAGTCACATGTGCAGGGACCAATGTGGTACATCGGCGAGCAGCATTCACTATAATGCTTCTATTCATTGTTTATTGTGCTTCTGATGTGCCATGAGGTGAAACCCCTCCACACCTGCTGAGGCCTGTGACTGACAAGAAAATGACGCTGGAGGAATGAAGAGGAGATGTTCGAATAACTACTCCAGTCCTCTAAGGTGGAGAAAACTGTTAGGTATGAGAGTAGGGAAAACCAGGAGCAAGTGATTGCAGCTTATGAGTACATGATAAAAGCCATAGAGGAGCAAATGGAGCTGCTGCAGACTGCCTGCTCTCCCTTCCTTGCAGGTAATATAGTTCTGCTTTCCCTGGTCCCCCAGACTCCACCCACACATTCCTACCAAACTCCCAGCCCATCTTACTATCCTATTCACTCCATCCCTTTAGACAGCTTCCTGGATGATAGCTGGACTTACACATAGCTATCATAGCTCAGACTGCCCCTTTCTGTTTCCTCCTGCCCAGCTTTTCATGTGTATTCTGAATATTGTTATCTAATAAAGACATACTCTGTGAAGATTAAGCAGTTTTTATTTTTCTCTTGCACATGGTAGTTGCACATCACATTGCTACACTGGATAACAGTGCTATTCACAAAGACACTTTATTGGTGCTCATTGTCAAAATAGTTCCTCCAGGACTCCCTGATTTGAATGGTCCCCCATTTTGTCCCTCAAATAGCCCTGACATCTAGTGGTTCATATTCAGCCACAATGCGATCTGCTTCTGTGCTCCACTCAGAAGGAAACTTTACTCTTAACTTCACAAATATTATGGAGCACAGAGGAGAATGGCTACAACCACAGAAATATTTTCCTCATTTAGGTCTAAGCCAGTGGTTTTCAAACTTTTTTTCTCAGGACCCAGTTGAAAAAAAAATTTATGCCCATGACACACCGAATACATTTTTCAGCAATGCATTCCAGTGTCTTGGTGGTGGCAGCAGGGTGTACCATGACCCAGTGCCTGAGTGTCTGCGACCCCGTACTGAGTCCCAACCCTAAGTTTGAAAACAAATGGACTGAGCAGCCATAAAGGCATTACCTGTGAGCTTTAATCTGCCAAACAACATTTAACAGTCATTCTGCACTTGCTCAGCCTGTTATTGAAGCACATCTTGCTGCTGTCCTGTTTGCCCGTATAAGATTTTATGAGCCATGGCAGCATGGGCAGATTTTGGAGTTTGCCCTGGAGAAAGCAACTCCAAAGATCCAGCCTGCCCCACTCCCCCAGCCATGCCCCTTCACTGCCCAGCCAGGGCTGGCTCCTGCCACTGGCTCTGGGTCCCTGGCCAGGGCTGGATACCACTGCCAGCGGTGGCCACTGAGCAGCCAATCGGGAGGCAATGCCTTCCCTTGCCTCTTATAAACTCTGCCTCTGCACAGCAGTAAGCATTAGGATGGGTCTTTCAGGATCACTATGAGCATTGCAGTATCCCCCATTGGAATCTTCTGCTCAGGAGAGAAAGTCCCTGCTTGCAAGTTTCAGTACAGGCCAGTGTTCCTGAAGATGCATGTGACACGCACCTACCATGGCACACCCACACTGATGTCAGTGAAATGCCCATGATGATCCACAAGTGCCTGCATTGCCATAGAGAAGCACTCCTTTCTATTGACGTACTTTGTCTCAGTGGTCCAGGCAGGAACCAAAATTAGGATAGCCGTGCCATGCCATTTATCATCCCACCACAACTATGGAATCCCATTGCTGCAAAGCCATCTACTATTTCCCATACATTTCCCAAGACTCTCAGTCCTTCACAGCAGAATGCGATTAATGGTCCTGCACGCTTCTGATAACACAATTCCAGTGGTGGACTTCCTCACTCCACACTGATTAGCGACTGACCATTAGCAATGTGGAGTTGCCAGCTTCTCTATGGCAATCGCCATGTGCTTCTCCACTGATAGGGCAGCTCTCATTCTGGTGTCCTTGTGTTGCAGAGTAGCAAACTCCAAGTAAGAGTTCCATGAAGGTGGCTTTGTGCATTTGAAAGCTCTGAAGCCACTGCTCGTCTTCCCAGACCTGCATAACAATGCAATTCCAACACTCAGTGCTTGTTTCAAGCACCTAAAAGTGGCAGTGCATGATGTGCAGAGGCTACATGAATGCAAACAGTAATCCAGCATTGTTTGTTTGCATGGCACACAGGAGGTCAGGCACCTCAGATTCCCGTTCCAGCTGAGACCTCATAATATACTGCATAACCAGCTGCCATCTGTTGAAAACACCAACAACCACAGTGGAGAGCATCCTTTCAGATAGAGGTGGCGGGTGCTCGGGAAACTGCAGCAGTTGAAAAATGCCATGAAATACAGCTGGAAACCCATGGAATAATGAGACAGAAATCACTGCATCCTGAGATGTTGAGCCCACATCCATAATGTCCTGGGATCCTCTCTGCCTTCCCACAACTCCTAGCAGAACATGGCGGTGAGTTGCATAGTGAGAATGCTGCCCATAGTGCATCACTGTAACTTTTGCATCAACAAAGCTTTCTAGTGTGGGCAAGGTCTAAGAGAACACTATGCAGATATCCCAAGGTTCCGACTTTCAAAATAGCAAATCCTAGCTCTTCGTCTCCAAGGTCAGAGTAGTGCTGAGCAAATAGTTGATTTTTTTTCAGATCATTTGCTGAATTGAAAAATCCAAAAAATATTGTGTTTGTTTCAAACCGGAACATAATTATTTACCAAAAAAAATTTCAGATACTGTATTTAGTTGTTGCCAAGTACAAGAAGGTTATGTCAAAACTTCTGTTTTAATCAGAAGAAATGAAAGGAGATCCTGTCAAGAAGAGGATTCTAATCATAATCATCAACTAACAGATGTGGGGAAAATTCCTATCAGGCAAGATCTCTAAAGAAAAGAAAAGGAAGATGTGGAGGAACACTGGTTAGCACAGGGGTCCTCAAACTTTTTAAACAGGGGGCCAGTTCACGGTCCCT